>RHPI01001292.1:0-22035 GCA_009103225.1 Chlorokybus atmophyticus | reverse complement strand
TTCCCCCCCCCCCCCCCCCCCAAGCAGTGCATCTCAGCACATCACCTTGTTTATAACATATTTTGCTTCACTTGTGTGTGCTTGCCACCACATGGATTCGTGGTGGTGTGAAGGGTTATATATCATTCAAAAAGTACAATTTCCTTGGGGGCAGTCCGGTGTCAACATCGGCTGTTCCAACCGCCAGTAAGTGCGTTAAAGCCGCCTGAGTCATTTTTGAGCGGCCGATATCAAACTCACAACTTACAACTAGCCGATTTCGGCGAATAAGGTCGATTTAATAAGATTTTTGCACCACGTGTGTCAATTACAATTGTGAGTTGAGCTAGGTTGTACAAAGTGAAAATTTTAGGCAGCCATAGCTTGTGAACCGTCTCATGGATTTGCGTGCGGTTTATTGCAGAGTGAGTGTTTAGTTGAGAAATGTGTGGGCAGCTCTTGTTTGGGCTGTATACCCCACGTTAACCCCTCAAGACTTGACGAGACAAAATCACTAGCATTTACCAATTTTGCGGTGGACAATCTGTGTATTTGTGCACTTGCTAACGCGAATCCTTGGGCGGATGGATGAGCAAGAAGAGGAAGGTGACAAGTACCGCGCCGTCCCTGACCCACCGTTATCATACGATTCATGGAATGATGATAAAGTGAGACTCGGGTACGAGTGAGAGCTACGAACTCACTGAAAGTGACAAGGAGGGAGCTAAGCAGGATAGCGAAGCTTCTCCCAACTTGTCTACTCAGAGTGGACTAGCTATCAGGGACACACAAAGTGTCATTGGCGGGGGGTTTAGCTTGCCCCAAAGTTTTAAGGTCCTGTAGCTCTCCACTTCTTTATGTCCCAAAAGTTTCAAACCATGTGTGTACCTGTCCACCTGCACTTCCTCCGCCGTATTGGGTATGGACATCACCAAATGCTGAAACGTAGCCGTGCACGCCGTCACCTACCCCGCTTGCACAAGGGTTGCAATTTTATCGCGTGCGGCCTTTACACTCTCCACGGGAACAAACTGATGCCTGATCTTCAGAGCCAACTCTTCCATGGTGGTCAATGGTAGCGCCAACCCACTTGCAACACGCGTACAACGATGTCTCCACCATACAAGTGCTGCACCTTCAAGCAATGTCGCTGCAACCTCCACGTGCAGATGCGTGGGCACCTCTTTTGATTCAACAAAGACGATACTTGAAAAATCCATTCGTCTAGTGCATCTCCATCACGTTGACCCTTGAATGGCTTAGGCTTTGGCACCTTCACATGCACGCGCAAGCTTGATGCCATGGGAACTTGTACACGCGCCATCACATGCTCATACGCCTCACGTTGTGCTTGTGCCGCCGCTTGAGTCTGATGAAGCTCTTCCCTTAATGCTAGAATGGCAGCTTGAAGCTCTTCCATGCGAGCCCTCCTCCATCTCCACTAACACACTACACTCTGCTTCCGACTGAAAAGTGTAAACGCCCACACACTTCCTCTCTCACTTTTGTAAACCGCGCTCCAATACCAGTTGTGACGGTGCTCGTGCCTTAACACCTGTGAGTTGATCCAATCCACAACCCTCTCACTAAGACACGGTATTCACACCGGAACCTTGCCCCCTCTGCCAAGCACACACGCGCGCCCCGCCACTCGCGTGCGCACGCGCATGCGCTCGAAGCTACACACCGACTTGTGTAGCGCCTTGGATCGCCACACAAGCAAGCATACACCAGTGCACACACGCTAGCAACCCCTGCTAACCACCACCAAGCTTGCACACCAGAAACTAGGGAGTTAAAGGTTGTATTGCACATAGTAGAATGTCACTTTTATACCTACCAGTCTGCACATGCTACTGTCTAGACGATTCTAGCGCTAGACGAAACTAGAAGCATATATGTTTTTGCAGGCTTTTGTAGTACACTTTTAGACCTTCCCTAAGCACTATATAACTCCTGATTTGGTGCTGCATGGTGCTGCATATTGGTCAAGTTATACTACTTGGCGCCAGGCCCTTCCAGAAACCGGTTGTCAAGCCCTCCTCGACTGGCCCTCCGTTTGTGGCACCTTCCGGACTGGTCCTGGAGCCCCGGTCGATGTCCGCGGCAGACTTATAACTCGCCGATATCTGCCATTAGTCATGAGAACGTGGTGCTCGATAAATGGGCAAAAAAAGTGCCTAAAATCAAGCTCTCGAGGATTCTCTGGTCGTCGTCGCAAATACTGTTGCAGGAGATGTTGTGCATTTGCCAAATGCTCCTCCGATTCCCAAGTGGCTTCATGTATCGGGTAGCCTTTCCACTTCACTAAAAATTTGCGCACGTTGCGCACCATCTTATCACCCAATATGTCCTCCACTTCATATTCCATATGACCTTCCGTAGCCAACTTAGGCGGTGGACGCAATGGTGGCTCCCCTCAATATAATTTCAGCAGGGATATGTAAAAGATAGGGTGGATGTGCATAGAGTCAGGCAGTTGCAACTTGTATGCCACGTCTGAAACCACTTTGATGACTTGTAATGGCCCAAGCCCGCGCTCACTTAACTTGCGAACTCTTGCACGCACCTGTAAGTTCCTCGCAAAAAGCAATATCATGTCGCCTTTCAAAATGTGACATGTCGGCGATGCGCGTTCGCGTACTGGTTTGGCCTATTTTGTGCCACCAATTGCGCCTCTCTTGCTGCCTTGTTGATGTCCGCACACGTTGTAAGAAAATCGGTTACCGCTTCCACATCAACGTCGCTTTGTCACGGTATCCATGCCGTTAGTGGTGTCAACGAGTGTTGGCCGTAGTTTATAAGAAAGGGGGTGACACACGTGCTTGCATTGGTGTGGTTGTTGATGGCAAATTCCACCACTTCCAGCAACTCCGCCCAATTGTCTTGCCATCCATGCACGGTGCGCAACATATCTTTGGTGAAGCGGTTGGCTCGCTCCGTTTGGCCATCAGTTTGAGGTGGAAAGGCGTGCTAAACTTCAAGGTAGTACTCAGTGCACTATGCAGCGCCTCCCAAAACTTACTTGTGAATCGGGAATCACGATCGCTCACAATGCTTCATGGTAGTTTGCGGGAACAAAAGACATGCTTCATAAACAAGCTTGCTGCCTCTCGTGCCGCGCAAGACTCACACTTGGACAATGGCACGGGAAGAGGTTGTAGCAACCCACCTGGCTTTTGGTTGATTGCTTTTACCCTTTACATGCGTCGCACAACGCCACACAGGCGCGTACATCACGATGCGTCTCCCGCCAGTCAAAGTGTTGTTTCAAGCTTGCCAACGTCCTCTCCACTCCTTGGTGGCCAGCAATGGGTACGTCATGAGCTTCCTTTAAAAGTTGAACACGTATATGTGCAACATTAGGGATGTACAAGCGGCCATGATGCCGTAGTAGGCCGTCTCGTTTGTCCAATGTCCACCTGTGTCCGTTGCTGTGCTCTCCATGTCCCGCAAGACTCTTTTACCTTCTGTATCTTCGCAAAGCACTTGTCGGATCTGGTCGGCCCACTCCGGTTGCATTTGAGCGAGTGCTTCAATCGCATTCAACCGGCTTAGCACATCGGCCACATTGTTGGACGTACCGAGCTTGTACTTGATCTTAAAATCGAAAAAATGAAGAACTCCAACCTCCGCGCTTGTCTCCGGCTCAGATGTGGTTGTGTCGGTAAGTACCTCAATGGGGAATGGTCCGTCTTCAGCACGAACCTTTTGCCCTCAAGAAAGCATCGCCATTGTCGCAGCGCCATCACTTGCACCAATACCTCCTTCTCGTGCACAGGGTAGTTCAGCTCTGCTCCACTCAGTTTCTTATCAAAGAATGCTACAGGTTGAAGACCCATGCCTTGATCTTGCTGTAACACAGCTCCCACAGCTGTGTCGGATGCGTCGCAAGCCAAAATGAAGGGTTTGTCCATGTCGGGCTGAGCCAAGTCGGGTGCCTTAATCAATGCCTTGTTCAACGCAGCAAATGCATGCTCTTGTTGTAGACTAGCTCCAAGACTTCCCTCTTGAGTAGGGTGGTCGAAGGGGCCGCAATGCGCGAAAATTCATGACAAACTTGCGGTAATACCCCGCAGACCCAAGAACGACATTACAGTCTACCCCCGTTAAAGGACTCCCCTTAAGGGAATAATTCCGTTAAAATCGTCGTTTTGCAAAAGACCGACCGTTTTACAGGCAAATATCTTCGGTTAGTGGAATAGTCTTGTACGTAATAAGACTAAAGAGAAGGCTTGAAATTTCAAGTGGGTCAGTCTTATAATGGGGGAACACGTTGTTAACAGCATAGCTATTTCGCTGATATTAGTTACAACATCACCTTCAACAATAGAAGCCATGTATGATATTGTATAATATATACAAGAAATATACATTTTATTTTTGCCATGTCAGCATATGATGACGTGGCTGAAGGTTATCAGTCAATACCCCCATAAACAGAATATATATTCTTTAAACGGTAAAAGAATATATATCCTTATCAACGCCAAGAGAATAACCCCGTTAGTGGAATGAAAAGCTGAAGGATAAACGTGATTCTTGTAACGGGGGTAGACTGTACCTCGTTCACGTCGGTCGGGGCAGACCATTCGCGCACCACTTGCACTTTGTTGGGGTCCGGCTTGATCCCTTCATGTGACACAATGTGGCCCAGGTACTTCACCTCGCGTAGCAGAAACTTGCACTTCTGTAGATGAGCGTACAACTTGTGTAAATGCTGCAACACGCGCCGTGGAAGACTCACATGCTCGTCCTTCGTCTTTGAGTACACTAGAATGTCGTCGAGGAACACGAGGACTCCCTTACCCAGCAAGTCAGGGAAAACGCTGTTCATCGACGTGTGAAAAGTCGCTGGCGCGTTCGTAAGCCCAAACGACATCACAAACCACTCATAATGCCCATAGCGCGCGCGCGTGTTGAACGCTGTCTTCTCGACGTCCTCAGGTGCGATGCGGATCTGATCATTACCTGTAGCAAGATCAAGTGTATTAAAGTACTGGAGCCGACTTATCGCTCTTGTGGGAATCGGCTGGTGGCTTCAAGCACGGCGCAGTCTGACGGGTCTTTCGCTTGCCTGCCACAATGTTGGCCAACACTTGCAGTGGTTGGCGAAATTACTGCTTGCCCATGTCGAATGACCAGAAGCTCTCCCTCTACTATGACTACCTGGATCTACAACCCCCCACACGCCCACCTCCTCCTCCAGCGCCGCCGCCGCCGCCGCCGCCGCCTGCCTTAAAATGCGGTTGCAAATTTGAAATTTTGTACACTACGCACTGTTCTGCGCAATCACACTTGTACAGGAATTCTACAGAAGTTTCTGTGTACATTGTCAACCCTAGCACGCACTGGCTGGCGTTTGTTGGCGGCACTGTAGTGTTCGATTGAGCGGCTGGAGGCGGTCTTCTGCCGTAGTGCAAGTCGGTAAGCGACTGTAGTGCCTTGTTGTGCTACTTTGCTTGCCTGTGTCCACAATGCTGATATGCATTCACCTAGCAAGCACACCCACTGCATGCTGGGCGACTTACTGCCTGCTATTCTTGGAAACATAGAAGGCAGTAAGTGGCTCAGCATGCAGTCAGTGTGCTGGTCATGTGGTCGCTTCCGTGGCTCTGTGTATGCATAACCGTGTCTGGTGGAGCCTGCATTCAATGCAGGCTCCACCAGACACGGTTATGCATGCATAGATGTGCACTAAGTTATTGCACATGTTTGCGCACGCATTTCATTTTATGCCTATGTGTGGACTGACATCAGCCTGCAAGGCAATGCCTGTGCGTGCGCGTGCGTGCATGCACGAGTGTATGCGGGTGTTTGTCACTTTATGGTGCGCGCTATGACGGTCATGCATGCCTGCACGGATGTGCATTTACGCATGCGAATGTGTGTGTGCATGCAGGCTGCCCGGGTGCGTACTCACATGAATACACAATACAGGCCATCCCCTGACAACGCATACGATGCGGGAATGCGAGTTCAACTCCCAAGTTGGTGACGTGAAGACGTGGAGTTACTCCACCGCATCTACTTCTTGGTGTAAGTGCCCCCCGCCACACTGCACTGCTTGTGTGTGTGTGTGTGTGTGTGTGTGTGTGTGTGTGTGTGTGTGTGTGTGTGTGTGTGTGTGTGTGTGTGTGTGTGTGTGTGTGTGTGTGTGTGTGTGTGTGTGTGTGTGTGTGTGTGTGTGTGTGTGTGTGTGTGTGTGTGTGTGTGTGTGTGTGTGTGTGTGTGTGTGTGTGTGTGTGTGTGTGTGTGTGTGTGTGTGTGTGTGTGTGTGTGTGTGTGTGTGTGTGTGTGTGTGTGTGTGTGTGTGTGTGTGTGTGTGTGTGTGTGTGTGTGTGTGTGTGTGTGTGTGTGTGTGTGTGTGTGTGTGTGTGTGTGTGTGTGTGTGTGTGTGTGTGTGTGTGTGTGTGTGTGTGTGTGTGTGTGTGTGTGTGTGTGTGTGTGTGTGTGTGTGTGTGTGTGTGTGTGTGTGTGTGTGTGTGTGTGTGTGTGTGTGTGTGTGTGTGTGTGTGTGTGTGTGTGTGTGTGTGTGTGTGTGTGTGTGTGTGTGTGTGTGTGTGTGTGTGTGTGTGTGTGTGTGTGTGTGTGTGTGTGTGTGTGTGTGTGTGTGTGTGTGTGTGTGTGTGTGTGTGTGTGTGTGTGTGTGTGTGTGTGTGTGTGTGTGTGTGTGTGTGTGTGACACATACACTTGTGCATGCTTCAGTGAATGCACGCTTGCATGCCTGCACTTCTGTAGCTGAACAATGATTGCATGCATATATGTGTGTGCGCGTGCACATGCGCGCGCCTGCCTGCCTGCGTCTATGTGCCACATAGACAGTGTAGTTGATGGTAAATGTTATCACCCCACATTGTGGCCAGCAGAATGCTCCCATTGAAGGTCTACACATGCGAATGTGGGAGAAGCTTTGACTCGAACTTAGCCAGGAGTTCACACCATCATAAAAACAAGGCATGCTCTGCATCTAAATCGGTGGATACCCAAAATGTCTACCTTAGCAAACGACGAGCTGTGAGAGCCGATACACCTTGCACATCAACCATCCCATCATCGCACAAGTCATCTACTACCTGACCTGGTTGATGATGTGCCGCATGCTAGCAATGACATTAAGGTAGAAGACTCACAATCTTATCGACTTGCAAGTACCACGTCCGGTCTGGTCTTTTGCACGCTTGCAAGCAGAGCTGACTCGTGTCAGAGAAAGGCAATCCGTTGAACAAGTACAAGCACAAGTCGACGACGAGGGACCGTTTGCCATAACCTCTGAGTTTGTGAGCTGGTACATAGACTCGCGCGGAGGACGGGGACAATCCGATGCTGATGGCATCCAATTACTATCCATCTTATTCCATCCCAACTTCAAGATGGAGCATCTACTCATGCGCTCACTGCAACAAATCAAGGAGTTTGCAGCTGCGCATGTTGACGAGGTGCGATGCAAGCATGCACTCAACGTGCATTTTGATGCAGCACCGTTGAAACCATATTGTTAATGCAACCATGCCTTCGTGCAAGCGTTGTCTGAGTGGTTGTGTTGTTGTGCATAGGGCTGGTTACGAACCAACTTGACTAGGTCAGATATCGACAAGAGGTTGTTTTTACTCACCGCGACACCGCTGAAGTTCTTCGCAAAATCTGGTCTGATGAGCGGTACACCGACTGCTTCATCACAACACCACACATTGCAATAGGAGCTGAAGGACGCATATACTCCCATCCTCACACCTCCAACCTATGGAACCAACTGCAAGTAAGATTGCCTAAAGTAGCACACGCAGTCTCGCTGTCAGGCTGATACACAATTGCATTACAATGATGCTCACTACTTGATAGGACATGGTACCGAATGGTGCGGTGATGGCCATGTTAATCTTTTACAGTAATGGCACCCCTGTTAATAAAAAGGGCACCTCGTGCTGGCCTGAATCTTTTAGCTTGTTTAACATACCGAAGCGCGACAGGTATGTTCAGATATTGTGCGTGTTGTAGCATGCATGAGCATGCATGCTGCAACCGAGACATCATGGTTCTTGCCTTTGCATGTTAGATCTCGTGGTGCAAAGTGGTTGGTGGGGTACTTTCCTTCCCTACGCGCTTTGCCAGAAAAAGGCTTTACCAAAATCTCAGCTCAATACAAATGGGCTAAGATGGATGCTTTACATAGATGTGTGGAAGTTCTGTTAAGACCATTGAAGCTAATGGCAAGGTATGCAAGCTTTCTCTGTTGTCATCAACCAGCACTTATAACAGTACACATGCGCACGTGTACTTATTCTGCAATATTTGACAGTGGTGAGGTGATTGTCACCGCCAAGAATGAAGACAACCTTGTGTTTCCAGTATTGGCGGCCTGGATCACTGATTGGCCAGAAGGTTGCAAGTTGCTACTGCATCACGATAGCAACAAAGCCAGGAGTCCTTGCCATTGGTGCATGTGTCCTGGTGATGAGCCAAAAAACATCATTCATGACCCATGGCCAGAGCGCAAGGTTGCAGCGATGAAAGAAGCGTATCACTCTGCTACGAAGGTTCTACGTGATGGTGGCACCATGGAAGAAGCTTTTAACCAGCTGCACTCAGTATCGTATAATCAGATTGTGAAGGTGAGTAACCAATAATGGCCGTGCCTCGCATCCCAAGCTGCACCCAACACTAACTTACTTGCAGTGCTCATTGTGGGGAATGCCATTTGGCGACACTCCTGCTGGCAGTCCATATCAAGCGGTAACTGTTGAACGCATGCATCAGGTAGTCCTTGGCCTGTTCAAACAATTAACATCTCTTACAATTGCCTACCTGAAGGATAAAGGTGCGCACTTCACCTTGCATCCGTCACTTTCACACATGTAGGGCACATGCCCTTACTTACCATTCTTTGCCCACATGCAGTTGGTGAGCTGCCGGAGATCTTATTCGTACCATTGAAGGGCGCTTGGATGATATGAGATGCGCCGCTCTCCGCATCCCTACTGGCTATCTTACAACTGAAGTGCCAGTCACTGCTGCAGAGCACGTGGCTGCAATGCAAGTAATGCAATACGCAACACACTTGGTGTACACAGAAACACAAGGGGGGCGTCAACACGATGCAATAACGGTAATCTTTGTGGCATTCTCCGAACTCTACACGATCTTGAACCCAAAAGACCCTCATGCTGGCCCTCACACAGACACAACCTTGAGCATAATGAAAGCCGCCATCAACAAGTAAGTGAACTTGAACACCATGCGCGCATCCTTGCCGCGCTGTGTGTGATGTTGCTGTTCCAAGCGGTGCTGTCTGCGCGTGTTGATGAGCTTTGAGCTTGTTAATCTGCATCATGCACGTACTGTGCATGCTCCTTTTCTTAGCCGGCGTTCATGTGTGCGTGAGAGCGTTACCTTCCTATGCGTGCGCGTGCGTGTACGCCCGTGCGCGCTCCGCTTGCCTGCCAGAACATCATGTTGTCTGCATCAATGTATGTAATGTGTTTAATCTGAGTGCGAATGCTGCGTCGCGTGCATGTGAACGTGAGTGCATGCGACACATTGCTTTGGTAGTGCAGCACTGCATTGTGCTCTACACTACACACACATTTAGCACTTCTTGCCACTCTTAGTACGCCAATCTTGTTGTGCAGATTCCATGCTATGGCGCACAAAACGTTCAAAGACTACCAAGCTTATGACTGGAAGACAGTCAAGTACCATAGCCTCATGCACTACGACGCATGCATTTGACGATTGGGAGGCTTGGATGAACTTGATGCACAAACTTGGGAACAGGACCACAAGAATGTTTCTCATAAATTATACAGTGATACCAACAAGCATGCTCAGTCAGTTGCTGCACATGTGACTAGCTACACTTGGCGCTTATAATGTATGCACTTACTTGCCTGCCTGACTGTGCCTTGAACAGATGGTGAGGCGCGTCGCTGTGCGAAGGGCTCTTAGCAAGAAGACAGCTCACATCTACAAAGCGTGGAAGCGCGCCGCCAAAGCAATAAACACGTTGATACCTGCAAAAAGGAGAAGAAGAAGAAGAAGAAGAAAGAGTAGGAAGGACTTACACCTCGGTCAGGTATGTGCAGCTGCCACACAATCATAATTATTGCACATGGTCAATGCATGGATCCATGACCGTGATACAGGTGATAGAGGTGACCTCTCAACTGATTGCTTACATTGCTTGATTGCCACACTTTATACAGGTGACAAATTTCGGCGATCACCGCTTGCCGTCTCGGCGCACGGCGTTGTTTCTGGCAGGCATGCGAACGGAGCAACTAACTTCCGTGTATGCTATCAAGTGTTTGGAAGAGCAGTCAGAGTTGAAACATCTACACCTAGCTGCGCGGCGATACCTACTGGATTATGAAGGTCGTGGTGGAGAGTGCGGGGATGCCGTGCTCTGGGTTAACTTGCCTGCAATACATTGGGATAAGGTCAAAACATCTGGTCACATGCATGATAGCTCCCCTCTACTTCACCATATGCATCACAAGTAATCGTTACACGTGGGTTTTGCATTTAACTACATTATTGCATGTATGCAGGTTGATGTTGTGCGCAGTATCAATCTCTCTCCACAAGCTGCAGCTGCAAGCAGAGGCAATAGCAATTCAAAGCTATTGCGAGCCAACCCTGACTTCTATGGCTATGACCACTTCGACGATGTTGCTGTCAGCGGTGGTACTGACAGCCATGTGGTCGAATGGGTTGCGCAATTGCGATTTTTGTTCCTGATGAAGGATGTGCAGCAAACGGAACATGCTTGCACCTTAATCAGATGGTATAATGAATATGGCCCTCAAGTACCGTTGCTCGGCCAGCGCCGCTACACATGGGCTGAGGGAGCAGGGCAACCATGGTTTGATGTGGTTGGGTTGGAAAACATTCAAAGGATGGTGCACATGGTGCTCGATTACTCAGACACTTCCAAGGAATTGTGGTTTGTGAATAACTTCCGCCATTAAATCCAATGGCTAGAGCAAGGTAGTGATATTCCTTAATTTAGTTTGCTGCTAGCATATTGCTTGCAAACACATGAAAAGCTTGACGGCTTCCTCTGTATACAAGCAATTTTCACTCTGTCATTCACCATGCTAACCATGTACTAGTTGAGTACCAATATGTAAGTTCACGGGCCTATTATTGGATGTAATTACAGCCTGAGGCGGCAGTGACCACCGTACAAATTATTGCTCAAACCAACATTCATTATGCCTAAGTTGGCAATGCCGTCTAGGTCTTACAGTAGCCTATTCCGGATCAAATCAGGCCGCCACCACCCGCAGCGCACAACGCCAGTCATAATCTAAGATTTATATATATATCGTTACGATCATTGATATCAATGTAAATGTCGTCAATTGTAGAAGTTGCATTATATTGAATGAAGTTGACCACATTGATTGGCATTGAATGCTTAACAAGTCAATGCGGATACTGCAAGGCACATGTCAAGCAACAGTGATCAATATCAATTCTACACATGCTGTAGGTATTTGATGCTATGCGAATGTGATATGTAATCAGTATGCAATGCAAATTATAGCATTACTTGACACTTATTTATATTGATGTGGTGTTGTATGAAATATATGTTGCGTTGCTATGAATTGCATATCGCTCCGCATTAAATCCATGGGTGGTGTGGATGTAATGTGGTTATCCGTGTTGAATCCACGCACCCTTAAATTGGTGACGGCCTGCGCCAATCCGATGAGGCTAGGCACAGCCTTCGTTCAGCAGTGGACGATTTTAAAGAACAGCTCAAGAAGCAGGTCACTCAGCAGGAGGCCAGGCGCAAGCTGTAAGTAGACATTGACTTCCTGAGTGATGAGAGGGACCGCTTGCTAAGGGTGTTGAGCAAAACAAAGGAGGCTAGGCGGCGGCTGATTGCGGATAATAGGATACCTGCAACCATAGCGAACCCGGCGTTGAAGACGAGCTCAACTCAACGAATGTAAGAAGACATGTGCTATGACCCTTGAACTTTTTAGTAACACACAGAATGAGCTCGACATAGCAAAATCGAAACTGCCTGCCAATCGCAGACACGGGCGCTGTTAATGTCATCCATAAACAGCTCATTCAAACACAGAAGTAGCTCGAAGATACAAAGCGGCGCTTGGCTGTACTAGATGCTCCCTCCACGTCCGCACTACCGCCAAAAACTAAATTGCAGGAGAAAATCATTGAACAGCAAAGGGAGAGCAATCAACTTGATAGGCGGGTTACAAACTTAGTAGAAGATGACTTGGAACTAGTGGCAAAACAACAATTCCACATGGAAGGCGTGCTAGTTCATGAGTGGATGCGGGTTGTGGTAGAGGACTTCCCGGCTGAAAGTCCCGGCGCGCGTGCAGAGTGAGTGGAGGAGGAGGAGTGCAGACTACCCAGCGCATATATAACAGTACTTGCGCGGTTGGCAACAGCTCATTGCTGCAGAGCTTGCGGTCTGCACACAAGCTTGCAATGCTTGGGCGCAGAGGAACGATTAAGCAATGCAAGACACTTGGGACAGTGATCATGCTGCACTGTGTGTTGTGCTCCGAAACACAGCGCACCATAACCTCCGTGACATTAATCAACGGCTAGCGGAGAATGGGCTCCCTTTGTACGCCGACACTTTGGAGGCGTTTGAGGCTCTGCAGCCGGGCCTCACACTTTAATTAGATCAAAACATGGCAAACAGATCATATCCACACCTCATTGCAGCACAACGGGAAGTTATGCACCTGAGCCCACACTAAACCCACACCAAAGCCATTCATCATAACCTAGTCGGCTACCATTTGAGCAGACACCCACCACCACCACCACCACCACCACCACCACCCTAATATGCAGCTATTTAATGCAGGCTTATAGACTGAGTGAGTAGTACTTACTTCTGGTTGTAGGTTAGGCACATAGTCCAGCTGCAGGCTAGGATTATAGGCAACCATTCAGTGTACATAGCCTGCAGAGCACATGCGCGTACCTATATCTAGTTATATATTGCAATTACATGTTCACTGCTTGCCATGCTTGCTCGGCCATCGCACGCTGCAATTCTCCCAACTAGTATAACGCAGATATAAACACACGCACTTCACAAACACGTGAATGTAAGTGCAAACATACTCACTTGCCGCCTGCTGTCCTGGTTGCCCATACATGCGTTGTTGAATTTCGTTCGCCTAACCGTCCATCATCTTCTACCCCTCTCACACCATGCAAAGCTGCTTCTGCTGCTCCCATGCCTTGGCCAGCTGAGCTTTGTTATGGCTGAGAAAGGGTCCTCAACATGGTCGCTCGCAGCTGTGTCAACCACCCATACGCCTTGCCTCCTCCCCCAAGCCTTCTCTTAAATGGTAGTCGACTACCTTAGGTAGTCGACTACCACTTAACATCGAATCGCACCTGGATGACCACAACAACCCAAGGGGGTGGGTCATTAAAATCTTCATCTGGGGGCTCGTGCGGAAGTCTAAAGTCTAAAATGGACTTGCTATTGTGCCGCATCTCCACAACATCCCCCTTTCCTGGCCACACTGGCAAGGGGCTGTCGGCAGTGACTCTCAACACTGTCATAGTCGTACGCCAATCAATGATTTGCTAGATCACAGTTGAGTACCACCCAGAGTTTGCGTTGCAGCTGGTCTCCACCGATGTTGACTTTCGTCACTTGGAAAGGTAGATCTTATCCACCCAGCATGGTGCGACAGTCAGGTGCGCCATCTTCTCGTTATGAATGCATCTGCGTCTGCCAGTGCCAATACCAACTTACTCAATGTGTACCAAAAGGTGGACAGTGCCTATAAGACTTCAGGTTACAAGAATGGAATGCATAATTCATAGGCATTATTCAGTGTAGATGAGTCTTTAGGTCACATCAATGAAATGCATAAGTTGTAGACACAAGACGGTGCATATGAGACTTGAGGTCACAGCAATAGATGCATAACTCATAGGCACTGTCCAGTGTATATGAGTCTTTAAGTCTCAGCAATGGGATGCATATGTCGTAGACACTTGACAGTGTCTATGAGACTTCAGGTCGCAGCAATGGAATGCATAATTTGTAGATTAAACCACACCTGTAGATGACCCCGTTACGAAGATGTGCGCGGAACTTGCGTATGTCTCTGCGCAAGTTGCCAGTGATGTTCTCAACGCGTTTGATTTTCAAGGCCAAGGATGTTTGAAGAGGGACAGGCTTCCTGGTGCTGCAAATAAGGATGCCCTTCTTTGATTAGTCGCACATGCTCCAAGTCTGGGAATTTCTCAACAAGGGTCTAGAGCTCCATTGCATGCTTCTGAGTGCGCACTTGGTAATGACAGTCACTACATGCTTCACTTAGAGGCTGGTAAACCTGCTGAGAGTCTGCCATGATATCATTAGCTCGGTGGCACAAAAGCTTTCCAGTCCGCTGATCTTCTCGCATGACGTTGAGCGTCCTCATAAACCATCTCCTTAGTGTACGCCGCATGTAGCTGATCTCAAACTGCTTGCCGTTGGTGAAGGTGTGGACGTAGTTGGACTCAGTGCACTCTTGCACAAAACACCGGTACACATCATGACTACCGTGCCAAACATTGCCCTCTAGAATGTGACCGGCACCGGCCACATGCTCGTTGGGCCTTTTATTGGTGCCAAACAGGTCCTCCGAGTAGACCTTCCAATAACTTATAAGAGCGCCAGCAAAATCTAATAGCTCCGCAGTCCATCCATATAGGCGAGAGTTGTGGAAGATTTGAATTAGCAAGTGAATTGCAAAGCTGATGTCCCTGGTTGATCCGTCTAGCGGATCGGACACAGCGTACGGCACGACATATTGCACGAACATTTGCAAATCTTGGGCCTTGAACCAAGCCAGGTGCTTGCTGATGCCTCTTGGGAAACGTTTGCTCTTCAAGTCCATGGGGCGTGATATACGTATATGGGACAGCCTGCGCTCTACCTTGGCAATGTCTTCGACATGCTTTGAACTGTTTGCACCAAGAGTATTGTGCACCAAACTCTTGCAAAGCTCCTCCAGCAACAGGTGCATCGTTTCATAGATCAAGTCGCGGCAAGGGTTAGAGTATACAAATGCCACAACCACCAGCGTGGAGATTTTCCAATGATTCCGCACTCCATTCATTCTTCTTTTCGGTTTCGACCATCGCGCGAGTCCACTACTAGTGGATAGTATGCACACGTGGTCATACACATCATTTGCTGCTCTCTCTGCTGAGGGATGGCGGCAGAAGTAGCGAATTTTACATTAAAGAGGTCAGTAAGTGTCCCCATAGTATCTTCACCCTGCTCAGCACGCCGGGGCACTTGGTGCTGAGTGGCTTTGAGGAGACAACGCCGGAAAGCGACGAGGCCTCCATCTCAAACTGGCCTATCTCACATTGCAATGGTCTTCTCTCAAGTAGACCGTCCTCTCTCAAATGGACTTGCAACAATTCTCGTGTACCATATAAATTATCAACCGTAATTGGGATGTGTCTGATTAGCTCACGCTTGCTAATTCGTTCAGCAACAATAAGCTAATTCATCATTGACCTCATATTCGCCAAGGCCGGGGCTGTGTACTCCTCAGAGTCACCAACGACAACAACAGGGATCAGGGAAAAGGTGCATTCACATTTTCTTCACATGGCACGCTCCGCTGTCCGCCGCCATCTCAACCTCCTACCACCATATGTGTCGCCAAGCGATTGTACACAGGATGCATGCTGACATATCGCAAAAGGGAAAACCCTAACGCTATGTCAGCCTGCAATGATATGATAAAAAGGAGGCCAAGTCTTGCGAGGTCAGATGTCTTGTCCTGTGCCATCTACACCTAGGGTCCATATAAAATAGAACACAGGGTATGCCGATAAATTGGGCATCGATGACCTTGCAGTCTAAATATTTTGTACTGTAACAATCAATCAATGCCACGTGTGTAAACGCCAACATGTATGTTACTACCAACGACAACAATCTCTTTGGTCAGCCAGTAGACTGCTGGTGGATATCAGCCAGCACCCTGACCCAAAATACCTTGTGTGTGAAACTAGCCCAAGCATGCCATAATTTGAGAATGCCAACTCGTCTGGATGGAGTGTGGAAGAATTCGTACACACATCTTAAGGGGGATAAACGTGCACTGCATGCGTGCAGCACTCACTGAATTGTGTCGCAAGCATGGCGGGAGGCGGGCGGCTGGTGATGATCCGTCCGTTATATGCATATATAGTTACCCAGGTTATAAGTATATAACATATTCATTAAAACCTAAAACCAGCTTAAAGCAGTAGCGGCGGCGATGGCGGCGTCAGCGCGGGCGTTCGCTCTTCGCTTCTGCCGTTTTGTGACTTGCAAGGTGCAACGACCGGGATCTCGCCGTGACATGTCCACCGAACCCGCCCCAAATGTGAGTGCCTTTACGCACATGTCATTGTTCTAATTCATGGCATAGCTAACTCTCATCGCAGGGCGTCCTGCGTACCAACTTGGAGGACGCTGCTCAGTGGGGTCGGCGATACTCGCCGTTGCTGACAGTTGTGGGGTCTGCGGCTATAGCTATTGTCGCAATGACCACTATTGTCGTCACGTTGCGACAAGACCACTATATCTTGCAAAAGGACTTGCAGAAGGAGAGCGAGCTCAGGGAAAAAGACGTCGCAATATGTTTTCCCTGCCGGCCGACTAAATATTGGCAACGGCCGTGCACCTGAGGACGCTAATTTAGACTGTCGTGGCTCAGGCCACCTGTAATCTTGATACAGGGACCTAATAGTAACTTTCGTTACTGTAAGGCCCTTTGTTGTTACAATTTAGTCTTTAACAGTTGACTTTGCCTAACTAACAGGCGCCTGTTAGTTACCTATCAGGCTCTATCAGGTGACTTTATAGAATTAACAGGCACCTGTTAGTCACACACCAGGCCTTAACAAATGACTTTGTGTAATTTACAGGCAACTGTTAGTTACACATCAGGCCTTATTAGGTGACTACAACTAATCAACGGGCACCTGTAAGTTACACATCAGTCTTACTTAGGTGACTCAGCCTATGTGACAGGCACCTGCAGGTTACACACCAGTCCAGCGCAGGCGACTAAGCCTAATTCACAAGCACCAACTAGGTAATTATCGACAAAATAAGGCATTCTTTAACAACTGAAGGTGACCAATGCCTAACTGTCGTCATATGTATTTGCATAGCTTGACTACACGCGACTGTCACTGACTTCCAGCATTGTTATGTGCCTGTGCTGTGTACATGTACCTGAAATGTGTACAGTGTCTCTCAGTCACTTGCCAAGGCTTGTAGTTCGATTATGTGACTCGAATGCAGTTCTGTTGTATATCATAGGGATGCAAGTATTGATGTGCATGAGCATAATGACGATTGACTGAGCTGGTTTAAGATGCACAACACTCAGTCACAAGAGCCTTGTAGCTATGTACACTACCAGCTAAACGGACTACCAACTGCGCTACAGCTCCTCTCCATCATCGCTGGTCTCGTCATTACGGAACAAAGCACCACGCGCTGGGGCCTGTGGAGGAGACGCCGGAGCTTGCTCTTCCTCCTCAAACGGTTGTGCCAGCCAATCAAATGCCGCTTCTGCCTCAGCGAGTGGGTCACGAGCTGCTGTCTCTTGCGGCCGGCGCCGATTGGGATCTTTCAGGTATTCGACACAAGATGCAGTGCGGCGTTTCACAAGGGTGAATGGCTGGAGGGCTGCGTACCGTTGCCTCATCTCCCGCTTCATTGACATGATCATGGTGTTGATTTCGCTGAGGTACTCTTCATGTGTGTCTATGCTGGCAGCTAGGAGAGGGTCTCCATCCTTGCCCTTTAGGATGCGCTCCACCTGCGTAGTTTACAGGCATGTCTTAGTGGCATCGAAAGCCACTATGATCTGCAACGCGTCTGCAAGCCTGTAGTTTGGGGCTACAGCGTTCCTGAATCGCTAATGATGGAGTTCAGAGTGCTCACCGTAAGCAACAGGTATGCGAGGTGGTTGACTGTCAGCTGCCGGCGACCAGGTGTAGTGACGGCGTAAGACCAGCATTGCACGATCATTTGCCAGATTATGGGATTGCCCCATTCATGGATGTATCTCCTCCGCTCCGGGTCTGCAGTGTCGGTCACCTCAAATCTCCGCCATGACTTGTCTGCGACAGTCATACCGACAAGGCATTAGTCACGAAATAGATAGTTCAAGTTGAGCCTGCACCAGGCTAGAATAGTGCCTGTGACTTACTTTGGAGCGCGTTGCGCATCTGGGCTTTTTGGGTCTCGGGGTCCATTAGGGCGTCGATGTGCCTGATTGAATCGGTTACAATAGGCGAGATGAGTACGTGTGTATGGAGGCTGAGTAAGAAGGCAGTGTTGCATAGCAGACATGGTGGTGAGGGACCCAACTCACTTGCGCTTGTTGCTGTTAAACAGTGTCCACTTGTACTCCTTCTCAAGGACATGCTTGATCTTGGTGACGTTCTCAGACCGGACCTGCGTAGCTTTCTTCAGGGCGACACTCCAGTGGAAGGGGCACTTCTTTGGAGTCCAGTACACCTCATAGAACTTGGCCGCATCGGCCTCGTCGTCATGGTCGAAGCCAACTACCTATCACGGGCAGGTTGGTCAGTGTCACGGTGCAGTGCGGTCATGAAGCATTAACAGCACCTGACACATGACGTTACGAATAGTGTCCTCCTTGGGATAAACGTGGCTCTCTACCCAGTGGCCGTTTATGATTTCAACGGCGGCATCTCGTAAATGCTGTCCACAGAAGAACAATCCGTTACACACATACACACAGTGTCACAGTGTCACACAGTGCTTACCTCGTTGCCAATCTTCCACTTACTTAGGGAAGGGTTGCTGACGGCCGAGGTTGCCACGTCACGGCCAAATGCGTTTGGGTTTGGGGTTCCAATCGACCCTCTGCAAGCACAACCACATGAGTCATGCTGCCAGCCACGAAAGATGCAACCCTCGCAGTTGCAAAAGAAGAACAACGTGCACAGTGTATCCAGAACGCATGCAGTGAGTCACTGTGCTAGTCATGATAGAAGCAAGCATCCAAGTTAGAAGTTGAGCAAGAAGCAACGTGCACAGTGCATCAAGAACGCATGCAGTCTAGCTTGCCCTTGCGACTGCGGTGTCAGGTGGAGTTGTTGTGATGTGCTGGGCGTTAGCGCGGGGTCTTGCTGCGATTGGTTGGCGACGGTTGCCTGGTTGAACACTGGGGGCAATGTGGACAACTGGCGCCGACCTCCACGACGAGGTGCACTTACGGATGGACCACGAGGCATCTCTCCAACTGATAGTCGGGTGCCGCCTGTTTAGCTGTAAGTGGCGCTGCCGCCTCCAACGCTGCCGCCGCCGGTTGGCCCGCCCGAATGTATGAGGCGCGAAAACGAAAATGAGGCGGTTTTGAACGTCTAGAGTCCCGCACTAGAGTCGCACTTGTAGTGCGTCCTTGCTCCTATGGTTGATGGTACGACTTATGCATTCGTGCCATGCATGCTTCGTACAACCATTGTTACCAATGGTTGTGTCGTAACATTTATGGTACGACAGAGGCATCTCTCGTCCAACCCCAGCGATTGCCGTACAATGGCTCTGTCGTACCATCCATGGTACGACAGAGCCATTGCTCGATCAGCCCAAATGGGAGTTAGCATGCACTCACCCAAACACGCTTCATTGATGGCCGGATGATGGCACGCAGGGGCACCAGGTCGATGACGGGTCGAATGTCAGGCTTGATGGGCCTGGGTTCGACTAGGAGGCGGAGGACCAGGAGTCGGAGGAGGCGGCGGCGGCGGCGGCGGCGTGGCACATCTTGCGAGAAGTTGTGGTCGTAAGAGTTCAAGCAGCGAAGCCAGCTACTACCGGTCGCCACGTCATGGATCATGGCAGGCGTCAGCAATGGGGCTGTCCAACATGCATCACCAACATTGGACAAACCAGCAGGCAAGCCATTAAAGACCATCTTCACACAGAGAGCTGCTTGGTGGCTCGCTTTCTGCAACAGGGAGTGGATCAGGAGCTGCAGTCCTTGGAGCCCCTTGTCAGAACCATGCGGGACCAGTTGCGGCTGTGGGAACAAGCACAAAGGAATGCAGAGGTACGCTCAACAGTCACATGCATTTCCTTGCAAGAGCAATTTGTTTTTTAGCGCAGTCCATGTGATATATGTAGCGTGGCTGCAGGCCTCCACTATTCACCCATACCCACCCTACAGTCAAGCCGACATTGCGGAAGCAAGAGCAGATAGACAGAGCTGGGCGGCGGTATGTTGTTGCCAATCTCGCTGTGCATGTTGACTGCAATGTCGGCTCCAATGCATGCCTACCTTTCCATGCTAGGATGTGCGTGAGCGTGCGAAGTCGCGCGCGCGTGCCGAACGAAGTAGGCTGGGTTTGAGCACAGGAGCGCGTGGCCATTCGTCCGGCATTCAACCAATAGTGCATCAACCAGCAATGACGCAGTCCATGCAATCATTCGTGCATCAACCAGCAATGCCGCAGGTGACTGTTCGAAGCAACCAACTGATGACGGTGTGACGCAGTTGACTATTGCAATTGCAGTGTCGCAAGCATGCAGCTAACCCACATGTGATTGGTTGACAGCACCACAGTGCACTAAGTCCTGTTGGAGCTCCTATGCAAGCCTGGATTCAATCCCATCAACTGGTCCTTCAATCCCACTTGCTGATGGGCGCGGCGGCAATGCGGCATCAGTTTAACATGCATGTTGGCCTGTTGAATCCCGACATGTCCATTGGGGCAGTGGCGCATGATGTGCCCATGGCTCAAGAGCTCCGTGACGAGTCTGCCATTGAGGGTGGCGGGGAGAGTGCAGCCAATACCACCTTGTCAGCCCCCATGGCTTCCCCTGCTCCATGCAGCCCACGGGCCATTGAGGTAAGTCGCTGTCTTTTATGCTCGTGCCTTGGTAACAATGCGTCAGGCACTGCATAAGCTTATATTCGTCCTTTGCAACATTGTGAGCCATCTTATCCTGGGTCCTGTATACAGCCCCCCTTGCTGCATGCACAAGTGGTCTCACCTGCAGCTCCTGCTCCCCTCCCAGCCAGAGCGCAACCACCTTCCGCGGCACCAGTCCTTCGTGCACTGCCATCTCCTCCACGAGCAGC
Source organism: Chlorokybus atmophyticus (assembly GCA_009103225.1). Lineage (NCBI taxonomy): Eukaryota > Viridiplantae > Streptophyta > Chlorokybophyceae > Chlorokybales > Chlorokybaceae > Chlorokybus > Chlorokybus atmophyticus. Next base: position 915 of record RHPI01001292.1, on the reverse strand, counting down.
ACCGGTGATTGCGGGGCAACAATCCTTCTTGCCGCCACCGGCGAGACCACAGCACAATGCAACAACCGATGTGGCTTCTGCACCTACCTTACCCCACCCGCTGCAAGTTGAAGCCGGCAGTCTGCCCCAAACTCAGGTACTTTATCAGTCACTGTGACTCTTGCCGTCCACAGTTGGACACACCATGTGAGTGCTGTATGCGCATGCAGCAGGGGTCACCAACTGCCAGCGAGTCATCAGAGGAGCTGGCCGCAACCCGCATACGGACATCAGTCATGCTAGGTGGCCAGCTCGCCTCATGAGACCACTTCAATGCGCCAACGGATGGTAACTGCTTCTACCATTGTGTATTTCGCGCCAGGCCATCCATAGCGCAAAGTGTCCTGGATGATCACAAGTGCCCCAGCTCGAGCAGATTTTGGGCCATGCTGGACACCATGGACGACGACGGCAGGGGGCACACTCTCCGCAAAATCACCGCCAAGGCTGTCGATGCAGGCGTGGCGAGCAGAATCCTAGACTTCTGCAGAGCCACTGGTGCCGCGGGAGAGATGGCGCAGTATTACGACAAACTGCCTGCGACCATGTTGGCTGATATCAACTGCAACATTGACCTAGCCATGGCCAAGGTGCGACAGATCGTGCGGAGAAAAGATGTGTACGTCGAGCACCTGCAGATGACCATGTTTGCCAACAAGCTGGGCTTGTTGATTGGCTGCGTGACCGTTCAGCGCGAGCATGGGGAGTGGGTGCCACAGACCGGCAGCGCAGTTTGGGTTGGAAATAAAGAAGCCCCCAACTCAGTCCTGGTGGTGGGCAACACTGCTCCAGATGAGCCAGAAGCACACTTTTGGCTCCTCAAGCCTGCAAGCACCGAACAGTGGTCGTGGCCTATGCATGAAGTGCCACCGGAGG
>RHPI01001259.1:254428-275202 GCA_009103225.1 Chlorokybus atmophyticus | reverse complement strand
TGAACGTTCACTGCACTTCCACGTGACACATGTACTTGTCTCACTACTCTCAGTTTGGAGCATATCAGTCAGTTAGGCATTGCTATTCGTATGCTAAGACTTTTGCATGTGGACGTGTACAATACCGGGCAACTGTCACTGCACAACTGTCACCACAATCGAATGATCCATGCAACATTCAACAATCAGTCCGCCGTGTGGCATTAAGCATCAATACAGTGCACCACACTCAAGCCTCATAGTTCCATGACACAGGAGGGTAGTCACAGCGCATATCCATTGTTTCAAGCATGAGACGCCCTATGCACTCCGCCATTGCGGGAGGAACTGCATTCGCTATGAAAACGGCCGAGGTCATCCATGGCACTCCCAGCGCTGTTTGCCACGCAGCAATGCCGCCCCTGGTGCTTGGAAGGGCATAGACCGGGTACATCTGCTGTGGCGCGTTTGATGTCACGATTGTCTTCTTCGCGCTAGCGGACAGGTGCGGCGATAGCAGTCCAACTGCCTTGCCCGCGTGCGAGCAGCGTGCTGGTGGGGTAGCTACCACTGGCTGTGTCTCAAACAGACGGTGTCGGAAAGTTGATAGGCCAAACATCGTGCCACAAAGGGACAGATTGGGTCTGAATGAGGAAGCTGCTCCTGGCACATTCTCAATCACAAACTTGACCTGGCTTGCAAGCAGCAGACGTCGGACGAGCGGTATCATATCCTGGTGTCTCCAGGATGTGCCATGTGCCGCCCGTTGAGGTGCCAGGATAGCACCTGAATAGGCCTGGCATGGTGGACTGGCCCAGATGAGCTCGTACTCGCTTAGCTCTCCTGCACTCAGGGTGCATACATCGCGGTGTATGAAGGGCAGCGGGTACTCAGAGGAGGGACTTATGTCCATCCCGGTCACGTCAAAGCCTGCGTGGTATAGACCGACACTGGCACCGCCACCGCCGCAGAATAGGTCGAGTGCCCTTGGTCTGCGTGTGCGTCCCAGCTTGTTGTCAAATGGCGTGTATGTGGTCAAGGCTGGCCGTGGTGCTGGCCAGGGACTAACAATGATGCCGTCCGGGCTTACTTTGCGACTGACGTTCTCCCCTCCGGCGCGCAGAACATGGCGTGCCCCGTCAACTGATGTGTACGCGAATACGTTGTGCCCTTTGAAGTTGATGGTTTGTGGTCGATCACCGTCATCGAATACTATACGGTGCTGCCCTGCAAAGACATTTTCCATTGCACCATGCATATATGATGCGTCCTCAATCTCGCACGCCACGAAGCGATGCTGACCTGACGCTTGCTTGAATGATTCCACAACGCCCGCATACCATTCCCCATCCAGCGGCCAATGCACCATGACACTCACACCGATCAGCTGCTCGCATCCCAACTTAACTGCGTTCCGCAGCCGATGCAGTGCGCTGTCCAACGGTCGATGGTCTGCCTCCTCTACAGCGGCCAGGGGATGGAACTGCCCACGCCCACACCGTGCAAGACTGCTCTGAATGCGACAACAGCTTCAACATGCATGAAATAAGCATACGCCCAACATAACATGCAGTGATACGTCGCGGTCCACTCTTGTGGATTACCTCCACAGCATCCACCACCTGTCCACTAACCACATGTCCCGGTGTTGTCCATGTGAAGAAGCGCATGGGTTCCCCTCGCCACTCGAAGCATGAGCGCGAGCACGATTCGCACACGCACTGCACGCAATGGAAAAACTCGGGTTCCTTGCACAGCACTTGGCCGAGGCGGCAGCCAAACACGTCGACATTGTGTGTGGTGTGATGCCAGCAAGCAGCACTAAAACCGTGGCACACTGTCTGCACTCGCTGGCATTCGGTCAAGTGTGCTCGCATTTGCTGCCTACGGCCATTGGCACATACGTACGCATTGCATTGTGGGCACACCAAGCATGGTCTCCTAGGTGAGGGTGATTCAACTGCTGCCGCCGACATCATGCAAAATAGGAATCGGCACGGCTGCCCACAAACTGAGCGAGACTTTAGGGTATGGGCATCAATTTAGGGTTGCCAGCTTACGAACCCTAAATGGGTCAAACTTCAAGTGAAGCACGACTGTACCTTATACGCTATTGCAGTACCATGCATGGTACTACATCAACATGAATGGTACTCTATCTGTTAATGGTACTACAGTACAAGGATACTCGCATACTACCACGATCGTAGAGTAATACTGTGCTGTCATGCCATGGAACCCAGAGCGCTGTCCGAGTTTGTTGCTGTCAACCACGCTCTAAACCAGCGAGGTATGCAAGCCATGCACTGACTCATGCGCCGGGCAGTCATCATACACATGTACAGCCAATGCTTCTAACAACAGCAGATCTCTGGTGCACCATGCACCATGCTGCAACTATACATGTACCTACATGGTTCACAGGAAGCCAACACAAAACTACAATACATGCACAATTGGCATCAAGGCGGGGGCCAAATCACCGCCGACACGTTGGCGTCTTGCATCAGGCGTGGCGACCAAAACGGGTGAGGTTGCTTGCAGAATGGACACGCTTGTAGATTCTTTGATTTATTTGCCACAGTCTTCTGATGTGCTATGATGCAGACATGGCACATCGCTTTCTTGCAACAGGGCGTCTCCCCATCCGCTGGGGGGGGTGGCTCTTCAATGCGACAAATCAGCACACATGGTGCACGCGGGTGTGCAAGCTGCCTCTGCCACCAAACTCTGTTATCGCGTCGCAGGCGTAGCGACTCCCATCTGAATGGCGCAGCATAACGCTCCACTGCCTGCTCGATCACCTGACGCCCATCTGCCGCCATACACCACCTGCTGGTCTTGGTGGTCTCGTCCAGCATGCGTTCATCCAGGCCCTCGACATGGCTGTCGTCACTCGTGTACTCCCCCGCATCGTCATTTTCTTCGAGCTTCCACAGAATCAGCTCGACGTGCCGTATGACATACAGCCACTGCCAGCCAAAGCATGCCAAGTACAGCTCGAATGGTTTTACTTGCCACCCAGTATGTTTGCTCAGGTAGTGGCACACATCTCGACCCGCATTAGTCGACATCGACAGGTACATCTGCTGCAGCAGGTCGAAGTTCTGCTCCGCAGATAGCTCTTGCACATTGCCGGGGTGCTGCGGCAGCAACAACACCATCATATCGAGGACGGCGAGGGGCAACAACGTACTACGGATGGCCATATCATATATGGGTTCCAACCACGGCCAATCCCCAGAAGTCTGTTTAGACCGCATTCTCTGCGTTTGCTCCCACTTATTGCAAACTTTCGTCACCCACCTCGAGGCATGCCGCATGCGGCGATGCAGCGCGTCTTGGGCGTACTGTAGGGTGATCAACTCCTTTGCACTACAAGTCAGCCCCCCAAAGCGTCTGCGCGTCGGTGCTTTGAGCTTAGGCAGCTCGTGCCGCACCGGCTGTCTCTCTGGACGATGCTGAGCAGCCACTTGACGCTGTAAACCCGCCTGTGCCTACTCAGGACACACAGTCAGCCCCAGTGAGGCTTCAAGGCGCTGTGCTTCTTCTAATGTTGTAACGATGCCTCACTTTTCCTTTTTTGGTCCTGTCAGCGTCCTTTGTTCCAACAACCTTCTTCTTTTTTTTTTGGTCACCCTGCACATCCTGGCAGGCGCTCTCCGTGGCACTGTCACTCAGAGGAGGTAAGGCGTTATCTTCTTGCTCCACAGCCTTGCGCTTGTTGGTTGCCTCCCGTTCCTCCACGNGCGGCGGCAGCGTTGGAGGCGGCAGCGCCACTTACAGCTAAACAGGCGGCACCCGACTATCAGTTGGAGAGATGCCTCGTGGTCCATCCGTAAGTGCACCTCGTCGTGGAGGTCGGCGCCAGTTGTCCACATTGCCCCCAGTGTTCAACCAGGCAACCGTCGTCAACCAATCGCAGCAAGACCCTGCGCTAACGCCCAGCACATCACAACAACTCCACCTGACACCGCAGTCGCAAGGGCAAGCTAGACTGCATGCGTTCTTGATGCAATGTGCACGTTGCTTCTTGCTCAACTTCTAACTTGGATGCTTTCTTCTATCATGACTAGCACAGTGACTCACTGCATGCGTTCTGGATACACTGTGCACGTTGTTCTTCTTTTGCAACTAGGAGGGTTGCATCTTTCATGGCTGGCAGCATGACTCATGTGGTTGTGCTTGCAGAGGGTCGATTGGAACCCCAACCCAAACGCATTTGGCCGTGACGTGGCAACCTCGGCCGTCAGCAACCCTTCCCCAAGCAAGTGGAAGATTGGCAACGAGGTAAGCACTGTGTGACACTGTGACACTGTGTGTATGTGTGTAACGGATTGTTCTTCTGTGGACAGCATTTGCGCGATGCCGTCGTCGAAATCATAAACGGCCACTGGGTAAAGAGCCACATTTATCCCAAGGAGGACACTATTCGTAACGTCATGTGTCAGGTGCTGTGAATGCTGCATGACCGCACTGCACCGTGACACTGACCAACCTGCCCGTGACAGGTAGTTGGCTTCGACCATGACGACGAGGCCGATGCGGCCAAGTTCTATGAGGTGTACTGGACTCCCAAGGAGTGCCCCTTCCACTGGAGTGTCGCCCTGAAGAAAGCTACGCAGGTCCGGTCTGAGAACGTCACCAAGATCAAGCATGTCCTTGAGAAGGAGTACAAGTGGACACTGTTTAACAGCAACAAGCGCAAGTGAGTTGGGTCCCTCACCACCATGTCTGCTATGCAACACTGCCTTCTTACTCAGCCTCCATACACACGTACTCATCTCGCCTATTGTAACCGATTCAATCAGGCACATCGACGCCCTAATGGACCCCGAGACCCAAAAAGCCCAGATGCGCAACGCGCTCCAAAGTAAGTCACAGGCACTATTCTAGCCTGGTGCAGGCTCAACTTGAACTATCTATTTCGTGACTAATGCCTTGTCGGTATGACTGTCGCAGACAAGTCATGGCGGAGATTTGAGGTGACCGACACTGCAGACCCGGAGCGGAGGAGATACATCCATGAATGGGGCAATCCCATAATCTGGCAAATGATCGTGCAATGCTGGTCTTACGCCGTCACTACACCTGGTCGCCGGCAGCTGACAGTCAACCACCTCGCATACCTGTTGCTTACGGTGAGCACTCTGAACTCCATCATTAGCAATTCAGGAACGATGTAGCCCCAAACTACAGGCTTGCAAACGCGTTGCAGTGAATAGTGGCTTTCGATGCCACTAAGACATGCCTGTAAACTACGCAGGTGGAGCGCATCCTAAAGGGCAAGGATGGAGACCCTCTCCTAGCTGCCAGCATAGACACACATGAAGAGTACCTCAGCGAAATCAACACCATGATCATGTCAATGAAGCGGGAGATGAGGCAACGGTACGCAGCCCTCCAGCCATTCACCCTTGTGAAACGCCGCACTGCATCTTGTGTCGAATACCTGAAAGATCCCAATCGGCGCCGGCCGCAAGAGACAGCAGCTCGTGACCCGCTCGCTGAGGCAGAAGCGGCATTTGATTGGCTGGCACAACCGTTTGAGGAGGAAGAGCAAGCTCCGGCGTCTCCTCCACAGGCCCCAGCGCGTGGTGCTTTGTTCCGTAATGACGAGACCAGCGATGATGGAGAGGAGCTGTAGCGCAGTTGGTAGTCCGTTTAGCTGGTAGTGTACATAGCTACAAGGCTCTTGTGACTGAGTGTTGTGCATCTTAAACCAGCTCAGTCAATCGTCATTATGCTCATGCACATCAGTACTTGCATCCCTATGATATACAACAGAACTGCATTCGAGTCACATAATCGAACTACAAGCCTTGGCAAGTGACTGAGAGACACTGTACACATTTTAGGTACATGTACACAGCACAGGCACATAACAATGCTGGAAGTCAATGACAGTCGCGTGTAGTCAAGCTATGCAAATACATATGACGACCGTTAGGCATTGGTCACCTTCAGTTGTTAAAGAATGCCTTATTTTGTCGATAATTACCTAGTTGGTGCTTGTGAATTAGGCTTAGGCGCCTGCGCTGGACTGGTGTGTAACCTGCAGGTGCCTGTCACATAGGCTAAGTCACCTAGGTAAGACTGATGTGTAACTTACAGGTGCCCGTTGATTAGTTGTAGTCACCTAATAAGGCCTGATGTGTAATTAACAGTTGCCTGTAAATTACACCAAGTCATTTGTTAAGGCCTGGTGTGTGACTAACAGGTGCCTGTAAATTATATAAAGTCACCTGTTAAGGCCTGATAGGTAACTAACAGGCGCCTGTTAGTTAGGCATAGTCAACTGTTAAAGACTAAATTGTAACAAAAAGGGCCTTAGAGTAACGAAAGTTACTATCAGGTCCCTGTATCAAGATTACAGGTGGCCTGAGCCACGACAGTATAAATTAGCGTCCTCAGGTGCACGGCCGTTGCCATTATTTAGTCGGCCGGCAGGGAAAACATATTGCGACGGGGAGCCACCAAGGCAGCGGGCGCGTTGGATTGGTGGACGTGTGGGTGCGAAGCCAATGGCGGACACACGACCCTGCCAGTCGTCCTCGTAGTCGTACACGTACACTAGCTCATTGCCGGGAGCGGAGAGGAAGCTTGCGAGGTCGGCGCAGCGCTCATCTTGCTGCTTGTCAAAACTCGTCAGTGCACAGGTAGCCGCGCATCATATCCGTGAACTGCTCGTTCGCGGGCGCTTCCAAGCTCGTGGCGAAATTATGAAGGTGGCAGTCTCTCCATTTCATGCACCTTGCATAGGGCAAGTTGTTTGTGTGTGAAATTGCACGCACGTGTAATTGCTTGTGCTTTTGTATGTGCTCGGGCGTGTACGTTCCTATGCGCATGCGAGTACGAGTGCGCGGGAAGCGCGAGTTTTTGCATGTGCGTGTGCGTGTGTATGCATGGGTGGTGTGTATGTGATAAGCATGCTGTCACGTGCTTACCTCTGAATGACTTTATGCAAAGAAGGCAGCGAGATGTTGGACGGCACCTCCATCAGGCGCCATATAGCGTCGGCACCATCGGCGCCTATCAGCTCTAGCTTGATGATCGCTACGCCCTTGTTGTTGGCATTAATGCTGCTGTTGTTGTTGTTGTTCGTGCTTCCTCCAGTGCTTGCTACACTGCTGGCTTGTCTGGAAGCCATGGCTAGCAGCAGCAGCAAAGGGTAGAGCTTTACAACGCAGGATGGAGCCTTGCACACACAATACACAAACAAGCTTTACACCGGCTTGCTTGTCCACACAGCGCTTGCCGCCTTCAACTATAATCTTAGGGGGACCAGGCGCCACAAGCTCAAGTCCTCATGCCAGGCAGACAATGCTTATGTACTAGGTATGCACTAGGCCCCCAAGCTCCAAGCGCCTCATTGGCCTCAGAGTTAGCTTAGCCTCCACACGCAATAGCAGTGTCGCACGTAAAAGACGCTTTCATGAAGCAGAATGACCTTGTCGTCGCTGTTGCTGTCGCCGGCGTCGTCGCCGCCGCAACACACACACACACACACACACACACACACACACACACACACACTAATGTGCAGCAGATGGTAAAGAGCATCTGTCCGCTGCAAGCATGCGAGCATGCTTTTTGCGGGAAGCTGGACGACGGCTCCATGCATAGGTACTCTTATGCACGAGAGTATGTGATTATGCTGTCACGTGAAAGCATAATCACAGTATAGTAACATGACTGGTTTCCCTGAAGACCTATCACTAATCTCCTGAAGTAATACCAATTTGGTATGCTGCTGTAGTAGCATAAACAAAGCAATAGTAGTTGGGTTCTTTCGGATTTTAATGTTTATCATAATGTATCATGACGTTTTCGCTCAACTTAACAGCTGCTACCTCAGTTGTATCTCCTCGCCATGTTACGCCTTGAAGTGGTGATGTTGCCGAAGGATCATGCATTTCAATGTCTATAGTCTACTTTATATCCCGTTACCGCATCTGCTTAAATGTCTATTATCGTCGATAAAGCAATGCCGTTGTTTAATAGGTCCCGTGCATAATAGTGTATTACCTGCCTTACAAGGCTATTAAGCATGATGTCCCTCACGCCTACTTATTATTGCGACATTACGAACTTTTGATTCTACACTTGTAATATAAACTGCATCTACTTAATGTGCCTAACCTGCTTGCCTTGCATCTTTACGCTTGCACACATGTTTATGCATGCATGATATATCACAATCTATACTCTATACATACATAGGCCAACGCCGTCGTTGTGTCGTCACTGCAAACTTTGCCATTGTACGTTTTGATGCATATAAATGTATGCATGCTTTCGGTGATTATAATCATACGGCATGCCATGTTGAGCTATACAAGGCATATGGTAGAACATATTCTCTTGTGACCTTATATGGGCTATCAACATGCAAACCACATTACGCAAAACATGGCAGCGCATAAACGTACTTGTAGATGCAAGTCTTGGGGTTGCGTATTTTGTGCGTAGTATGTGTTCAAGTGGCCAAAGTCCATCATGTACACCAGTGTATACACTACCGGTATGTGTAGAAGTTTCAAACATGACAAAGTGCAAGCTAGCAAATATAGCATTGCTGGACTCACAAAACACATGCGGTGATAGTGTGGATTCTAATTGTTGAACCTAACTAGTGCCTACACCTGCCATGGCCAATGTAGGTACTCACACATTCGTACAAATTCTGAGTCATTTGCCTTCGCACGACTCAAGAACCGATTCAAAGCCTATGGATATTCATGCTCAATGACTCCATGAGCAGCCAATCAACCCCATACAACTTGAACTACAACTAAACAGCGCCTAGCAACATTCATATGATTCAATCTACAAACAACATGCAATGCTACATCAAGTGTGCTGCACGTAATTATGCACATAAATATCAATTTACTACGTCATTTCCCTATGGTTTAAGGAGCGTGCAATTACTGGAAACTCCATCTCCATAATCCCAGTTATTCCCGCGGTAATTGTCTGCCCTGCATGCACCGGTCCCACCCCTTCAGGAGTACCTGGGAAGGACCACCATGGTGCATTAGAGTAGTTGCAATGACTGCCCCTGGTAGCAACTCACGACGCCGTGCTGAAGTTCAAGTTAGGACACACACGTGCACATGGAATGACTTCTGTAGCACCTGTTAGTATCAAGTCTCCCTCTTGCAGAGTCATTATCTGGCTCACGTGGCTGACTATTGAGGGGATATTATACAACATGTCACGCGTGCTGGCTTTTTGCCTCAGCTGGCCATCAACCTATCAGGCACAGCTTAGATCAGTCGACAAAGTCATGGTATTACAGCTTCACCAAGGTTAAATAATGAAGGATTGTAATATAAAAGCAGTACCTTCAGCCAAAGCTCCAAGTCATGAGGGTCTTGAACACGGTTGCTGTGAATCTGTGTTGTGGTACAACCGATTAGCAATGGTTAACCAAAACATCATTGATATACACTTTAGGAAACCCGTAACGTGATAAGGACACCACCAAGTCGAACTTCAATACACATTTGCGTACAAAGTCGCTGATTGGCGTGAATGTGTCGTAGCCTTTGGCTCTTGTCCAGGGCAAACCTTCCCTCTGTCACACAACTGATGTGAGCCGCACACAGCATGGTGTCAAGCAGCAACTTTGTCTACTTCATCCTCATGACACATGCACGCTGATGCACACGCACATGCCCCCCACTGGCGTGCATGCGTATGTGCGCGCTCACGCACGCACGCACGCATGCACGCACGCGCACGCACATGCACGCGCATACGCGTGCACCTTGGCTTTCTCTTGCAGGTCACGTTGTGTCATGTCCAGAGCGAGAGCGTAACCCGCCACGTACGACATTGCGGTTGAAGCCGGGATGTCGCGCGCCTTCTTGCCAAGCACCACTGCCAACTCCACCTCGTAATCTGCGCTCACGCTTCCACACCTCATAACTCCATTCAATGATGGATCGGAACACAACAACGACACAACCCCTCGAACAGCTGAGCAAAGGTCATGCACGCCCATCAGCAACTGTGACTTGCTCACAAGTGACAACATAGTTAAGTCAGTTGTGACGTACCTACATTGTTGTTACTGCATGTTTTCGCTTACAAGGCATTATTGCAAAAGGAGCTTCTTGCTTTACCTAAAGCATTAGTCATGTTTCACTTTAACAGCTGGAACCAAGCAAACCAGCAACCTAGCGCATACTTCCTTCACAGCAGGCCAATGCAGAGGGTGGCACGTTTTCAACATGCAATTTCTGCGCCAAGCAGCTCTCGGCGCAAGCACTCCAACTAAACAGCAAGCAACAACCAAGCCAGCTGTCTCACTCAACAGCACAAGCAGCATAGTTGTCAAGCATCTTGCATGCACACAAGCTGTAAGTTCAAGTTTGAAATCTATGCTGGTTGTACACACAAGTGGCCAGCTGTCTTTTTGTCTCTCACCGACTGTCTTGAAGGGCGGCGGGATCTCAATGCTGCTGCCTTCTCTAATGTACGACGAGGTTGGTTTCAGGAACACCACCGGCCCGTCCATGCCTCCTGCTGCCGCCGCAGGGGGCGCAGCGACAGGGCTGTGGCCTGGCCCTCCCCCTCGAGCTGCCATCTCCTCCACATGCTTGGCGTAGTTCTTACCTATCGCTATGATCTTCGTACCCCACTGCACAAGCAAGTTGCCCCTGAACTTCTTCATACCATCCGCCTGCCCCTCCTCTTCGTCCTCCTCCTCCTCCCTTTCCTCCTCCTACGCCTGCGCCACCGGCCTGCGCTGGACCACACTGCACCAGACCAGACCAGGCTTGATCTTAGCTTAGTTTAGCTTAAGATTTCACTGTGCACAAGTGCATGCTTGGCAGCGGCGACAAAGGAGGCGCAGGCGGAGGAGGAGGCAGCGGTGGAGGACGAGGAGGTAGTAGGAGAGTTGACAGTTGAGGCGCAGTGAAAGAGGCGAAGTGGCTGTGTTGCATGCAAGGGGTAGCTGGGCTGGGGAGGCGTTTGAGGCTGCTGAGGCGGGCTGCTGCTGCCTCCCACGCAGCACTAGGCGGAGGAGCAGGCGGCGGCGGCAGTGTCATTGTGCTACCGCACAGGCAATGTGACGAGGATAAGGGCATAGCAGCTTCTTTCTCCTCTGCCTCGGGAAAGAGCTGTCTGGGGCCGAGCGCTTCACTTGCCACAACACCTACTAGTGAGATGCTTACATGCTTGCTTGCAAGTCTGATGTTGGTTGTGGCTGATGCTTCCTGCATGTCATGCATGAATGCGATGTGCTTGTCGGTCAAGCGTCCATTTCATTCACTAATTCATCCTTTCAAGCATTTCATTCACTTAACTCTGCACTTAATAAACTTATATTCTTCATGCATTCGGTGTTTAATTGGTTGATTGATCGTGACTGATGTGGTTATCCACTTACTCCCCGGTCCATCCCAGTGTAAAGCCTATCATTCATGCATGCATTCAATCATGCAGCTGTTGGGTGTAAGCCAGTCATCCATCACTCAATGCATTCAGTCATCTATCTAAGCGTCCATCCACAGTGTATGCGTGCGCCCATTCATTGATACGCTCACTTGTTTGGCCGTGCGTGCATGCTCTTACTCACCAATTCATTCATTCACTCTTCGTGCACTCACTTACGCACTCACTTACTTCTTTCATGTCACTAATGCGTTCACTCACATTCACTTACCAACTCAGTCACTCGCGCAGCCATTCATGCATGCATTCACTTGTCACTGCTTTATTGACGTCCTCACTCATATCGCTAACATCCTTATAGAATTCAACTTTACTGTCACCATATAACTGTCATACTCCATCAAGCACTCACTCAGTTGTCACCCGTTCACAGGGCTGGTGGCTGTGTCGAGTACAATCAGAGCTTCACCACTGATAGCGGCTCGCTTCACCCATACTGCGTCTGAGGCTTTGATTGACTCCATGGCTACAACAACACAGCCAACAGCAACATCAACGGAAACAACAACAGCAATACACGAGCCGCCGCCCGGCACGCCCGTGGTGGCGAGTCCCGATGAGATGCCGCACGTGCTGCCTTTCACGCACGAACTCAGTGTGCGAAGAAGCAACCGTCTCATACAGGCAAGCAGCCAGTTAATGTATGAATATTTTTTGCAGTTGTTGGATTAACAAAGGAGTTGCACACATTCGGTATGGCCGAGACAGCTGTCTCGTATCATGGATAAAAGCGCTCATTGCCTTAAAGTGTGCACGCATGAGTTGTTACAGGGCTCAGTGGTGTGGGCTTATGATATTGTTGTTGGTGGTTGTGGTACTGCAGGAGTTGCGAGTCAGCTACATTCCACCGTTGGATTGGTCGAGCGCCGGCGTGCCACTTAAGGGCGAGGATGCCCTCAAGATCAAGGAGCCGCGGCACTCATGGATTGAGGTGCATGGCAGCCACAGCCACAGTTGCTGTTGATGCTTGTGTGTGGCGATGTGTGTCATCAGTGCAGTCAATGCAACTTCTTTACAGGTAGTATACCCTTTCAGCAGCAGCGCATTCCTCGTGGATCAGTACCGCCTCTTTGGCACGAAGTACATCCGCTTTGGCAAAATCCTGGAAGACAGTACTGAACTTGCTTCTGCTTTTGCTTGCATTCAACTTGTGCTTGCATGATGCCATCAACAAGTCATTCTCTCTCTCGCTTGCAGTGGATGCGCTCGCTGGTGATGTTGCCGTGCGCCACACCGAAGCAACAGGCGTGGCGCTTGTGACTGCCGCAGTCGATCATATTGATTGGTCCCGTCATGTTTCGCTTGATCGGGACCTTTCCCTCCAGGGACAGGTAGGCTCTCGGCAGTTCAGTGTGCGAGTATGCTTATGGGTGTGCTTATGCATGTGCGTGTGCACGTGCATACTTATGTACGGGAGCGCGTGCGTATGTGTACTTCCCAACTTGCAAAAGTTGTCGTGTGAGCACACGCCCGCACACGCGTACACCTGTGCATGTGCGTATGCAGAAGTGTGTGCATGCAAACATGCGTGCGTGTCTCGCAGTATGCCTGCGGCAGTGGCTAATACCTACATTGTTGCTGTACTACAGGTTACGTGGGTGGGAAATTCTTCACTGGAGGTGCGGTTGCGTGCATCTTACATTGGCAAAGACAGTGCGGATCTCTCCAAGTGCGAGTACTTCATAGGTACCATCAACGTTATATGCTTTTGGTTTTGTATATGCATTACACCCTTTGTGTCTCAACAGGTGAGGCATTGTTCGTGTTCGTTGCACGCGACCCAAAGATGGAGTCTGCGGTCAAAGTGCACCGCTTGCAGCCGACAACACCCCACGAGATCGCCGCCTTCAAGGTAACAACTCTGATTTCGAGTTCAAGTGAGCATGTCAAGCAAGCATGCATCTGTTGCATCACCAGTGACACACGCACACAAGTACGCACAAACCCGCACGCACACGCACGCACACATGCACACGTACACGCACGCGGACGCGCACGCATACTTATGTACACGCACTCGAGCGCGCACACGCACTCATACACACACGCACAAGCACACACACATACATCATCAGGAGGGCGAGGCGAACCAGCATCGGCGCAAAGAGGAGCGCGACAACTCTCTGCTGCGCGTGCCGCCGACGCCAGAGGAGCTGGCGATGATCCACGCGCTGTTCATGGAGGCCAAGCGCTGGGAGAAGTCGTTTTCGACCGGTGCGAAGAGCCAGCAGATGTCCAACGCAACCAGTGCACGCAGCAAGCAACTGGACTTGCCGGCGGGACCGCCGTGGGTGTCCATGAAAGACACCGTGCACAACAGTGTCCACCTCATGCACTCCCAGGTACTTGATGATTTTTGTATGAATGCCGTACGTGTTTCAAGTATGCAATATGTGTAAACATGCATGTAACTATCATGTATAACTATGCACAGAGTGTGGTGTTGAACAGGTGCGTAGAGCTCGTTTGCCAGAAACCAAGTGAACTGTTGTATATAGAATTGTTGTAAAAACTACCAACATGTATTGATTATTCCAAAGACAGAGTTATTGCTGCCAGCAATGTGATGAACCCAAAGTAAACCCAAAACCTGTTGCTATGAAAATTTGTCCGTTTTCAGGATCGCAACGTGCACGAGCGCGTGTTTGGAGGTCACCTCATGCGCATCGCGTACGAGCTGGCGTGGGCGACTGCCTTCTCGCAGATCGGCGTCGCGCCCCGCATCCTCGCCGTCGACGACATCGCCTTCATCCATCCTGTCTCCATCGGGAGTATCCTCGAGTTCCGCTCTCAGGTCTGTTGGATGACAGCACTGTTACTATAATGTGTTGTTTGAATTGTTGTTATCAATACTACAACTATTGTCGTATTATCAACGTAATTACTGTTATTGCGTCTCTAGTGCAGTTTGCTCAGCGTTTCAATGGCTCTTCCATGCCTGCACAGGTCATATATTCTGCTGAGGGAGTGCTGAGAGTTATGGTCACTGCCACCGATCTGACACCAGGACTGGGAAAGCGCCAGGTATTGCGCTTGCTCATGCACACATGTCACTTGACAACTAACGCACCGAGGTGATTGCATGTGCATGGGTGGTGCGTGAATGTGTGCCACAACAACATGTCACGTGTTTTGTGTCAGAGCTGTGCTACCTTTTTTCTGTGTGCGCACGCGCACACACACCTGAGCTGGGAAATTGAATCTGTTGGCCTACGCAAGCGCGCTCATGCGTGTGTGTGCGAGCATGTGGCTTGTTAGTGCATGCAAGCAGAGGACAGGCAGCACTGTACACGTTCATCACAACATCCCATAGGCACAGCTGCTGTACGTGTGTGCGCGCGCGTGTGTTATGTGTGCATTCTTGCGCTTGGTATGTGTGTGCGCATGTGTCACTGATGCGTGCGGGTAAATAATTAGCGACAACTGCACATGCTCATGATGACAACGTGACACATGCACAGCAGCTGTGTGCGCACGCACACACGCAGGCTCGTGTGTGTGTTTTGGTTCATGCACGTGCAGCTTCATATTTGTCTTATCTTTGCAGGTGACAAACAACTTCAGCTTTGCGTTCAGCTGTCCGGATCCAGATGCGATGATAGTGTCGAATGGAGGCATGTGCACGGTGCGGAGGGTGATGCCCGACACATACGAGGAAGCCATTTTGTATGTGCACGGGTATCGCCAACACGTTCAAAATGTCATCAGCGGCAAACTATAAGAACCTATAGCCAAGGCAGTTTGGCGTGTGTCACTGACTATTTTTGTAGACCTTAGAGACTGTATTCGATGTGCACAGCATGTAAGTATAACTGTATATCTTATGACATTCATGACACTTTTGCGAACTGCGCCAGGTTCGTAAGGTTCGCCGTGTGGTCAATGTGTTGCCGTCATTTCATTGAGTTGGGGCCTCTGAATCTGGAGACCAATGTGTAAACCTTCTCTGTAGAACTTTTTTGTCTACTTGAGAAGTTCTTGACAATTCGTGTCTCTATCGCTTGCTTAAGTGGTGGGCTTATGTGGCAGCCTCGCCTGAAAGCATGCAGAACTCACCAGACAGAGGCTTGACCAGCAGTTACATAGACTGCACATGCAACCTCTGAAAGGTTCCTCAAGCTTAAGAGCCATTTTGCCAGTCAAAGTTATCACAACGGCTGCGATCAGATGAGGTTGAACTGTTCTACAGTTAACTGATATACATGATAACGGACACACCTGGTGCGAGCAGCTGCTTGGCACCAACACTATTCCCCGTTGCTGCACAAACTTGTACATTTGCCACATGAAGGGTTAATAGCTGCACACATGCGCTGCACTACTGCATCTGGACTACGATGCGCTGAGGCGTCAATACAATGAAGTTACTCACGTCCTACCACTAACACCAACAACATAAACCTCAACAACACATGATTAACCAACTATCACAAAGTAACTTGTCAAAGTACAAAGTCACACAAGCTACATATCCACAGTGCCGCAAGCGGCGCCGCTTGGAGCCAAGATAGACTGCGTCTTCTGGTTGTTTAGCTGGAGACATGCTTCACCGTTGATGCGCAGGGTGTAACTTCTAAACCAAGCCTTGTAAAATTTGTCCTTGAATGGCTTGATGATGTCCGCTGTGTCATCGAGCAGGACAACATTCGCAGGAACTGGCTGTTGCACTTTGTTCTCGTCCACGAAATACAACCGCGCAACATATCTGTGAACGGGCTCGATGTGTACGATAAGACCGGCGCGGATGCGCACATACTGCGCTCCTCCCTGCAGATAGGAGAAAGTACCTTTCTGCATCAGTGGTGGTGCTGTTTCTCCTGCCTGCAGAGACAGCGCAAACCCGGAAGTTGCTGCAACATACCTGTTACATGCATGGAACTAAATAGCAGCGTGTGGACACACGCATGAGCACGCGTTCAGCAAATCAACGTGTTGCAGCGTGCATGAGCATTAGCGTGTGAACACAAACGCACGCCACACCTTGTCCATGGTCGCGGCCTCTCCCCCAAAAGCCCACACATAATATGGCGACCGCACCTCTGCAATAATCCAGTTTAAGACGAGGGGTACATGCACGCAATGACACCCGCCCACCCGCCCACGCACCCAGCCAGCCACCCACCTCAGCAGGCCTAAGCCGCACAGTGAAGTCTAGTCTGGGTGGCGGCCGCTGCTGTCTAGGGAACCTAAATGGGGGCACGCCAGGCCGTCAAGAGCTGGCCAGCTGCAGCCCCGAGCACCTGAGCCGCATGCAGGAAGGGGAGAACAAGGCGTTTAAGAAAGCCTGTGCTCGCCTAGCGCAGCAGCAAAAGAAGAAGCCGCAGAGCAGGCAGGAAAGGCGTAACCCCTACCTTTCGGAGGCTGAAGATCTGTGCACGCGGGCACCCCTGCTCCTCCTGCTCCTCCTCCTCCTCCTCCTCCTCCGCCGCCGCCGCCACCCTGAGGTTGCCCCCCGCTTCCTCGTCCAACAATTCAAATATCAAACGCAAGCCCAACCCGTTGTGTGTCACCTTGTTGGTGTTTAGGGCGGCGGCGGCGCCATTGCGCACCTTGCTGACTGTTTGGGCTTGTTGGGAGCACTGCTTGCGACGGCTTGGAGATCATCTAGGTGTTCACACATGGCCTGCCGCCCTGTGTGGCAGCACAGGCCTGGTGGGTATCCATGACGCTGGGGTGTAGAACATGGCAGCTGCGGGCCGCTATATTCTATACTGCTATGCATGCTATTTGTTTGACGCTTGGGGTGTGAGACCCTGGCTTGTAGGCCACACACACGCACTTGCTTCTTTGTCATGTCATACCAGCATGCTGCAGTCTGCACATCTTTAGCATATGCAACGGCAACAAGCCCCACTCATCTGCTGACCAGGCCAGGGCTATAAAGGCATCTTCTCACCATCATGTTGTATGTTGCCAATGCATCCATACTAATCTGCCCCCCCCGCATGCCAACATGGGGAAAACGGTTGTGCTCGGATGCTAGCATTACGCGCAATAGCTAACCAGCGCAATTTTGGTATAGTCCACAACGTCCAACAACTTACCAACTGCTAGCCCACATATAAACCCATGCTATACAGATATACAAGTGGCGTGCAATCGGTCTTCACTACCACGGATCTACAACGTATGATACACATGCGGGTCACGCACTCTGTTCTTGCAAGTCTTTGGGTGCAACCAGCGGTGCCTGCAGCAGGTAGCTCTCAGGTATGATCCCAACACAGTCGTCAATGTCAATCTGTCGCACCGTCCGCATCGACACCGCCGTCCGCACTCCTCCCTTATCGTGAACAAAGCATGGGCGCTCTCTCAGCTTCAATGCGTGAGTCATGATCTGCTGCTGTCTCAGCTGGGATGTGGCATCAGTGTGTCTGGGTACATCCCCTCTGTTTCCAACGTGCGCAGCTCCTCCATATAAGCCTGCAGTGTTGGACTCGGGTAAAACTCAGATTGTGAAGCAAGCATGCAACACTGCCAATTGGAACTGGAACGGAAGCAACAGCTACTGCAGCAGCAGCAACAACAACAAGTTGCTCCATGCGTGTGTGTGCGTGTAAATTTGGGCAGACGTCAGCAGAGGAGCAGACTGTACTTACCACTTGTGCTCCTCCACGCCATGCTGAACTCCGAGCGACTGTGCCTGTGAAAAGGACAGGTCATGTATTAATAGCATCTAGCAACTGAGATTGTTTCAGGGAATCGCAACACATGCACTAGACAAGATAGCACGTGTGCGTGTGCACTCAAGTGGTTGTGTGCATGCCTATGTGCAGGTACGTGCTTGTATATGGGGGCATGTGCTTAGTGTGTATGTGCACGCGTGCGTAGTTGCAATCTGTACTTCTTCTTTCTTGCCCTGCGTCGTGGCAGAAGCAGCGCCAAAAACACAATCTGCGCTGAAGTAGTCAACAGGATCAGCACATTCGCATGCTGTGTCAAGCAGGTTGCACTACATCAGCTCGCTACAACTTTGCCGCACTGTCATTGAGACAAACACTCTGAGTGCCAGCCTGCCCTTGCTCTGGTTACCAGCACGTGAGCAGCACAATCCGCCATTCAGGCCGTACCTCGCTGCACGCATTTGGTCAACAACTACAGCGGGTGTGTTGCAGTCCACCTGCAGTGCAGACTAGCACCTGTTATAGACAACATAACGAACAACGACTGCCTCCACAGCAAAAAGAGGAAGTGTTCCGGCTACGACTACTTGCCAGTCAGGACACCCAACAGTAACGACTTTAAACGCCCTGTCAGCTCCCTTGCACCTCCAAGGTGGCAGTGAAGAGTAATGAAGACGGTCACAGGGTGGGCAATGAGGGGAGTGAGCAGCAGAGATTTGCACTGACCTGTCAACGAAATCAGTAGAGCAACCTCCTTCTGCCATTTCCCAAGCGCCTGCTTTGCCAATGCATGCGGCACCAGCCAGGCAGGCAGAGCGCTGTGTGCGGGCGCGTGCACGAGAAGCATACATGCCTCCAAGGTTTTGAAAGGCATGTGAAAGCTGCGCAATTGTCTTGGAAAAACATGGCTACATGGTTACGTGCATGACCACATATGGGTCTCCAACGTGTCTGCTCCAACCTATAACCCACAAGACTAGTTGTTCAAAATTACAACAAGTACTGTCTTGAACAACATGGCTACATGATTACATGCATGACCACATATGGGTCTGCGATGTGTCTGCTCTAACCGATAACCCACAATCTTTGTTCACAATAACAACAACAAGCACGTGCGGTGCTAGTTGAGGCGCTGGCAAGTTGGAGTGGCAAAGTGTGGCACAAGCAAAGTGCTGATTTCACGACGATGACAACAACAACAACAACAACAACATGCCTGTTCACTACCTTTGCATGCACGTACGACACAGCACCCACCTTGCGGCGTTAAGAAGGCTGCAACAGCACCTGGCTGGCTGGCTGGCTCTGCTCAACAACAGCAGCGCTTATCCGCTGCAGACCAACCACAAGACCCAAACCAGCACACTTTTGCCACGCATGCAGACAGACCAACAACAGCTTTCAGTCCAGTGCCAGCCGTCGCATAGCATAACAGCACCTGTGACTGCTGCTGCTGAGCAGCTATCGCATGGCCAATCTACTACTCGCAAGCACAACGGCGAAGCAGGCTGCTGCTCGACAGGGAGGGGAAGGGAGGCAGGCCGCCGCCGCTGGCAGCAGCTGATAAGGGCCCTGAACTTGGCGGAAGGGTTGCAAGCCATTGAGTTGATATCACTGGGTGCAACGTGATGTACAGCAGGCAGCCTGCGCCAGTTGCTGTCGTTATCGACTCGACAGAAGATATCGCGTTAAAACACTGCGGGTCTGCGGGTCTGAAGCATGAGCATGCAGCACTCGCGGATCTAAAGGCTGAGGCGGAGGCGGAGGCGGCGGAGGTACTGTTCGCATAGTGTCTGGTAGCCTCAATCTCTCTCACAGCTGCGAGATATGCCTGTAGGTTGATAGAGTTTTCTGTTTGTGCATGCAGCAGCTTGTAGCGGGCGAGCCCTCAAGCGCATAGGAGCCCCCGGCGGTGGCACCTTCCTGTTGACAGGTGAGCTAGCTGGAGGTAGCTATGATTGGCGGAGTTGTAAGTTGATACCAACTCTTCACACGCTCGATTATTTGCAGGAGCCATGGCGACACAAGCGAAAGGGAGCTTTTCATTCTTACAGGGGGATGTCAACGTCATTCAGGTCGCTGAAAACCGCTTCGTCCACATCCACCGCGAGACCAACGACATTGCCCGAGTTCTGTTGAAGGATAGCGACAAAGTGGAACAGGCTATCCCACACAGCCTTGTTCTCTCTGACGCAGACGGCATGGTCGTGCCACATCTACACAACGCCTTCCTCATCACCTGGGACGGAACCTGGAGAATGTCCTACAACAACCAAGTCGTCTTGAAACTATACCTTCAAAAGCAAGTGTCCGCGTTTGGACAAGTCGGCAGTTCTCACGAGACTATTCGAGTAGGACAGGTGTGAACATCTATGCGTGGCTTGTGTTCCTGCGAGAGCAAATCTGTGCTCTGTCAACATGTTCAAAAGCATCATGCTCGCTACCTGTATGGTGATTAGCACTAGCTGTGACAAACACTACCAGAATTTCTACCAACCCCTATTCCTCACAGAGTGGTCCATAGTACAGGCAAGACACGATTGATTGCTGGCTGAGAGATTTTTCAAGCCAACAAACAAGTTCAAGTTAATGATTGGCAGCTAACAATTGCAATGGGTTGACAGATAAGACCTGACTATAGTACTATTTGATGACTTGATTGCAGCCTGGCTAAGTTCAATAAGTATGCACAATGAGCCC
>RHPI01001259.1:163276-254272 GCA_009103225.1 Chlorokybus atmophyticus | reverse complement strand
CACACACACACCCGGCTTTCCCATTCATGAAACGCTCCAATTGTTTGAGAAGTATCCTGCGAGGCCGACCACAACCGCGCAGCAGACGAGCTCATCTTTTACTGGGACAATGCCGTCGTTCGACAGGTAGAGGACATGCGCTGGAGCATTGCCAGCGACAACGTGCACGTACAGCTCTCATACATCTGCCGCACACGGCTGAACTCAATAACAGACACAGCAGGTGAGGCGCATTCGTGCACGCGTGTGCGTGTATGACGGACTCGGTGAGTGTGCATGCATGCATGTGCGTGTGCGTGTGCCCCACCTATCGACGGGCAGCCACAAGGTATCTCTCATCTGCATGTACGCATGCATGCAGGCATAGAGGGGAAGGGGCCGGGTGTGGGTATGGGCCAACATGCGTATGTCAAACCACACACAACCGCTGTGTGTTGAACCTGCACTCACCCCATGAAGAAGCCACGCCTTGTGCTGCGTCCAGTAGTGCGGTGGCTATGCCGCATCATCTGGCTTGTCTCAGCATGTATGCACGCTGGATTGCGCCAGCGCCCTACTACACAGGCAGCAGGTCCTCAGACAAACAACATGTTGTCCTATCATGTCAGCTCTAAGTACACTGCGTACAGCAACCTAATCCAGCAGGAAGTGTAAAAGCAGGAAACCTACACCAAGTATGTTCATGATGCACGCGATGTGAGTACAAGCAGCACAAACAACATACAGCAAACAACTACCAATGGAGATAAACATAATCATATGTACACAACTTTGCCACAACCTGAGGGTGGTCGCCAACGAGTTCTTCCCCTGGCAGCCTCAGTCCCAGATTTGCAGCAACCCGACAGCATCAACACACGCTCTTCGTTTTCAAACTGCACGCATGCACACATTAACACCAACACAACATGCTGCGTCTTCCGTTGAAGCACCTGCACTGACGGCCTCAGAAGCCGGACATTGCTTCAACCCTCGACAGCGCACGCAGCCATCCATCTCACGCTCGCCGGCACGCACGCAACGCACGGGCAACCAGGCGCCTTACCTTTGAGCTTCATGCTCAGCGCGCACGCCTCCTCTTTGACCTTCATGTCCATGTGCACCTGGACCAGTGATGGGGTAAGTGGACTTCCTAGTGTGCTGCCTATGCACAATCTATGCCACCGGAACAGCACAACAGAGGATGACTCATTGTTGAGGGAGCTGCAAACTCTCCACGCATGGCGTGCTTCCACTCGCTTAGGCGATGGCAACGTGGCTACAATTGTGTGGCAGTGTGTTGCATTTCGTCAGCACAGCACAGCTTGCAGGGCAGTGGGTCTCATCTGTCTGACATGCATCGGAACGAGTCTGTAAAACTTACCAACTGCAGCTAGCTAACTCGATGCATCAGCAGTACTACTTGACTAGTAGTCAACACCAGCAGCAATAGCAGATGTGGTTTCTTGAGTGCACTGTCGAACACAGCCAGGGCACTGGCAGTAGCACGCGCAGTACTTACGGACCCCACCCCCCGATGGCGGGGGGGTGCATGCCGCGCTTGTTTTCAAGTGCGCACTGACGTGCACAGCGCGTGGCGTATTGACACAGCCAAGACACACAATGCTAGACTTATGCACACTTACAGCAGACAACATGCATAGCCTGATGTAGATCACCATCAGCTGAATATGAAAAATCTTGGACACAGACAAATGCTGAGACACCAGCGTAGCCAAAACTACCACCAACCACTGGTTGGGAAACCAGGTTGTCCAGTTTCAGGGCAAACCACACGGACAATAGCGCTCAACATGCATTATGTGCAGGGTGGTCCATCACGCATGGTGACATGAGGCATCTGAACATGCGTACTCTATTGCTTCATGCCAGAGATGTGTGCCACAATCTAAAAGCTCAATGCGTATGCCAGCATTGCATTCAAGCGGAAGTCCTGGTCACTCCATACACACAAGCCCACTGCTCTAGCTCCTCCACCCGGATATCTGTGAGATACGGCGAGTACGCATCCAGAACACGCGGAACCTGATGGGATTCAGAATAATTGTAAGCAACAGATAAAATCTGCATGCTTACACACTTTGCTTACAATATACATACATGCAAGCATTGACATATACACACAACACACGATTCCTTGCTTGCCTGAGTTGCGAGTATGCCGGAGAGGCCCACATGTCCTCCCGGCCTCGCATATCTGACGAGTCTTCCAACGAGGGCGGTGACGGGTCCGAGCAAGATGTTGGCCACAACGACATCGCATGTGCCTTTCGCGTCAGGCACGGGATCGCTACCATCATCTTGGGTCAGATACAGCCTCAGGCTGCGCGCAATGTCCTCGCCATTGAGACTTGCATTGCGCTCGGATGATGAGAGCGCAAGCTTATCGATATCCACCCCGTATGCGGACACGGCACCAAGCTACAAACGACACACCAACATGTTGGACATACTTGCAATTCTACTTTGACTCTTTGAGTACGGCCACGCGAAAATAACAACATTTAAAAGAATGCATGACAGACGACCATATGTTAAACTTACCTTGAGGGCTGCAAGGGCCAGAATGCCTGAGCCAATGCCATAATCCATCACAACGTCTCCCGGCTTTACCTGTTTAACACGGGAAAAGAAGCTCTTAACCAGCATGTCGCTCACCAGTGGTCAATCATGCTGGTAACTTCGCGCATGGATGCTACAAAATGCATGCACGAAACTGCAAGTACGCGTGCCCACGCAGGGCGATGTTGCCTGAGCTTGATATATTGCCTTTTATGCCAAGTCCACAAGTCTTACCACTGATCGCAGCCACTGGATGCACAGGCGAGTTGTGGGATGCTCGCCAGTGCCAAAAGCCAGACCGGGCTCCAGAATGACATTGACAGCGTCGGGCTCCTGCGCAACAGTTGAACTGTTGAGCAGTAAACACAGAAAAGCAACATGGAATAATTCTGGCACTGTGCATAAGTGCGAAGAACTTGATGCGTGCTGAACAGGAAAACAACTAACCACGGGAGTGCTCCACTCTGGGACAATCCACAATCCGGACACGACTTCCAGCGGCCGAAAAGAGTCCTGCTTGCAACATCGACAACAGCAATTATTGCATTCGCCACAGCTAGCTACTATTGAATAAATAAGCAAGCACTGATATGTCGTAGAGACATGTACACGCCAATCGCATGGAGCACACCTCTGTCCGATAATAAGGTTGACAAGAGTCAGCCCTGATAGTGATCGCAGTCATATTTGTGGGTTGACACACGATACAATACCTAGCGCATACTACTTGACTTGAAAATGTACAAGTCACTCGCAGCGTTTATGATACATATACATACAATAACCCTACTGCAGCTTGCTTGCAGCATTGCGCATGTTACATACCCGCACGGCCTGCGCCCAATCCTTCTGCTCCAACTCGCGAATTTCAAAGGCAGGCACGTCGCTATCAGCTTCATTCAGTCCTACTGCAGCCCTTGCGGACAACAGCGCCGAATGGATATCGGTGTCGTTGGGAAAGTGCGCCAAGAGGGTCGTCTGGTTTGCGACAACATAGTAAATGGCAATGCAGCTGCACCACAGCTCAGCATAGAATTGGAACAACACCAATAGATATTCGGAATTCGTTCCAAGGCTGTTGACCAATGAATTTTTACTTTCTGCTCGCCTGCATGTGTTTACATGTACGCTTTGCACTGTTCGACATCAAGGGATGTTGGATGGTGCAGGTTTAACTCACACGCACGTGCATCAGTTTTTATGTACAAGCGCGTGATTTGTATATGATGTGCAAGTGGGAAAAACCAGTCTACAAGCTGCTTGCCTTGGTCCAACGCGGCATCTTTGTGCCCCACTTGTCCTCATACGGCACCTCACCGGACGTGTGAAATATCTGCACAGCAGTATGAACTACTCTGTCGCAGTGTGCAAGCAACGACAAGCGTGTTGTGAGGAGTAAGCGCAATGGTGGGCAGCTAAGCTTGACAACATTGCATCCAGTTTGAAAAGCAAGCACACAGCAAAAATGTGGTCCCGTACTCACGGGCTCCTCTTCGTCAGTCTGCGCATTCGCGTCCTCAAGCGTGCAGGATGTCGCACCAAAGCTCAGCAGCGCATCCGCGAGGCTATCCTGATAAATCGCAGTTGAGCTGACAGTATGCCCAACACTGCTTTACCTTGCTGATTGTTTCCAGCATGCATCAGACTGGCTTCAACAACGGTAATGCCACAATCGTACCGCGAGATCTCCTGGGCAGGTTGTCCGCACACACAGCACGGGTGCTTCGTCTAGGAGTGGGCCTGATGCTGTAGCTGCGGTTTTATCATCTGCAGAATGTGCAACACGACACGACAACACTCAGACTGCTGCAGTCGCACGCACATATGCCAAGTGCTTCATGCACTGTCAGCATCGTAGACGATGCATACCTATGGAAGCACTTGTCGCAAAAGATACATGGCTTCTCAGCGGCACGCATCGACAAGGCCTGCGGGCACTGCTAACAACAGTGGTAATTAAGAAGGGACATGACAAAGCAAGCTCTTATGTCGGCATGCATTTGGGCATGCTCGTGTCCATGCATCAAAGCAAGGTCGCAGTGCTCACTACAGCATGCGGAGTGCCAGTAAGGATCAACATGCATTGACATGCACAGGGCTGCAAATAGAATACCAGCTCTCCATTGGCAACAACGGGGTTGCACGGACCATACATACATTGTGACCATGAACACTGGAAAATGCAATGAAAAACACAAATAACATGAGAAAGGCAAGAGAAAACACATGTTTATCTACCAAGCTGCTGTCAGCTCAAGTAGGATGCGATGCCGGGTGCTTACTGCTTGCCAAGTCGCTGCGCTGTGCTAGTCAAAACTCTCCGCTGGTAGCTGCGTTGGACGAGCCATGCACCGGCAGTAAGACTCCTCCGGCTACAAGCCACAGGGGTTTGCCTCACAACAGCACCTCCACAGCTCAACACCGGCCTCCTCAGCGACACAATCCGCCACGCCGCCGCCGCCGCCGCCGCCGCCATCCTCAGAGACAGTACTAGGGTTTCAACTTTGAATGTCAACTCACATTGTGATACATAACGTGAGGTCACTTCGCGGGAAAATTTGAAAATTCCGTTCGGCCGTTTCAGAAGCGTGCGTCTGGCGGCAAAAGCTGAGCTCAGCGGCGGGGTTGTGGGCGGCTGCGGTGGTGGTGGTGGTGTGGGTCGGGGCGGTGGGCGGGTTGTGTCTGTCGTCCTTTGCGGCTGTCGTCTCAGTATACGGCGGGGCTGACCGGTTGGCTTCCGGAAGGTGCGGCGATCTACTGTATTGGTAAGAGCGCTTGGGTCACCCGCCGGTCCACGGCCTGCTTGCTTGCGTGGCTCTTGGCCGTCTTGCTCTCTCAGCTGCTCTGCGCTAGGGTTTTACTGCTTCTGCAGCTGTTTGTATGCTGGATCTCAAAGAGGCGCTGCCCTTAGAGGAAGCTCGCTTCCTCGGAAGGCTGCATTGCTACTCCTCACTCTCTTGTGCTGACACTGTTGACCAGCCTCGCCGTGCTCTTAGACAATTGAAAAATGCAGCTGTAGACTTCTGCCAAGTTGCTTCATTCTGAGCTTTCTGCAATGGTATACTGTTACGGTTTGGCTCAGACATGCTTGATTGACTGGCATTTTGGCTTCGTTAGGGTTGCAAGCATGTCTCGAATGGGCCGGACGCCGGTTGCAAGCGCAGCAGCCAATGGGAGAAAGGACACTCGAGCAACTCGTAAGGCCGCTGAGGAGGCTGCGGCTGCTCAGAGTAGCAAGAAAATCACCTCGTTCTTTGGCAAGTAAGCATATTATGGCATGATGATGTCGCTTCTATGCACCGTAAACCATTATGCATAAGTGCGTGCAAACGTGTGTGTGCGTGAGACTGCGCGCGTGTGTATATGTGTCTGTCGTTAATCCGTCCATCCAACACATGGTACACCATAGGGGAGAAGCTGTCACGCGTACCGCTGCTGCCGCTGAGAAAAAGCGCGATGATGTGGGAGCAGAGCACGCGCTAAAACCGTCAGAGTGGAACAAAAAGTAAGTGCTCATGGCAAGTCATTGGATATGCTCTCATTCAGTCAATCATCTCATGTGCTGTAGCCTTCAGCTTTTGGATGTTCTCACATGGTATCTTCTTTGACAGGAAGTCCGCTGCATCTTCTTCTGGTAAGGCTGCTAGCAGTGATCACGAGCGCAAGTCTAGGAAACGCAAGCCGAATGCAAAAAAGGAGTCCTCCGATGATGAAAGAGACGAAGCTGAACAAAAGCCTTCTACATCCAATACACGGCGCAAGCAGTCCGACGATGACAATGGTGCTGGAAGCCAGAAGTCACAAAGTTCTGATACCAAATTCATGAATAACGATGCAACTGCAGTGAAGGGGTTAAGGTCCAGAGGCAAGAGAACCGCCGTGCAGCGGTCAGATAATTTCGAGGACACCACCAAGCGCAAGCAGCGAGACAGCGAAGTGACTCCTCCTGCTCCCCAGCTGTATGATGACGATGATGACAGGCTCCTGGAGAGAGACTACATTGGGGGCCGCAGATCACGACAACAGTGAGTGTGCATGTTGTCTTGGTTTGGTACATCGAGACAAGCGTTGCTTTGGTGGGTTGACCAGCACTGACACCCGTTTAAGCGACGGTGCTAATTACCCCACCGAAGCATCGATTGCGTGCTTGCTGTTTTGGAGCCGCATGCCATTATCGCTTCTTCACTTGCCTGGTGTCTCGGTATTGGCACCGTATCGGTGATAGTAGACCAGATTAGTCCACTCACAGTGTGCGGTATAGTTGTGTGAGTGCATACCCACAATTGTGTTGAGGTGTGCTTGCATGCCCAGGTCCAGCTACAGGCCCTTGAGTGTGCAAGAGCTGAGGAAGAAGAAGGCTAGCAGCACCACGGAGGCCCCAACAACTTCCGATCCCGCTGAGGACGTCGAGAATGGCAACTTTGGAGTGGACTTCACGCGCATCATGCAGTCTGCTCAGCAGGTAGTACGCTTGCGTGCAATTTCCACATGGCCTGCAGAAAGATGTGACGGCTCTCATGCTGAGTATGCATCACTTGGCTAGGCAATTGGAGCAGCGGACGGCGTCATGCTTGGCAAGTACACCTCACAGGCTGAGGTAACGCCTGTTGTCGCTCAGCTATCTCTGAAACCTCTATATTGCAGTGCCACTGCATTGTGCTGGCTGTTAACATAGAACGACCTATTCTTGTGCCAGGATGCTGCACCATCACGATCAAATGATAGCGGGTTGGACATGTGCTCGTCAGCCATGGCGGATGCGCTGCACTACGGGGACTTCAGGTCAGCTGCATTAGCCATGTGACGCATTATGCACAACACCTATCCCTGGTTGCGGGGCAGCACTGATGCGCATCACTTGTCTTCCAGCCCTGAGGATTACTGGTTTGGATACAAGCATTGGGTGATGGGTTCATGCTACAATGACAAGGATGCACGAGACAAATTTCTGACATCAAAGATGGGTAAGTGGTGTGTGTTGATTGGAAGGGACTCTTACTCGACCTCATTTATCAACTTGCAACTGACCAACGTGACACATGCAGGAGCCCTTGTGGTGGAGGCCTTTAAGTTGAATGGAGCGAGCTGGAACAAAAAGTTTAACGAGGCGGTGAAGCTGAGCAACACGATGATCAAGGAGTTTATCTCAGTCCAATTTGAGCCGAAGCAAGCCACACTGAAGTAAGACTGCTGCTGCTGCTGATAGAGATGATGACCACTCAACAGGTCTACAACTTTGCTTGATTGCATCTGCTCCTTTTTCACAGGTGGTTAATAGAGATGTATGAGGACAAGGATGCACTGCGGGAGACTCCTTTTGGCGCGCTGGTTGTTGACGAGGCAGAGGTGAGAATATGTGCATAGAGTCAGGAGTTGTGCCTCTTCTCAACAACGCGTGCATGCGCGTGCTGCAATGTGTACCTTTGGCGAGTTGGACCCGTGACTGAGTGCACGTTCGACACCACAGGCTGAGGAAGCCAATGATCGCTCAGCTGCCGCTTTCTGCAACTCCCCCACTCACTCTAGGGTAGAAGACTAAGGCAGTGGGTGGATTTTACTTACCTTGTGTACATGTGTAACAACTTCTGTGTCAATGACATGATATAGTTTTGGCCTGCCGATGTCACTGACCTGGCATGCTCGAGCTCATGGTCACACATGTCGCAATTGAATCCTTATACATGCAATAATTCAGTTGCCCTGTAGTTGAGTTGCAGTATGTGCAACCTTGCACTTATCGCAGGCTGTTGGTTGCCGAACTTGATCGACTCTTGCATTAACAGCCGAACTTTTTCATTACATACCTCTCTTATCTACTTGGTAACCAAGCACTTGTCTGCGCGCTTGCACATTTGCTAGTGGCTGCACAACTTGAATTGATACTACGCACGATACTTGCAGCCGCGGTGATGAGTAGTTGTATACGTTTTCGGCTTGTGGTTGTCTGCTGAGATCCAGCTATTGCGCCGCCACCACGTCTCCAATAGGCATGCTCCAGCTTTCGCAGATAGTTATGCAAGTATTGCCACACCGTCTGCATTGCAGAAGCAGTGTTGCTGTTGTAGTAGTGGTAAGTCCTGTTGTTTATCTATCAATGGATGCTGGAAGGCAAACTCGAGCACAGCCCAGATAGTCGCAGCAGATACTGGAGGTCATGCGACCGATTGGCAGACTGCTCTGCAAGACATTCTACATACTGCTCAGGACAGATAGACTGGTGCAAATCGCATGGGCTCACTTGCAAACACCACTTGACTACTGGGCTGCTATAAGCACCATGGACAAAGCGCACAAGACTCACAGCCTGCTTGGGTGGGAGGATGGACAGCCTGCGCTGCTGTGGTAGGCGCTTGTCCAGCATGCTGATTAGCACTCGTGGCATTGCTCTGCACCAGCGTCCATGTTCTCGTGCTGCGCCTCGTGCTTCATTAAGTGGAGCTGGGTGTGGTGCCGCAACTGCTGCATGCTCCTGCAGCTGCATGCGAGTGGATACGTGCATTATACTTGTCCAGCAGAGTTGCAGTCGGATGGTGCGAAAAAATGAGGTGGCATCGGAAGGCCTACCATATGAGCAGGACTTGCGACAAACTATCACTCTACTACCTGACCAGGTTGCACTCTGGACACTCGGGACAGTCTGCCTCCTCTGCGTTTGCCGCGAGTGCAGGATTATGTAAGAGGACTTCTCACAATGGACTCAGCAGCAGCATTCGCCCCGAGAGCATCGTCACGCAATGTACACCCTTCAAGCAGCGGAGCAGGAGTGTGGTTGCTATGTGTTCCCGTGCGTCCGCATCCTGAATGTGAGATCTTGTTTCGCTCTGCCACACGCCATCTTCGGCTACCGCACCTGCGCACAAGAGTGTGCATTTGCGTTTGCGGCGAGCAGCTGCGGAATGTGAGGGGCTTGCATTTGATGGCCTGCATGTAGAAGGGGCCACCGCACACCGCACACGAGTGCATAACACCTTCGTCGTTCCTGACACCTTTGTCTTCATCATAAGGCATCATGATGTTTGTGCTGAGCACAGAGGAGAGCACAAGCACAGAAAACAACACAGCACAGACGACAACACACAGCACATGCGCACGCGCGCGTGCGCACCATGTGCGCAGCTGCGTACTTGGTCCAGAGAGCAGGTGGGCGTACTACCTATATGAGGTGAGGGCAGCAGTTTGCGCATGAACATCGTCGCTACCGAGGTTGCGCGCGATGCTCGGCTTCTACTCATTGTCACAGTCACTGGTTGGCTGTCTGTTGCTAGCTCCGGCACTCCAGCAGTAGAGTAAGGTGAGAATACAATACGCTGACTGCCATCCAACTGTTACATTTGTCCCATTCGCGGTGGAGTTGCATGGGTTGTTGGGTGAGCCGTTTGTGGCTTTATCGCTGCATGCGCGCGCTGCACACTTGAGCACCCGGGCTTAGAGGCGCATCATCTGTCGCCATTTTATCACGCAGTACCCGTGGTGTATAGCGCTAGCGGCAGTTCAGTGATGTCTTGCCTTAGCATTGCTCACCTTAGCTTTGTGCGATGCTGTGCGACAGGCACGGAGAACGGATGCTTCACAATGACCACAACGCTGACTGATGTGACTACCTTGACTCCCGACGCGTTGGAGTGAGGCTTAAATATCAAATATTAATCACCACTACGTACAGAGGTACAAGTGTTGCCTCCACGTGTCCGGCTCAACTGCTACTTGGGTTGCATGTGATACGGTAATCCAATGTTGTGGTTTGCTTCATCAAGCTGGCTCGTTTCTCGTGTACTGAAAGTATGTTTCTGAGAGCACACCAACAACAAATACACATGCGATGCTAACCAGCAATTAGAGGCTGGCCTTCTTCGTTACAGGTGTTCACATGCAAGCGTACGGCTGAATCGACACTGCACCACATGGCTATCCACAGCCAACAGTAACAAGTGGGAAATTGCTAAAAACAGATCATGCTGGCTCAGACCGCATGTCAAATGCAAACAGATTGTATACTAGCAAACACTTGCAGCGTATCTATCGCTGTCATCGCAGCAATCAACCTAATCAAACACCAATGTGCATGCTATCACAGCTGTTATCACGACATGTGCAGCTGTGCCAATAGCAGCATTGTGGACTTGGGCTAAGTGCGACCTCTACGTACTTCTTATGGTGTGTATGGTGTGTATAAACAGAGTCGCTGTTACGCGGCCTCGATCTTGTAACCTTCTCGTCGCTGCAACATCTCATAAGCAGTCGTCAGGGCCTGAGAAAGGCTCCTGGGTGCAACCGGCTTGCTTAAGTACCTGGAAGGAACAATGCACTCTTGTTCGTACGATCTGGTGAATTGCTCAGAGAGACGGACCAACATGTACGGGTGCAGAGGCAAAAAAGAACTGAAGCACCAAAACTCACAAGTGCATGCCAGCTGTGAAGCACATCTCTTGCTCTTCACGCAGCGCAGCGGCGGTCACCGCAATGATGATTGGCGTTCTGCTACCCGACTGCAAGATCAGCCTTGTGGCTTCAAGCCCGTCGCATATCGGCTGTGATACAAAATTGTTGAGGTTGACACGTGCATGCCTTCAGCAAATTTTCGAAGTCTGCAGTATGAAGCCAACCTGACTTACCATGTTTAGATCCATCAGGATGACATTGTATGCCTGCCGTTGACAGGCTTGCACTGCTTCCAACCCATTGGCACATACATCTGATGCATATCCAAGCCTCTGCAGCAGTCGCCGCAATACCTGATATCACCACACAGTTGAGAGAGAGCTCTGGATAGGACACACATGTCTTGCATCACGCAGAACCTAGTAACACAGTCACTTGCACTTATCGCTGACCTGTTGGTTAATGACGTTATCTTCCGCAATTAAAAGACGAAGTGGATATCGCGTCCCCAGGGTGCCATCGAATGCCACTAGTACGCGTTGAGCTTGCGGGCTTTGCGGCGACATGCTTTGGGAGGAGCCAGCAAAGCACGCTTGCAAGGCGTTGTAAAGCTGGCAAGACAACAATACACGCAGTCTGAGTACCTGAGTCACCCTTCATGCTTATAGCTCGAGCAGTATCTGTACCTGAGATGGTCGAACAGGCTTTGTCACGAAGGCTTCAACACGCTCATGGATGTCCTCGCGCTTGTTGCCGATACCTGTTAGCACTATGACTTTGCACAGGCCAGCGAGCTCTGCGACCTCTGATTGGGAAAGTATTTGGCGATCCTAGGAGACACACGGGAGGTATTAAGATGCATGTGCTGATTATGGTGGCAACCAACATATTACTATGTACCCATCTTACCGCTATGCATGCTCCAACTGCCTCGTTCTTGAGATACAACAGCGCCTCTTTCATTGTAGATGCAACAAGTGTTGTCGAGCCCCAGCGCTGCAGCATCTCGGACATGACTTGTTTGCTTGCATCCGCTGCCAGCTGGCAAGAAGCAAGTCAGCATTACGACAATCATTTGTTTTGCAGGATCTGGAACCAGAGCCAGCTGTGAGCAAGGATGCAATGAATGGGCGTGTACCAGCAAGATGGTGTGCTTCGCATACGGACAATGCTTGAAATTGGGGGAGTTTTGCCGTGCCAAAGGAGCTGCGCGCCTTCCCACCGTTTCAACGACGACAGTGACACGGAATGTTGCACCTGTTAGCCATGAAGACAGACTCAGCTTGTGGTCCCTATACATTATAGATGCTGCATGTAAAGGTGTGGTGGCAGCATGGCACAGCTGTCTACAGCACTGTTGTACCTGGCTTGACAGCCGGATCACTCTCTACCCATGCACTCCCTGCCATAAGTTAACATACACATGAGTTGTAGGAGTGTGAGGCCAGTTCAAACTCGAGCGCAGGTGTGTGACACAACAACAGATATGGCATGAAGCAAGAAATACCTCGCATCATCTTGGCAAGGCGCATCACTATTGCAAGACCTGCCAGAACAAAACAATAATATGTCACACTAGACATTTGTAAAGCAAATACCAATGACGGCAACAACTGCTGAGGAAGACTGTCAACACCGTTCAATGTGTCGACGCACCTAGGCCTGTGCCTCCATACTGTCTGGACCTTCCAGCATCTATCTGTGAGAATGCATTGAACAACAGCTGCTGCTGATCCGTTGCAACGCCAATACCTGTTGCACAGCAGGGGTATCAATAAGACTCTGCACAAGCTTATGCATGCATTGCCTCACCATACATAAAGTTAGAGCGACAACCACAAGGCCCCCTGCCTTGCAACGGCATGCAATGGCATGCAAAAAGTGTACCGGTGTCGTGCACAGCAAAGTGCAGCAGCAGCAAGTCAGGTTTGTCGGCGCCACTGAAGCCAGTAGGCGACATGCAAGCGCCTTGGTCAGCACCATTACTGTCACCATCAGGCGCGGGAGCAACGGGCACCACATAGGGTTCAGATGACACCTCAACGAACACAGCGCCTTTGGATGTGAACTTGACAGCGTTCTGGCAGGCAAATACACCGAGCAATGAGATTATTACAATTTGCGCTTTACCAATCTGCATGCCAGTGCCTCACACGAAAAATAGCGTGCAATCCTGACACAAAACATGAGTGTCCCAATGTCTCACCGCTACAAGGTTCACCAGGATCTGTACAACACAAACGAAGCGTAAGTTGCAGACTGACTGCATGCATATTGCGAACGTACATGCATGTCAAACATAGGCTTTGCTGCACCTACAGGAAAAACTCAGATGGCAACATCGCCTCACCTGTCGTATCCTCGACACGTCACCGGCTACTGCCACTGGACACTCAGGTGCTATGCGGTACGCTAAATCCAAGTTTTTGTTAGCAGCCTGCATAGCACTAATGTCAGGTCGTAGCTCACGACTGCCAGGTGAACCTGTGCAGGCATGCTTGCATGTCAGCCAACGTGGATCAGCGCACAATGTCAACATGCCTGTGTTGCAAGAAGGTCTACTGAGTCCTCAACGCAGCCAGCAATCTCAAATACAGATTTCTCAAGCTGCAGCTTCCCGGCTTCAATCTTGCTAAAGTCTGTGGCAACAATCAACATTGGTGGCATGCAAGGGCAACTGCATGTTATCACAGCATTGTCAGCTGATGCATACCTAAGATGTCGTTGACAAGCGTCAATAGTGAATCACTGGAGCTGCACATAGCAACACTACGAGGTTAGCAACAGACTGAAGGACGATCAGCTTCATACAGCCAGAGATACAAATCATAACCGGAAACCCTGTTTCAGTATCAACGCATTATGGCAAAAAGATTTGAGTGCACACCCTGCCCTTGTTTGGGGTTGGGCTAGCTCAAAGGTTTCGTGTTTGTGTTGTGCTTGCCTGCGAATGGTGTTGACGAAGTTGCGTTGTTCATCATTCAACCCAGGCGAGTCAGCGAGAAGTGCAGCATAACCTGCAAAGAGTCATGCAAGGCAAACAGCCCAGCATGTTGGTGAGCAATTGTTAGCACCATACAAAACCATTACTGAGCTGAGCCAGCTGCAGGCAACTTACCCATGATGCTGTTGAGGGGCGTTCTCAACTCGTGACTCCTGAAAAAGCAGCAGTTGTCAAGTCAGCTATTGCGCAGAGGACTAATTGTGAGTTGTAAAGTGCAGGTGCATGCATGGAAGCGCCAAAAATAACAACATTGCTGCAAGAACAGAGCTGACACAAGGAGGTGTTGTGTCTCATTGCAACATCGCTGCTTTCCCAATGTGATTCAAACCAAGTCGTACATGTTGGCAAGGAATTGTGACTTTGCAGAGTCTGCATGTTTGGCGGCCGCCAGTGCATCCCTGAGTGCCATCTCTGCGAGCTTGCGGTCATTGATGTCTGTTAATGAACCTGCAGAGCATAGAAGCGCTGGTAAACAGGCCATCTTCACTGGTTGCAATCGTGCAAAGGAGGTGCACTGCTGCTACTAAACCAGAGACAATGCAACACGCGGGTGCTCTTGACATGGCAGCCAACCTGCGAGAGACCCAACAACAGTGGCGACAACAAGTGTTGCTCACCTGCCATGCGGAACGGCTTGCCTTCAGCATCCCGTATGCAGGATCCACAGCTGCGGAACCACCTAGACCAGAACAACAATCATGTCACAGCATCAACACTAGCATCCACCACCATGTGCTTGCAAGCGTGCATATTGTCCATGCACTCATGTATGTGCCGCTTGACCATATGCACGAGCACCATATGCACGAGTGTATCCATAACTCGATCTGCATTTGCAAGTGTGTGCATGCGTGTACAGATGTGCGTGCACCTGTGTGCATCTGTGTGTCTGCACACGCGAGCGCATACATGCCTGCAGTTCCCCATTCACTACAAGAGAGCATTCATCTGCCAGCACACGTCACTTACTTGTACTGGCCATCGGCGCACAAAAATCGGAGCTCGCAATCTGCCAAGCCATTGCAAGGTGAATGGGATTGAATAAGTATATCCGACTGCACATGCTTTTGTGCGTCCACATGATCTGCACTATTTACGACACAATGCCCTGGCTGCGCATGACAGTTCATTACCAAAGTCCTCGCCATTCTCCAAGTGGCCTTTCATCATTTGAGACACGCAATCCAGGTCCTCCGGATGAATCTCTCCCATCTCGGT
This sequence comes from Chlorokybus atmophyticus, assembly GCA_009103225.1. NCBI lineage: Eukaryota > Viridiplantae > Streptophyta > Chlorokybophyceae > Chlorokybales > Chlorokybaceae > Chlorokybus > Chlorokybus atmophyticus. The sequence goes on along the minus strand of RHPI01001259.1, from coordinate 239,109 downwards.
ATCTCTGTTTTTGGGCAGCCCCTCTTGAGTGTGGCCGTCATATTTTGAATCTCGCCATGTCTCTCCAGTATATCCAAGCAGTGCCTGATACTCACGCGACACGCACCACTGCATGAACAGCGTGTCAGAGTGACGCATCGCTGCTGGACCACGGTTGTTGTTTAGCGGTTTGGAAGCAAGGCCGTGCTTGCAAGCAGACTCATCATACACAAGACCAGTTAGCAGTTGGACAGAAACAATACACATATGCACTCGAAAACGCGCATGTGTGCGCACGCCCCTCCCTCCCTTCGCCCTCTCGCGGGGGGGAGAGAGAGAGAGAGCGGGAGGGCGGGAGGGAGGGAGGGAGGGAGAGGGAGGGAGAGGGAGGGAGAGGGAGGGAGAGGGAGAGAGAGGGAGAGAGAGAGGGAGAGAGAGGGAGAGAGAGAGAGACCTGTTGCTCGCTAATATCCCAGTCCCAGATACCAGCTTCAGCTCCTTTAAGAGCCAACTGCAAGCGCTCGTCTGATGCTCGCAAGGCCTCTTGTGTCTGGAGCATTGCAATCATAAATGAGCACGGACTTCTGCTATAGATGACTGCAATTTAGTCTCAGCTGTGCTGCCCACCAACCTTGAGGAACTCGGTGCAGTCCATGGAAACACCATACCACTTCTGAGTTCCATCAGCATCCTTTGGCAGCGGGAGCGCACGTGTTTGCACCCAACGCACCTGCACAGGAAACATTGGACGCCTACACATACTTTGCCTGGTAAGGGCTACTTGTTGATTGACAACGAGAAACTTATACCACAGCTGCACTTGAGCAAAAAAGACAACCCAGCAGTGCACACCTCACCTGATGGTCCGTCGGACTGGTGCTTTTATAAATGCCTTTGAACATCGCGAGGGAATCCCCACAGTCTTTCGCTTGAGCCAACAATTGTGGCTGCATACACAAGAACTCAGGAACCAGCATGGCAAAAGCTCAACAAGCATATGCATCACCACGGCAACTCATGGTCATTTGTGGCCGATGTACGTCAACTAACACCACAACCACAATGACCCAATGCCAGCATACTGCACCTTGTCCTCGGAGCTGACATTCCTCCAATTCTCGATGTCTTTGGCCGTACCCAGCAAACGGTTGGTCTCATCAGACGCATAGGGTACTGTCAGAGATCCATCAGTGCGCATGATGGTCTTGAACAATGCACCTGGAATGATGGTTGCCCAACTGCCATAGTGAAAGCATTTTGTACCGCTCAGCACTCTACCTTGACAAACATATCATGCACACATATCATTTACACCTTCACGCACACATCCGCAAGCAATGAAGGATGTAATGTGATCCTGACACCTGTATGGCACATCGCACAACATTGCGCACACTCGAGTTTGATGCGTACATTTTTAACTCTGCATCCTTCTCGTCCAGCTTTTGCTGCAATGTGTGCACTTGTTCTTCCAAAGCCTGCAATGTGCATGTACAGATTGTCAACAACCGCGGCCAAATGCACCCCCTTGACCTTGCAAGTACGGTAGTATCACCATGCAAAGCGTCAACTGCTCCATGCAGATTCAGTTTCAACATGGCTTAAATGCTGTGACCTGTATTCGCTGCTGCACCATGGAGGACGACTTGGGAGATTCCAGCTTGGCATTGCTTAGCTTTTCAACTAGCATGGCTCCACCGGCAGCTGTCGACATGAACGTCAGTTACAGTTAGCAAATTACCAATGCTTCACCCTTTCCATTGCACCTCAAACATGACTGACACTCACCCATGGCAGCGAAAGCCGGCGCCGACAGCAAGATGGGCTTGAGAGGGGAGCAGAGATTAGAGTTTGGGCGAGGAGCGCTTGGCATCAATGGCTAAAAGCTGCCATTGCAACTAGGGCTTTCCGCTATGGCATCAATGAGCCCAAGCAGCCGTCGAGAGACGACCACCGCCTCCATGACAGCTTGCGCGGCCTGCACAGAGTCTGCCTGATTGGCATGGTCACCGGTTGTCACAGCAACGCACTACACTAGCCATGCTGTAAGCGTATTGTACGGCTGACTGCGTGTATGAAAAGAGCTCGGCAGGAATGCGTGTTCATGCGTCTCATGTCAGCATGCGCCTAAGCCAACATTGCCCATGCATTCTGAGAGCCAGCTACTTAAAGCTTGTAAAAGTTGTGCAGAGCCATTGCAAGCGTGCAAATAGCATAGTTCTTAAATCCCAAGCAAACACCCCTCAAAGCTCACCTGCGCAACCAGCCACGCAGCACCGCAGACCTCGCACCCAAGCAGCCAAACCAAAACTGGCAGGTGCCGCCGCCTCCACCGCCACCTCTTCCCAACTCAACCCAACCCAACCCAACGCTCCGAGTTTGTGTCGCCTCGCACAGCTATGCCCGCCAACACCCCGCCTCCGCTCCACACTGCCGCCCACGCCCAGCACCACCACAGCAACGCCACTCACGATAAAGCGGCTGCTTGTGTGCTCGGTTAAGTTGCGCTAGTGGCGCAGCGCTACTAGTTTGCTGCTTGGTTAGGTACGGCACATGTCGCGTTTTTTGCCAGGCAATCGCCTCTGCGCGCTGTGTCACTTTCCCAGCCCACCGCACGTTTGCTTTTCACCCCAATAAAGTGCCCTAATTTAGGGTCAAGTGCCCTAGTTTAGGTGCCCTATTCTAGCGGCTGCTAACTGCTGTGCCGCAACTGCCGCCGCGGCGCTGCTCAGCAAGCTGACAGTAACAACACTTCGGCCCGCGGCGCCATCTGACGATGATTCAATATTAACGACTGATGTTGCCATGATCAAGGTAGATGTTTCTGTCAAACTAGGCATCAACCCCAACCTACCTCGACTACCTTCACTGAGTACCATCATTGAGCTGCAAACTGTGTGTAGCTCCTAGTGATTACTTGGTTGCTCAATGATTAATGCAAAGATCCACCGTAGCGCCTACGCTCGTTAACACTTTGCGTGCATGTAGCATGTGGCATTGTGGAATTGTGGTACTCTGCCACAATTCATGCGGCGGCCACGTACGTTACGGTAGCTACTTTGCGTTATGATTAGTTTAGTCACCACGACGGTAACCGGTCCTAGCGCTGTAATACCCAGTGCTGCTAACCTGCCTTCAAGCGCAGTGTCAGTAACGTTGGCTACCTGCCGCAGATCTGGTGGCCGGCAGGGGCGATATCGGTTTGGCACATGTATACTAACCAGGTTCGGTTTGGTACCCACCAAGAGTCGTGGGGCGGGCCATGCAGTTTTGGGGCGTGGGCCCCACACACGACCGGAAACTGAATGAACCGGCCAGTTATGCTTACAATCGGTTCAGTCTTGCCTAAGGCTGCCCGGGCTGTCTCTCTCGGCCACGACCAAGCGGCGGTGGCGGAGGAGGAGGAGGAGGAGGAGGAAGTCCAGGCGGAGAGTACTGGCATGGAGAAGCGTGGTTGCATGCTATTGTCCTCGTCTTTGTGCGCTTGATCGGGTTGCTGACGAGGTGTCCGGCGGCGGCGGCGGCGGCTTGTCGCAGCTGGTCTGGAGTTAGGGTTCTGAGGCGCCGGGCCGTGGATCGCTGAGACCCTGGCTCGGGATAGATTGGTTTTGGTCAAACGTTGGCAGATAGCTGACTAATGCCGCCTCACCTGTAGAGGTAAGGCGCTATTTGTCACCTTTGCATGGTGCAATGAAGCTAGCTAGCATTGGATTGCCTGCATTATGAATTGCTGTGCATTGCACTTGGTGATTGGAAGCACCCTATCTTAAGTTACCACTGGTACAGTGGCGCTTACTGTTGACATCTTACACCTTGGCAGAACCTTTACAAGTGCTACCACTACCACTGTATGCTTCAATTGCACTTCACATACACCGCTTTTCAGCAAGTTGCGCAAAAACTTCATTACAGACATTATGACTGCTGCCGGCCGCATGCCTAAGAGTGTCTTGGCAGCTTTTCAACATGCAAACTGAACAACTACTCTACAGGCAGCTCTTGCAAGCAGGGGGCATGGCAAAGACAACAGCAAGCAAAGCCATGTCGAAGCAGGCTATTCATGCTTTGCACAAGAGCGAGACATGCGAGCCAAGTTTTGCTGTAGATGCTGTTGAGGAAGCTGCCTGCGGCTCGACATCACAATCAGGCACCACCGTGCGCACAGATGGTGAGTGTTTGTTGCATTGCTACCTTCACAACCACACCCATCGCCCGGAGCCAGCTTGCAGGGTGATTGTGGCATTGACTTGTATGCACATGTGCTGGACAGCTGGTGGCAGCGCGAAGCAAGTGCGCTACGACCTAAAGTGGATGACGCACGCGCGGCTGCTGAAGAGGGACTTAGTGGAGCTTCAAGAGCTTTGCAGTCAACGAGGGTTGGCGAATGCAAGCCTTTCGAAACAGGAGCTGGTAGAGTGGTTGCTTGCATGGAAGCAAGCTTACAAGGCTCCACCATCATCTGATTCAGAACATGACCCAGTATTGAACTCTCAGCCCCGTGATAACAAAGGTGCTGAGGCAACCACTGTTGGACCTGCTAGCGCTGATAGGCTAGAAAACTCCATTATTAGTGATACTTACGTAGTTGGTGACGTTAGAAGCATTGCCGCTGCGAACAATGGCACAGCGGTAAGTAGTATTTTTGTCGGCGCCAGTACTGCTAGTGAGGGCAGTGCCACCACGCATGTAAAGGAAAGCAGGAGCACCAGTACCAGCCCGCATGTTATGGCTAGTGCACATCCTCCTGGGCTTAACGCTGTGATGTCGGTACAAGTCCGAGTGAGGTCTATCGGCACAAACAAGCGATGTTTCGCTCTGCCACCGCTTGATGGGTACATGAGCAGAAAGACATATCGCAGCCGCCTGAAGGCGCACGGCCTTGATGTGCAACAGGTACATAGCGGGTTGCTGTGCCATGCATTGCGTAGCATACCAGCCCAAGGCCCCTTGTTGGACCCTTGTTCGCCTTGGTATCTAGAGCATAATGCTATCATACTTCTTTCAGGTGTTGTGTGCATGACGCACAAGCATTGCACCTTTCTGCCTTTCTGTTTGCTGCAATCTGCATTATGCACGCAGGATCAGGACATCCTTCACATAGTCTCCGTTGACAACGGCGGCGCTGACCACACGGACAACTACTGGTTTGCTATGGGTCGCGCTCTCAACATCCGTTTGGGCGCAAAGCACGATCATGTATGCGCATACATGGTGGGTCTGCTTGCAACAGAGAAGGCTGTTGCAAGGTCGCGTGAAGCACCTCAGAAAGGTAGGAGCTTGCCACTTAGAAGTGTATTACTACTGCTGTGTTACTACTCGCTGCGTGCATGCCACAGGTTGCTTTGATGTTGCAATGCAATGGAGCTTATGCATACCAGTGTGTGTTCAGCCTAAGCGTTCGTGGCATTGTATCGTTGGTGCTGCGATTCAGCAGAAACGTTACTGCAATATTGTCCTGAAACACATCGCAGGTGAAGCGCGCACAAAAGCATATGTTGGGCTGTCAGCTTCGGAGCTCATACGGAAAGGTGAGGCGGTGTTTCGAGACACGCTAGGGGCGCAAATGCGACGCCAGCTGGTAGGCAACGCTGTATCACTGTGTAACGGTTTTCCAGGCTGAGTTGCATTCAACATTGGGGTTGAAGATACTGTGACATTTGTGGTGAATCTGCTGCTCCGGTGATCGTCTGTTTGTTGCAGGTTGTGCATGACAGTGCCAGACATGTATTTTATGATTCATTCTGTTTAACGCACCATACAAGCCTGCATTTGGTACCAGATAGGAAGCACATGCGCACACTCTCTCAGCCTGCAATTGATGCAGTGCAGGGCTTTTCATGTTAAAATCCTATGTTTGCTATATTATGTCACCAAGTGCATGCTAATGGTAGAGGGTTCCAAGCAGAGTTCTACAATACAGGAAGCCACATCCATGTCTGATGCTTAATGGCAATAATATGTTCTACTACGGATTATATCTCAAGGAGTCCATGGCCAATCAGGCATACACATCTGCAACACACCATCACTGAATCATAACTGAAACAAAGTGAGATAGAAACATTGGCAAGCAGTCGCAGCCTCAGACCTCAGACGTTGCTGCTGCGCTAGTTGGGCACACAACCCCCACCCCAAACCCCTACCAACGTCATGACAGCCGTCAAGACATGCCGCACTGACTGCTCCAGTGCCGGAGCTGTGCGTGCAGCACTTAGCACTACTGACGTTGATACTACACATTCTAATTACCAGCGCCCGCCAGGCTTGGGTAGGAGAGGAGAGGAGAGAACAACAAGAGGAAGAGAGAGAGAGTGCGAGAGGGAGGGAGTCCAGCTCGTCTGCATAATATCGCTGCCGTCATTGACTGCAACTGACATCAGGCCATGTGGGCAGGCATTTGTGGCGTGCATGCATGGTTTAACAAGGTTAAGGGCAGTAGTAAAGATACGTAGCTAGAGGTGTGTGTAGTTGGTGGTTGTAACTGCGCTGATTGTGCTATGGAAAGGTAAGTGCATGCATATACAATGCTTGTCATGTTTCTTGCAAATACAGCAATGCATATTGTACGCAATTGCGCAACAATGTCGTGTGTATACACCTAGCTATGCTTTAAAGCCCTCAATTTCTGTTGCTCTTGTATTGCTATTGCGCTTGCTTGTGTGCCTTAGGAACCTGTTTTCACACAAATTCACACTTTGCACTTTTAAGCTGTATGCAGCTTGTCATTGCTGTCTTTGCTGCCGCAGCACCGAGTAGCCTGCGCATGCGAAAATGCAAGCTGCGGCATATTCGCATGCACGGATTATGTTTAAGTTGGTTGATCGTGATCATTGTTGTGCATGCAACCCGCCGTCAGTATTAGTGCTACAGTAGACTGTGTGCATGCGAAAATGCTAACAATACGCGTTGATGAGTCATGTTTAGCTATCAACTAGATGAGTCCTATCCGAATGAAAGCATAAGGGGAAGTATGCATTGTAACTGCATAGGATGACCGGAAGTGCTGCTGCTGCACGAATTGTCACACACAAGCACACTGCATGTGCAGGTAACGGACACTAACATGCATGTATGCATGTCTAAGGGGGAGGTCTGGGGTAGTGTAGCGTGTTAAGTAGCATCCAGCAGTAGATGTTGGCCCGGTGGTGGCATATGATCATGCTTGCATGCTGTTTGTGTGTGCGCTTATGTGCCATTGCATAATGCATGTACAACACTGCCTCGAGCATATCCTATACACATAATAGCACATTTGCTGTCCATTGATGGCGCGGGTGCGCATGTGCCTAGAGGAGGTGTGTACTTGGAAGACAACCTCTTTGTCACACAAATTGCGTGAAGTATTGCGCTGCCCTTCTTGAATGTGACGCTGTTTCAAACGGAGGGTAGCATCTGCAACAAGTTATACAGCAAGCAGCGTTGCCACCCTACAGCGCCATACCACGCCATAAAGCACCACTTCCGGCCTTAAACACGCCGTCCAAGATTACAAAATTAGGCGTCATTGACTCACATTACGCACGCTAAGTCCGCGTGTGTACGTACAAGGCCCACTTCGTGACGGCTGTGGCGGAGTTGCTGTTAACCATGCAAAGCAATGGCTAATCGATGCAGAAGCTGCTAGCGAAGTTGCAGCAAAGGCTTGGACGAAGTGACACGTATGTACTATACACCACAAAAGCTATTGTACATGACAGTGGTGAAGAAGCAGCGGCGACAGATGCATACTGTACGCAACCTTGCGTGCAGACCGTAGAATAAAGGACTGAAAGACGTTATATATGCATGAGAATTAGGCTATTGGTAGTGCTGCTTGCCCGTGCTCGGCAAAAACGGCAAAAACAGGCCAACCCCACCACTGAAGCCCAGTGGCAGTGCCTAACCGGCTCATACAGCAGCTGCTAGTACGATAGCACCGGTGCCGACAGCGCAAGGGCTGGGCACAAGGGCGGGACTGAGGGACGGGGCTGAGGGGCGGGGCTGAGGGGCCCTCAACAAGGGTACCAGCATGCAGCGCTGCGTGGGAATGGCGGGAGTGAGGCTGTGGGTGAAGGCGAACGGAAGAGGGGGGGAGTGGGAGCTCGTCTGCTGCTCAAGCTTATTGCTGCTGCGAAGAACTGCAAGACCAACTGGCTGCACACGCGTGCAGGTAATTGTCAGACACACATGCATGTATGTCTGATGGGAATTTGAGGCAGGAGTCACGATAGCTAGGTGTGGCTAGTGGAGGTAGACCCCGGTGGTAAATAATCATTGCATGATGGTGAGTTTTGTGAACAATGCATGTGTCATGCATGTTGCATATAACATGATTACTTGCAATTTTTGTACACACAGAGATATGGGCATCCACTCAACCACTTACCAGCGACAAGGGGTCTAGGTGTATGTTTGTGGTTAAGTGCATATAACGCGAAGGCGGATATGCAAGCAAGGAGCAAAGCAAGTGCAAGTAGCAGACCTGACGCACAAAGCGTATGCTTAATGTCAATATTCATTACCACAACAACATCAGAAGGGTAGCAAGGGAGGTGTATGTACATGTATGTTTGCATAGCAGGCTTCTCCCCATTGTAGCTATAAACAAAATACAGGAAATGTGTTTTCGTGTAAAAGGAGTTGTATACATTTACACCCTGTGATCACACTGCTCGGCAAGCAGTGATCGCCACGTTGCCAGTCAAAGCATCGTCGCAACTGCTCACTTGCGCTCCAAGTCAACTTGTTGATCCCAGAATCTGGCCGCCAGGTGCAAACATCTGTACAGTGTGTAGTTCCGGCGTGTAAATAAGATTTAATAACTTCCAACCGAGGTCTAAAATTTTGTCTCGTTCGCTTCCCGTTCCGACCATGCTGGCATCCTACTACACTGTACCGTCCGTCACCGCCGGTACCGGACCGGTCAGCGACGGGTACGGCACCTGGGTACATCGCACCGGTCATCGGATATGGCAGACACAGGGTACACCACAAATCCTTACTCTGGAGCATTCTCGCGATTTTCTAAGACTTGAAATAAATATCCCTTTGCCTCGTAAACACTGATGTCAACGCTTCTTTTGTGCATGGGAGCTGTTCCTCAGGGCAAAGCTAGTGATATCCTGCAGAAGGTGACTGCAAGCGCAAAGCTGCGAACCGCGTCCTAGACGACCCTCGACCAATCTCAGCGCGCTAGCCCGGGAGATGAGCACAGAACCTCAGACAGCGTCATTGTCAGGCGATTTCACAAGTCAGCCCCTAATTACCTACTCTGCGAGTTTATGCACCAAACCCTAATTGTGCAGAGCCGATACGATGCCCGGTGCGATACACGCGGCGCACGCGAGCAGTCGGTTTCTGTTGCATGCATGAGCATGTGACAACTGCAAAGGGGTTTCGTGACTGCCAATCGTCCCTTTCTCGCGGTACATCATGAAGACTTGAATTCGTTTTGGTTCCGAACTGCCGATTTTCGCATTTTCCGTTTGCCAGTTCGACAGTTTGAAAGCTGGCCAGCCAGCATTGCAGCTGCCACAGTGCAGAGTGTCCACACTGTGATTTAGTGTGCCTGCTGTGGCAGCGGTGGCGGTGGCGTTGTGGGCGAGATGGTCGCCATGGGTGTTGGGATGGGCGGTGGGGGTCCGGACGGGAGCGGCAACCCACTGTCCTTCCTGGGCATGACCAAACATGCGGCGGCGGCGGGGCAGGCGTTGAGTTTTCGGGCGTCCATGGAGCCAGCCGCCGCCCAGCTGCAGAGGCGGGTGACGTCTGGGGTGCGCCGCCTGGTGAACTCCCTGGAGCAGGAGATGCAGGTTTGGGCGGTGTCCGTGCCGGCCAGCACCGCCGCGACCTCCGCTCCTATGGCCGTTCAGGACGCCCTCAGGCGCATGAGCGGCTACCAGGCTGGAGCCAGAAGCTCCGGTCCTTCTCGCCCTCTTCCTTCTCCTCCGACACCTTCTCCTCCTTCCTCTGCGTCTTCTTTGATGCGACGCTCAAGGTGCGTTTCACGGCTTACCAGCATGGCCCAGGCTGGCAGCGTGGCCAGCAAGCAAGCAGCTTTGCACACCATGGGTGCTTGGGTGTTTACTGTGCCGACATTGTCTGGTTACCTTACATGTCAAATGTGAGAATGGACTCGTGGACTGGTTACATGCATGCTGGATGCCCAGGTCAGCTACGTGGCCAGCAAGCAAGCTGCTTTACTCTGTGTGTTTGTGTTACGAACTGTGACTCACAGTGTCCTAGATTATGTAGCTTAGGTCATTTTGTTGTTGGCTTATTTGGCAAGTATGCAAATGTTGATTCCGCGTGTGCAGGAGCACTGGTGACGTTCGTGGGGCTGTCCGTGGTCTGGTGCTGTCAGCACGGGAAGCACACCAGCGCTTGGCAGAGCGTCCTGACCCACAGGAGTTAGAGCCTGACGAACATGTACTCGGTTGGGGTCGTGGGTTTGGCTCTGGTCCACCCGCGCCATCAGCAGCTTCAGCTGCAGACGCTGTGTTGGGTTGCACTTCGCTCTTGCCTCCACCCTCATCTCCAAGACCATTGCGCCTGCGGTTGCCTGCTGCCGCAGTGCCAGGCGTGGCAAGTCTCTTGAACAGCACGTCAACACAGCAGCCTTCTCCCCCTCCTGCGTTGGACATTGTGTCATACATTCGTAAGCGTGTGGAGGAGGAGGATGGAGTTGCCCAGCTGTGGGTGCAGCTGTGGGGCGGTCGTAAGGCGCGCTCACTCCCGACATCACCTCAGAGAAGCAATGGCGAGCGTCAGGAGGAGGAGGATTATGATGATGAGGATGATTGGTTTGCTCGCTTTGTGCCAGGCAGGCGCCAGCAGCTGCGCAAGGAAAGAAAGCGCTTTGCTCGCACCATCCGAGATCCATCAGCTTCTGTTGCTATTGTCACAACAGCTTCGCTCCCATGGATGACAGGCACTGCTGTCAACCCGGTGCTGCGGGCGGCTCACCTTGCCCAAACGCATGGCAATGTCACGCTCGTTGTCCCGTGGCTGTCCTCTGAAGACCAGGCTGCAATTTTCCCTAACGGCATGACATTCCAGTCTCCACAAGAGCAGGAGGATTTTGTCAAGCATTGGCTGCGCCAACGCCTTGCACTGGATCAGAAGGCCGTTGCTGCTGTGGACAAGCTGAAGCTTCGCTTCTATCCCGGCAAGTATGCCAAGGAGAAGGGAAGCATCCTCCCCATTGGAGACATCACGGAATGCATCCCGCGCAGCATCTCAGATGTGGCCGTATTGGAAGAGCCTGAGCATCTCACATGGTATCACCATGGCACCCGCTGGACGGACCGCTTTGACCATGTTGTTGGCATCCTGCACACCAACTATCTGGAATATGTGCGCCGTGAGCCCCATGGCAAGCTGCGCGCCTTCTTGCTCCGCCATGTCAATCGCTGGGTCTGCCGTGTACACTGCAACCAGGTGTGTGCATGTTTAGTGTGTGTGCTCAGTTTGCTAAGGGTTGAGTGTCAGTGGGCGGCAACCGGTCTTGCCAGTGTGCAAGCAAATGTGTTTCAGCAGTATGGCGCAGTGCGTTGTCTGGCAGAGACTGTACAATCATTGGTTACAATTCGCCTGGCTGACTCTACGCTTGTGGCGCAACAGGTTATCCGGTTGTCGGCAGCCACGCAGGCGGACATTGCGCGCAGCATGGTGAAAAACGTGCATGGGGTGTGCCCTGCATTCATCAATGTTGGCGTCCAGCGAGCTGCAGACAGGCAATTTCCCAATGGCGCGTACTTCATCGGCAAAGTGCTGTGGAGCAAGGGCTACAAGGAGCTGATGGAGATGCTGCCCGAGGAAATGCAGGTAGACTGCTTTGGCCATGGCCCGGACTTCGAGGCCGTGCAGGATGCCGCCAAAGCCAAGCAGCTCAAGCTGCAGTTCCACGGTCCACGCGACCATGCGGACCCGACCTTGCATAACTACAAAATCTTCGTCAACCCCAGCATCTCCGATGTGCTGTGCACAACCACAGCTGAAGCGTTGGCTATGGGCAAATGGGCAGTTGTCGCTGATCACCCCAGCAATGCCTTCTTTGCCTCCACATTCCCCAACTGCTTGACCTTCAAGGTATGTTGATCCAGAGTGCATGGTGGTTATTGCCTGATACAGTGTAACAATACATGGCATTTGGGCATGATCATCTTTCATGTGTACTTAGTGGATATTTGCAACTGTGAAATGCGTTGCACCATGCATGGAAGTGCATGTTACTTATGTGAGGCTTGTGTTCCACAGACTCCAGAGGAGTTCAAGACCAAGATGGAGTTTGCCATGTCCACCTTGCCGGCGCCTCTCACCCCTGAGCAGCAGCACGCATTGTCGTGGGAGGCTGCAACAGAGCGTTTCCTTGATGCTGCGGCGTCTCAGCCCCGCCCGGCCCTTAGGCCGAAGCGGGATGAGAAGATTGATGCAGTGCTGGCCTTAGCGCACTGGATCTTTGCTGGCAATGGCTTGGTGCGCAAAGCGGGGGGAGCGCTCCCCAACACGTTGCACTGCCGCCCGGAGGATGCGCCCCTGCTTGCGCAAGACAGCCGCAGAGTGCGCCGCCGCAGGAGGCAGTTTCAGCCGCTTCGCCAGGTGGTCACCAGCTACTGAAGTGGTTAGGATTGTAGTGAATGCACCCTTTTTTAAACCTGTATATTGCAGCCCTATAAGCATCCTAGCTCACAAATTGGATTAGTGACCATTTCCAGTGCTATACTGGATTGTATGAATAATAGTGATGGGTACTTCTTTTTGCTCTGATATTGCGTCTGTTACATGTATTTCTGATGCTTGTATGTCAGCATTGTCTATGCAGATGATGACTATGCATACCTGTTGTGCATGTGGTGCTGACCACATCTACACTCTGAACAACCATCCGACAATGGGTTTAGTACAACTGCGTAGCTGTTGTATGGGATGGATATTGGCTTAATCACTCAGGTAATGGAATTGACATCCAAGCAATACGCGTGCTTGCATGCCGCTGACATGTGTGTGAGTATGCTTGTGCGATGATGGGCAGGGATGACAGTGCATAGCTTGGTGTGACGATTTTGCTGTTAGTTTTTGTATATATAATACGCACCAGATCCGGGCATGTTGCATGGTCTTGTTGTACTGCTTGCTACTGCCAGTAATATTGGCAGCACTCTAGTTGTTTACCATGTCTTGCACTTTGCTCCAATGCTTGCACTCAATAATGGGTTAATTTGTTGACGTTGTTGGGTATCACATTGTGCAGTTTCAAGCATTTATCTAGTTCGCACTATATCTTTCTTTGCAATCTTTCCCCAATGCGGGGTTTGGGATAGTCATGTTGCTCCATGGTTTTCTGCTTACCAACCAACCAAGCACGCATTACATCGGTATGCATCATACTGTCCGTCTGCGCAAACTATTTCTTTGCTTTTTTTACACAATCACCCAACAATTGGTAACAAGACACGTTGATCATGGATGAAATGCTAAGCATTGGTCACTCAATATCACTGCCGCTGCAGTCCACCCTGTCCCCAACTGATCGGCTATGATTGCTGCCACTCGCAGTACATGCACATTGACGCGCACAGCAACAGCAGGGCTTCGAGCACATGCACACAACTGCACACTACCATGTGATCAAGGATTACCGTGCAGCTGTGTTTTGTTGGTGATTGGGGGCTGACGAGTGGCACTAACATGCAACTGAGCATACGACTTGGCATGGAGAACATTGACTGCATCTTGCAGACTGGACACCGGTGTATGCATGGTGTACGACAATACAGTGCTGGATGTCAACCATTACATTGGCACCTCAGCCCAATGCAATGTTGTAGGGCCACAAGGCAGGCAACACAGAAACCAGTTACAGTGTCCTCGCGTTCTTGTGTCTTTGCGTCAAACCATTCACGTCTCCTACCTTTCTTTTCACACCCCTCGTGCGATACAACTCTAGCATGCGCTGCTGCCGCTGCAACTCACGCAGCAGCTGCTTGCTTTCTGCGCGGCTCCTAGCATCACGGTACCACAGCCTGAAGCCGCGGGCCAACTCTTCAGGGTCGTATGTGGACACGCCTGGCGGTGAGAGCTCTTCATTGAGTGGTTGAAGAACAGGCGCGTGCTTCTGCTTGGTTGACTGTTGTTTGCGTGCCATCGGTGCGTCGGGTGCTGGTCTGAATCCTCCATGGGATATGTCGTAGAGTCTGGCGACCTCTACAGGTGTTGACGTGGTGGGCACATCCTACACATAAACCGCATGATGTCAAGGGGTGCAATCTGACGCAACATGTATCTGCAAAAGTGATGTGCAACACACGCACATACACACGCACACGCACATGCACTCGCACACGCATGCATGCGCAGATTTCAAGCCAGATTTCAAGAATGATGCAACACACATCACACACCTGCACGCTGGCGCCAATGCCGGCGATACTACGTGCTTCTTTGGCGACAGCTGGGTGGTGATGTCGCGCAAGGAGTGCAAGCTCCCACATGCACGACGAGAGGGCATTGCTGTGCGCGAGATCATCAACGACATCACCACTAGCAGCAACAGCTGCGCCTCCACCAGCGTTATCCAGCAGTCGCCTGATGCGCGCATAGCGAACCAACATGCGTCGCGTCAAGGCGAGAAGCCCCATCGCTGGGCCGGGTGGGACGTGTAGGGCCGCGCAACCGAGACGGCGTGTGAAGGCCGCCACGCGCGACATGTCCACTTGCCTCCCGCTATCCCACAACAACGCTTGCGCCGCCGACACGGCCGCCAAACCCACATTCTCATCCCACGGGAGGTGCATCAACGCCGTGTATGAGTCCGCGTGCATGGCCGACAAGTCCACGTTGAGAGCATGGCCGTGCGCTTTAAGTACGCCACACGCCGCGGTGCAACACCGCAAGCGCGAGTCCAACGCCAACGTGTTGTCGCCGGCAAGACGCTCCAACGTGGACAACACGTCCGACATAAAATCCACACTGATCAGATGCGAAAGCCGTGCGAGGCCGTTGAGTGCCGCGCGCAAAAGAGGGCGTGCACCTCGGCCCGCACCACCCGCACCATCGCCAACACGACCCAACCCATCATCACGCAGCACCCGAAAATAGGTCTCAAACACAGCGGACAGCGTGGCTGTTTGCAATCGACGTTGTTCATGTGGGTCTTGCGTGGCATCCGTCTCACGCAAGTCCCTTTGCACTTCACGCGCGATCTCACGCGCTTGCTTCGCCTTCTCGCGCCTGCGCTGCTTCTTGCTGAGTTGTTTCGCCGTTTGCGTGGCTCCTTGTTTCGATGTTGTTGCAACATCCGATGATGACGTTAACAAATCCGCGTCAAAGTGAAGAGCATCGAACAACTCAATGCTTTCGGGACGAAGCACGCAGTGGCGTGTGCGCACGAGCTCGGCGATGAGTTGGACTGTTTCGAGAATGGCGTCGCCACGCTTGTCGGCTTCAAAAAGGCGCCGCAAAGCACTGCACGCTGCGGAGCACACGGCGTCGTCGGCGGAGTCTGTCCTTGGCACGAGCGCTCGTGCCAACGTCAACCTGTTGTTGAAATGCGGAAGCACTGCACACATACACACGCACACGCCAAACACGAGTCAGTACTCTTTCCTCAGTGCAACCAGCAGACGCAACCACCAAACTGCTACAGAACACCATTGTGTGCGCACACACGCACACACGCACACACACGTAGACAAACATGCGTGCACGTGCGCGTACATGTGTGTGTATGCGAGAACACACATGTTTGCGCTTACACATACACACATACGCGCACGCGCGCACACACCAACACACACATCTCACCTGCTAACAACTGTCCAATCGCCGTAATCGCCGCCAGCCTCGTCTTCTCCACCTTAGCCGCTTTCACAAGTACCTCCACGTACGCCTCATACCCTTTCAGCAGCGCCGCTTCATACGCTCTCTGCTTCGCCACCTCTTTACTCACAGTCACTTCCAACTCAGCCGCAGTCGGCAGTCGAATCCTATACCCGGGACAGATATCACAATAAACTGCAGCCAGAGAGAGGATAGCGAGGCGTGATGTGGGTATGTCGTCGTCGACACACATCACACGCACTTCGCGAAGGAGATCCAACCTTGCCTCGGGCTCGGCCAACACTAAGCTGCAAACCTCAGCCATGCGGGAACGGAGATTGGAACGGTGCTCGCGAGCAGATACCCACGCGGTGAGCTCCTGCGTGTGGTGCATGCTGTTGAGATGAGTTACACACAACAGCGCGTTGCATACACCAAACGACAGGTGTCACGCAACACGAGGGTATGCAGACAAGGCTTGCGCGCATCGATGTGATGTGGTCTTGCATGGGTGCAAGACCACGCAGTGAACAAGGTCTTGCACGCATGCAAGACTTTGTTCAGCACTGCGTGCGCGCATGCAACAGAAGCAACAAGTGTCATGCGACGCGAGCGTATACAAGCATGGCTTGTATGCATGAGCGCATGCAGTGGCATGGTCTTGCATGCAAGACCACATCACAATGGTGTGCAAGTGCATGTGTGGCTATCCACAGTATGTAACAAATTGCACGCGACACAAGTGTACACAACCAGAGCAAGCACGTATGAGGTGGCGTAGTTTTGCATGCATGCATGCCATCGCAGTGTGCATGTGCAATCTCGTGGCTAACCACACGTAGTGCAAACAACGTCTTGCGTGCAGTAGTGACCTTGCAAGCACGAATGCCAACATGCATACGTGCAGAGGTTGAAGCGCCCATGCCTGCACACGCACATGCCTTCATGTGTGTGTACCTACGCACACAATGCACGACAGGTCCGAACGACTCTGACTGTTTCTGCTACGTGGGTTCAGCGACAAGCTCCAGCGAGACTACACTTGACAAGCATGCAAACAAGCGCTTGCGTGCTTCAAGAGCGCACCTTACCTCAGCTACAGTCACTGCACCCTTCCTCTTCCTCGCAACCTCTTTGCTTGCGGGTTCAGCTGCAGCTGCCTCGTTGGCGACATCCGCAGTGTCACCATCAACATTGCTGACGACAGCTGCGGCGGCGGCGGCTGAGCGCTCAGCTCTGCGAGCCTGCTTGCGCTCCCTCTTGCTAAGAGCTGGAGCTTGAGCTTGAGCTTGAGCTTGAGCTGAAGCTGGCGCCGCCTCCTCCTGCTTCTCCTCCTTGCCGGCATTGTTATCCTTGGCGGCGGAGGGGAACACCAGCTTGCCTTCTAGGGTTCTCACTGGTAGCGTGTCCACAGGCGCTGCCGCCTTGGCCTTGGCCTGCTGCTTGGTCCATTGGGCTGGAGCGGCGCGGGGGCGGCGCTCGTAGTCCTCCTCCTCCTCGTTGTCGGGGTCGAACCTCAGAAGTGCCGAGGCGTCGTGGCTGCGCACGAAGGCGAAGTCCTGGTCCTCAACCTCCACATCCTCCTCCTCCTCCTCAGCGCCGCCCTCAGCCTGCTTGGGCTGCTTAGGCTTCTTCTGCAACTTGGGCTTGCCTTTGCCTACATTCTGCTTGAGCTTGCCATTAGCCTGCTTGCCAGCAGAACTCTGCTTCGCTTTCAACTTGCCTTTCACCTTGACACCCTTGGCGCCCATGACCCTTCCCTCGCCGCCGCCAGCGCCGCCGCCTGAAGGCAATTTTTTCTCTGCACAAAACCACCCTAATCCTAAACAGAGTTCTTCCCAAACCCAGTGCGTGGTCTTGAGTCCTTCTTAATCTGGGATAACGACATGCAAACTAGTTGCAAACAGATAACTGTGCATGTGATAGTCACACTGTAATGGCATTTGGCGCCAAAATTGGTTGGCGTGGCTTGCAGCGGCGGCGGCGGCGGCGGCGGAGGAGGAGAAGGACGAGGAGGACGAGGAGGAGGAGTTGTAGACTTAGAAGGTGTGGCTTCAAATGGCGGGTGCGAAGCGTGGGAGGCCGCCCAAGCGCGTCGCGGAGCAGAAGGAGCAAGACAAGCAGGAGGAGGAGGAGGCCCCATGCACCAGCACTGGTATGCAAAACAACTGTGCATTGTTTCGCAAACATGTGTTTTAGCTAGCTGGTTTTTGTCTTGCCGATCGCGTCATACTCAACCATGCAACGGTGCTCAGAGAATAAACACAAGGACAACAACAACAACAATGCTGTATATGAACAGCTGACTGGTGTCTCTCACAGTGTAGCAGAGTTACAACCATTGCAGTGTCTGCAACAGCTTGCTTGCGTGTCTCACAGTCAGTAGCTTATATTGTCATTAAGCTCTGTGCAACACAGGCGCAAAGCGTGTGCGGGCGTGCGCGCACAGCAACAACGAAGCCGATGATGTTGGGTTTATAGTTGGGAGGAGCGACGAGTGGGAGAAGGTGTCCGCACTGGCCGGTTCTGCCCTTGCGTCAGGCAGAGGAGAGGCGCTGTACCTCGCAGGGACACCAGGATCGGGGAAGACGCTGATTCTACTAAGGCTCATGCGAATGTATGCGGGAAAGAGTAGTTGGAGAAGACAACAACAGGAGCACAACCAACAACACCACCAACAGCAGCAGCAGCAGCAGCAGCAGCAGCAGCAACGACAACAACCACAACAACGACACTACCAGTCCCTTTGGATCAACTGTGGGGTGTACCTCTCCAAGCCAGAGCAGATCTTCTGCGACATTGCTTCAGCCCTTACTGAAGACAACACAGTTTCCAACACTTCTCGTGACGACGTGAAGGCGCGGTTGCCTGCCTTCGTTCGCCGGCGTGGCATGTTGCTCATTGTTGACGAGGCGGATGCGTTGGGTGTTGAGGTGGCCGCCGGCGTGTTGGCATTGGGTTGCTCTGCGGGGTCGAAGCTGGTTGTCGTGGCGGCGGGCAACGCATTAGCTTTGGCTGAGGAGAAGCTGCGTGAGAAGGTGCCACGTGTACACGCCGTGCACTTCCCAGCCTACACGGCCACGCAGATTCTCGCCGTGCTCGTGCACAAGTTTGACACACACAACAACACGTTCGACACAACATCGCCACATACCCACGTCTTCGAGCCCGCGGCGCTGCAGCTCTGCGCCAAGAAGGTTGCCTCAAGCTGGGGAGGTGACATGCGCAAAGCTCTCAACGCGTGCCAACTTGCGAGAGAATTCTCCAACAATAACCCAACATCAACAACAACAGTCACGATGTGCTCAATGGCGGAGGCGTTGTCTAAGTGTGTGGGTTATGCGTGCCCACTGATGAAGACTGTGAAGGGTTTGCCAAGTGAGCTTCAGCTGGCGCTGTGCAGTGTTGTGTTGCAGCAGCGAAGGTGTAATAATAAGTCCACGCTTGGGGATGTGGAGGTAGCCTATCGCACGCTGTCGAGGAGGCTTGGATTGAAAGCGTGCTCGCCGGCGCAGTTCCGGAACACGTGCGACTTGCTGCAAACGCATGTAAGAGTGCAATGTGAGTTTGTGCGCGTGTGGGTGCCTTTGTGGGAGCGCACCTGCGTGGCTGTGCGCGTCTGCGTGTGTGCAATCGTTACTGCTCGCGCGTGTGTGCCTGTGCGCGCACACACATATGTGCGTACGCACAGGCACATACACGCACAGTGTGCGCATGTGTGTGTCTGTGTGTTGGTTGCTTGTTTGTTCAGATGCAACCATCTCCAAGGTATGCGCATTGCTTTCCCATTGTAGCCTGATTACGCTCAGATGTATTACACCAACATGCATGTGCCTGAGAGTTTACTTTGCACGCACAGGGTCTTGTTCAGCTTGGTGCCAGCAGGAACAGCAAGCAGCCCAAGCGAATAACGCTCCGTATCTCTGACGCCGATGTCGTGCTAGCTTTTCAGGTATAATGCAACCAATCGGAATATGCTTCATGATCTTGATGCCAGATTAGACCGGTGCGGCGCTTGCTGCTTGGAGACTTTCTGCTGATGACAACCGACTGTGCGCGCAGGGAAACACTGTGTTTGAGCAGCTGCTCACATCCGCTCCAAAGACCAGTGATTGAGATTCTGTCACAGTCACTGGGTAAATGATTCCTTGTGGGTTGTGGTAACTGCATATTCAGCAGCTAGGCTTTTGCTTTTGCTTTGATTGCTTTGTTGGTACCGCAAGATATATGTAACATTATTCAGTAAATGTAAGTACTGTATACGTCTTGTGGCCAAGTCTGTGGTAAGTGGTCAGCTATGGCAAGTAATGAACAAGCTACTCATATTCAAGCGTTTGTTGACAAGTTGTGTGCGCCCAAACGTGTGGGCTTGCTTGCCCAACACCGCATTACGAACTTGCAAGCATGCAAATTTTTTGATCGGCAAGGAAATGGTACTACCGGAATAGCGCTGTTGTATTTGATGTCATAACACGGGCACAATCGTTGTCCTCACTAGCACAGTGTATGACCCACAACAACAGCAGTGTAAGAGGCTAGCATGCTTAATCCTTTTTCCGCTTGAGCGCCACGACTTGTTGCAAGAATGCACGCTCGTATTTCCACCTGCGCAATACCCATTGTACTATAAGCCCCAAAAGTTCATGAGGTTGGCTCCCATTGATGTGGCAACAATCACCCAACTGCGAGCACTTACACTGCGGCGCATAGCAGCGACATGCACCCGACACCCACTCCCATGTGCATTGCAGCTGTGGTGTAGAACTCTTTCTTGTTCAACAACGTGCGCTCAGACACCTGCAAGACATGTAGTCTTATCTGAGTAGCTGATGCATCACAAGCAAGAGCACAGTAGCAATGCAAGCAGCAACCAGGAGCAGGGCAGAGCAGAACTTTATTCCACCAGCAGGGGCATGCACGCTAATGTGATGCGTTGCTAAGTGCTTGTGTGCAAGTTGGCAGTGGGGTGGGGTGGTTGGAGTAGGGCAGGGCAGGGCAGCAGGGCAAGACAACAAGCACAGCAACCAACCTAAAGCAACAGGCGACATATGATTAAGTATGCGAATTTCCTGATCCATATTACTTGATATGGATCAGGAAACTCTTGGCCATACATCTATTGAAGGCACCGTAATAGTGAGTTCATGTCGCTTACCTGTGTCACAACAAAACTTGAAGCGAGACACAACAGGACAGGCGCTGCTGGAATTGATGACATTGCTGAAAAGGCATTGCTTCCCTGCATCAAGGGAACATACCAGTTACTCTGAGAGTATGCACACAGTGTGATTGCACCAAGAGAAACATACAGATCCAACGTGGCTATGACATCCGCACCTCATAGAAGCGCTTAGTGAAGTTCAGAGAGTACACAACCCGCCACGCCATGTCTGCGCAGATCAAAGGACCCCAACTCTTCAACAAACATACGACACCAACAAGCGAAGCATGCAGCATGAGACTTACTCAAGCAGTTGGCTACTATGAGGCCCGCGGCGCCAGCCCAGGTGATGAGCAGGCAGCTGGTGATGACGTGTGTGATTGAGAAGGCCACAAGCCACACGTTGATCCGCTTGAGCTGCTCTTGGCTGGCCACAGCATGGACGAATGCCTCCGTAATCCCTGAGTAGAAGTAAATGTAGTGTATGAGTTGTGGGTGACAGTTGGGTCTGTGGGGGCGTTTGGCACACGCGTAAGAAAACACCCACAGGCATGCACATGTCACACACGGCTACTGCATATATATGCATACACTTATTGCCCAAATGGTAAGAGATTATCTGAGTTGAATCCATGCACCAACTCACCATTGATGGCCATGGCGAGAACATAACAACAGTACCACGCCAGCACGTACGGCGCGTCGGTGTCGCTCCATTTGGAGCCGTAAAGAAGGCGCAGCAGCGTGTACGAGTAGCCGCGGCCGAATGTAACGAATATCAAGCCAAAAATCAGCATGAGTTTCAGAAGCAGCGTTAATATACGCGCGCTCTCACGCTGCCTTGCCTGGTCTATGCTCTGGCCTGCAGTCACAAATGCGTATGTTTGTGTGTGCATGCGTGCGCGTATGTGTGTACGTATGTGTGCATGTGCGCGTGTGCGTGCATGTGTGTCTGTTGGCGCGCACGTATGCATGCGTGCATGTATGTACGCATGCGTATGCGCGTGCGTGTGTACATGTGTTCTGCATTGTATGCATTCATGCATGAGATGATATTGCTTCTGCACACTCCACCTGCCTTGTGACCACAGGCTTTTGTGAACATGGTGAAAGCACTCTCCTCAAACGGTTGAAAGAAAGCCCTCACTACCACAGATCCTGCAGGAAGCCAAAGCATACAAGTAACATGTTTAACAAAGTTCACTCTGTATGCGCATGAGCCACTTATGATGAGATCAACATGCAACATGCCATACCAAGGTTGGACACGAGGCCATACACGCCTTGGTTGTATCGCGACTCCACAAGAACTAACACCAGCTTCTCCCCCTCCGTGAGCACCAGCTTCTCCCCCGCCTGCACCGTGAACCACCCGGCAAAGGCAAGCAGGTTGCCATCCAGCTGGTAACGCCTGCAACAAATCCTATATGGACTGGTGAACAATTGTTGTACAGGTTGTGTATAATTGTGATGTAAAGTTGTTGTGTACATTTGTTGAGTGTACACAACAAGTGTACGCTTGTTGTACAAATTGTGTAGACACAACAAGCGTGTACAAAAGTAGCAACTCAGTGAGATGTGGAGTATTTACCCTTTGCCAGCGGGCTGTTGTTTGGTGGGCGCGGGTAACAGGTTGCTTAAGCTTGGTCGGTTGTGGAGCACCAAAGCGTTGTGGAGGAAGTATGCGCTGTAGCAGAAGAGAAGGGCGCATGCAAACGCCAGTTGGCCATAGCCATACATTACAAGACCTGCCTGAGGCAAACACCCTCTCAGCACCAACAGCATCGGTTGTTGCTTGCTGCACACGCGCCATGCAACACAAATAACAATGGGTGTGTCTATTGCATAGAGGCGCCCAGAGTGGTATGCGTGGCAGCAGGCAACTAGCATTGACTTCACAACCCTCTCACGTGCATGTGTTGTTTTGTGGAGTTGTAACATTCAGCAACACATGCCTGGCTGTGGAACACAAATGCTGCAAGGACGACGCATCGAGCCAGCGTCCCAACGCCTTCAGCGATGGGTCTCAGTCTAAATAGCAGCATGCTTTGAGCGATGATCACCAGCGGTTCAGCGCACATTTCTACAAACGCCGCGACACCTGTCATGGAACATTTCAGCATACTTATACAACTCACCAAAGGCACACATATGGTTGCATGCAATCTGTGCATATGCGTACTTAAGAGAACCCAACACCGCGTACAGGCTGGTTTACTGCATGCACGCATAATGCAACCTGGTGCATACGTGCATGGGCTGCATGTGTGGGTGGGATGTGATTGAATACTGGTGCGTGCACATGTATGCATGCGAGGCCTGCACGTGCGCGCCTGTGGTTGTAACTTTGCATAAGTGAATGCCCGTGCATCGCGCACGTGTTGATGTACATGTGCCGCAACGAGTTCAAACATGCGGACACTGACCATGCAGAACAATGGCAACCAGATATGGATCCGCAAGCTGCAGCTTTTGCCAGTAAGCGATCATAAAGCACGTCGAAGCCGCCATCACACCGCCAAAGGGTATGCTAAGGTAGGCCACATTTGCAACGCGTGCAAACTCCTCCGGTGGCGACTTCATGCTGAATGCAAAGGAGGAGATGTGTGTCGATCACCCATTGCTATTGTCATGGACACAACATGGCCACTCACTTGAGGTTGACGCGTAAACAACTCCTCCTGAAGCCTTCACGGCTCAAGAACAGCAGGCTTGTGGTGAGAAGGTGGAACTGAATGGACGCCACCTACACGCATGAACATCACAAGACTGTCAATCAACAACAAAGAGTACTGACTGCAGCACAGCAACCACAGGGACTGAATGACAAGTTGACTTGACTCAGCACTGAATGAACAAGCGTGCGTATAATCGAATGTGTGCATGATAAGTGAACTAGTTGAATGCATGAAAATATGAGTAAGTGAGTGAAGGAGCTAATGGGTGATGCTTGCTTCAGTGTTCAATGGACGATGTACGCAGTGAATGGGGAGGGTGGTGCATTGACGCTCACCCCATAGTCTTCTTGGGAGAGGTGGCGAGCCACCAGCAGGTTGAGCAGGAAGGTGAAGAAGCGGGAGCACAGCTGTGAAACTGATCACCAGACACAACAGCACGACAAAATGAGCAACCTTAGCAGCTGTGTTGTTTGATGCTTGAACAACCTTCTCAAGCTTTTCAGAAGCATTGTGTGGCATTGTGCAGCTGTGCGCATTATTCTCGTTTGCCAACCAACAGCACAGGACATGCTTGTTGTAACGGGTGTAAGCATGCCCAAGCTGAAGCTAACAACTAAACTACTTACCAACCAGCCACAGGAAGCTGTCCACAAGCACAGCTCCCTGGCTTGCTGCCTCCGCAGCAGCAGCCACGCCATCCGCCTGCGCCTTCACCATGACGACAACAATGCTGCCGCCGCAAAGCCTGCTTCACCCTCCACAACAGCTGCAAGCACCTTGACACCTACACCTGCAGCCAAAAGCACGACAACGACGAGGAGGAGTGGGAGGAGACGAAGCAGCTTATGCCGCCCATCGCTGCCGTCTCAAGCTGCGATCAAGCTAGCACAGCTTGTTAGTGCTGAGCCTGTTAGTGTTGGTGGTGTCGTTGATGTTGTGGTGCATTGGGGGCGGCGTGGTGGGCGGCCATGGCGGCGACGGGGGAGGAAGCTATCGGCGGTGAGTGGCATGCCGAGCAGCAGGTTGCGGCGAGCCCGCCGGTCAGCGACGGCGATGGCGACGACGCCGTGGAGAGGATTAGGCGGGAGGTCGCTGAGGCCGTGGCTGAGGGGGCGGCAGACCAGGACTATGATTATAATGGTGCACTGAAGGTGAGAGACAGCAAGAAATACCTCCGTATTGTTGGGTGCATGCTTTGGCAGAAGTACATGTGCATGTGGTTGTGTATGTCACAGCCACATGCACATTTATTCTGTTTGTGTGCATGTTGTTTGCACTCTATATTGTAGATGTGTCAATGTATTTGTGCATTTTGATAAGCCTCTTTCTGTGCATGCTTTGGCCTGAAGGTTATGTGCGTGTGCATTGTGTTGCAACTTTTCTTGCTTGTGCGTAGGCTGCAGCGAGTAAGCCTCTGCGTGTTGTAGCAGTTGAGATTGATGGGTTGCAACGGACAAGGCGAGAGATTGTGGAGCGTGAGCTGGTACGTACGTCATCATCAACATCAGCAGCATCAGAATCATCACTATCTGCAAGCTGGCACTGCATGCATGGCAAGCACTGCACAAAACTGCCTTGCGTGCTTGAAAGCCTTGCAGGTTGTGCAGGTACGTGTAAAAGGAAGAAACATTTTGTCTTGCATTAGCTTTCCAAGCGTTAAACTTGTTGTGAAGCGCTCCAGTTGTCAGATGCATGGCCGTCATGCTTCCTGTGCTGTGTGGTGTGCAGATGCCTGTGTTGGAGGCTTCTTCGTTTGAGGAGCTAAAAGACTCCGTGTTGGATGCTTCGCACCGCTTGAAGGACTTGGAGATCTTCACCATGTGCGACATTCTCATCGATGAGGGGCCGGAAATCCCTGGGCTCGACACCGCCACAGTCATCATCACAGTGCAAGAGGCTGGACCACTCTCCTTAAACACTGGCACATATGTGCAGGTTAGTGCAACAGGACGATGGCTCCTCCCACAACCACGTATTGCATGCGTGCATGCATGCATGCAAGCACAATGTTGCATGCGTGGACCGTGTAATCCTACCAAGCTCACCACTAGCATGCTAGCATGCGCACATACGTGCCTGAGTACAGCAACTGACGTCAACCCATGTATGCTTCCTTGCCTGCTTACATGCCTATGTTGGATGTCATCATTTCAGGGTGGCGAAGGTAGTGTGGAGGGCAAGCTCACGTTGCTAAACCACTACGGCACTGCGGAGAAGTTGGAGGTCGAGGCTTCAGTCGGTGGGCTTTCTACCAACCGATTCGCCGTTGCGTTGATGCAGCCGAGGCCGGGCGGGGCTGACTGCAAGCTCACGTGGCGCCTTTTTCAGGACTCACGCAGCATGAAGCGTCACAGCTCGTTCAACGAGAAGTTCCGCGGCGGGTCCGTCTCGCTCTCGTCGCACGAGCATGAGTTGGGTTACGGCCTCACGTGGCGCAACATCAGCGCCGCAACACGACAGGCATCGCCATGCATACTGCAATGCGGGGGCGACTCACTCAAGTCTTCCCTGCTTTATACGCACATGTTGGACTACCGAGACTCAGCCGTGGCGCCGTCGATGGGGTGGGCGCTGCGTGCAACAACCGAGCTGGCAGGGCTTGGCTTCGACTCTCGACTCACACGCTTTATAGCACAGGTAACACGGTATATGACAGCTTATGTCACAATGTGTGCGCACAAGCATGGGAACTTTGACGAGTGTGAATGTGCATTGTGCAGAAAGTAGAGACACAGTACAACCTCCCGTTGACTGAGTGGGCTACGCTGATGCTTGGAGGCAGCGCTGGGATGATGCTGCCGTGGGCTTTCAATGGGTTCAGCCGTCCGAGCATCATATGCGACAGATATTTCCTTGGTGGACCAGGTTCCTTGAGAGGCTTCAGGACCAAAGGAGTTGGTGAGCATGTGCGAGTGTGGTCTGTTTGACAGATACAGATAACGGTTGGCACAGACATGCACGTATAATACACAGAACGCTTTGTGTGAACAGCCCTACAATTGTGGCAAGAGAATAAACCTTTGCTGCCAAAGTTTGTGTCAGGAAAGGGTAGTCTTTACAGAGTGTGGGTTTGCAACCAAATGTCCACATGATTGGAACTACTGTTGGCAGGTCCCAGCGATGCAAGGCGGTTGATACCTCGGCAAGAGAACGAGGAGGCCGCGACGGAGGAGGAGAGGCGGCACAGGGCGGGTCACGACCGGTTGGGAGGCGACGCTGTGTTCACGGCGTACGCGTCGCTAAATTTCATCCTCCCGCACCCATACCTGGAAATGTTGGGCATCCACGGCCACGTGTTTGCCAACGCCGGCCAGCTGGTGCAGCTGACCGGACCCGCGGCGGCTTATAGGTCAGGAGACCCCGCGTGGTTCTCCAACGTTGTAAAGTCCTTCCTCGACAACATGCGCGTTTCGGTTGGGGCTGGTTTGGTATTTCCAACAAGATTTGGCAGGCTTGAGGTAAGAACATGTTGTTTATGTGGCTTTGTGCTGTCGTGCTTGAAAGAATGTGATGTGCTAACCTGATTGCGCGCAGGCCAACTTGTGTCAAGTGTTGCGGATGTGTCCGGGCGATTCACCCAAGACAGGCATTCAACTCGGGTTCTCGTCCAATTTTGGTTGATGTGTGACGAATGGAGTTGAGAAGGGTGGGAATTGGTTTGGCCTTGGTCTGCTGAGCTGCACTGCTGCAATGCTATCTGGTCTCATTGCTGCATACTTCATTGCTGCTGGCTGAGCTGTGCACAGTAGTTGTGATGTGTTTGTGCTCATGCATTTGACGTGCCAGCAGTGACAGCACATACCCCTCTCGCATTTTTTGTACATAGCATACACAGGCAGAACCAACTATAATCAACCACCGGGCTCAGCTAGTCACTACCTACAACACTAACTACACTACACTGCTACCCCCGTTAGTCATGCAAGCATGCGTTGGTAGTAGCAATCACCTGCCAAGCCACCTTTGCAGTCAGTCTCCCCCGCGGTAGGCTGGTATGGGCAACAGCGACAGCGACCAGGACTCCCCGCCCGCCTCCCTTCTGCCTCCTGCCGCCGCCACTCTTCCACTCGCCCACCACAATGCGTGTGCTGAGTGTTTGCGGGTGCTTTGCATGTCACATACTTGAATAGCTCATTACTGTTGTGAACAAATACCAACTAGCATGCACAACGAGCATCCAAAAGGCCAGTATTTGGACAGAGGGTCTACATCAATCTCTAGTCTACTATGCACATGCTGGGTATTGCATGGTCACACGTTGCATCATGCACATCCACCATCAGGCAAATGAGCATACGCATGTGATTAGATGCCAGCGCCGGGTACTATCACTATCTAGCGCACACTCTATACTACTACCCACCGCGCTAGACATGGCAGTCAACATGCAGTCCTTGTATACCTGCAACACGCCAAGGTTCAAACAGTCAGCCCTTGTAGCGCCAAGCAAAGTAGGCACATTCCCTCTTGCATCTTTTGTACACAGTGTGGACGGACCCCCTCCACTCTTTCTCCGCCTTCCCTCCGCCTTCCCCCACTCTCTCACACCCTTCCCGCTATGTGCCAGCTGTGCTATGGCGGTCACATGCATGTGTCTCACACAGCACTTCACATACCCTATACAGCTGTGTGGCACGTATGCAAACAGGCAGGGCAGGCTAGGGTAGGGTAGGGTACGAACTGGGCTGCCCTGGGGCTTGGCTGCCCTGGGCTTGCAGTAACTGCAGGCAATGCCGTGGCGGTGCTGCTGTGGTGCTGCTGCATGTGTGCGTACCGGGGCTGCACATGGCGCAGGCGCTTTTACCAAACATCTGCTCCCCGTGCCTGGTTCAATGGCTGTTGTAGCATGAAAGTGTGCTTGTCACTGCAGCGTGCACAGCATGATGTACAACTGCAGCGGTGTCGTGCAGTACAAGTAGGCTCCGTCATAGGCTCATCAGTACACATCAACAAGTCAGTATCACTTAGATGCACTAGCTACCAGTTCAACCAACAACCACTATCATTACATGACGATTTACGCCATGTAAGCCACAAGTAGTGTCATGAAGGACGGCGCACGTGCCCTAGCCGCCACCGCATTAACCAAATAGAAGGCTGCGGGATATTTAATGTACCACTGCTTGATTTTCAGGCTGCAGGCTTATTAATAGCCTCAAACGCCTCGCCTTTTGCGAACATAAACCTAGCGGCACAGCGTTAGTGAATTTGGTGGTCATGAGAGTCGCAAGCGTGTTCAATGAGGCTCTTCTGTAACCACCTGTAAGAATTGGGCTGGTTCAATTGGCACGCATGTATGTGTATATACCATACTGCTGCTTGTGTTTTATTAACTCCAGGCGAGTGTGATAGTGGAAAGAGTCTCTGTAAGCTGGTTTATACAAGACTCCTTAAGTGTTTTTACGCGGTCCAGTGCGGATAAGCTGATATCCTTTCGTATTATGTCATAACTTCGCAAATATATGTACCAACATGTGTAATGCTGATTTGATTGCATGACAAGCCTTGTGGGTGACACATTTTTGCATGCTGCTACCCTGCACAGAGCTGCAACCGTATTGAAACTAACATATCGGTAACACAAAGTCAAAGATGAGGCCTTGCAGCATTACTGAGTACGCTAACTGGCAGCAAGGCAGCGAATAATTACTGTTTACACGGCTGATACCTTGCATGCAATGTTGTCGTATTCGTTGAATAAATCGTTTGTCAATTCAGCTGAAAAATCAGCTCAACAAACAAGCCATTGGCATTTCCGTGAGAAACAACACCGTGCTGTGATAGGAGTACAAATGACCAATTTGTATTTGGGTTGCAAGGACTTAACATTCGTACTGTGATAGGAGTACAAATGGCCAATTTGTATTTGGGTTGCAAGGACTTAACATTCGCACACAACCGGCAACAACGCTTTTAAAATGAGTTAAACAAGTGGTGCATTTCTATACGCAAGTATGGAAATGAACTTCTCGCCGTACGAGATTTTGGATACGCTACCAGGCCCAAAATTCACTTACTTGTTCTACCAACATATGCATTTAAGACCCTTGCTGCTAAATATCCTCAAAAACCTTATATTCTGAGCATGATGCCAATGGCACAAGTTTGTGTATAGTGACCAATGGCTTAGCATTATTAATACAATTTATAGTAGTACTATAAAACGAAGGCGAGAACGAAAGTATGGAGCTCGTACATTAGGGCATTAATATATTAATACATTGTAGCTGGAGCAATTTAAGCAAGTATCGCAAGTGCTTGGTTCATAAGCGCAAAGCTTGCATGCTCAAGACAAGACCAGCATCATGTGGTCTATTAACATGCGAACAATCTAATGACAAATGTCGCTGTGCAGAAAGATATTCTGAGTGATCATATTTAATTGTTCCGTCAGCGTAATTATGTGACGGGCACGATCTCCTCGTACACCCCATGCAACACTATATGGTAAATTCATGCTACAATCGGATTGATGCTCTTCAAGTGGCCATCAGTTGCTGCCCAATTAAAAGTTATTAAAGCATCGAAAGTACTTGTTTGTAGATTGTTATCAGACTTTAATGGAATACGTAAACTTTAGCTTGAAGCTGGATGTAATTTAAGCAATAATTGCAATGTGCGTAATATAGCTTTGGTCTTCTTTAAACATCTCGCTTATCAGGTTTGCGTAATCCCCGACACGGTGTAAGTGTGATTGTACTCGTGCACATGATGGGTATTAAGTATTTGTATAGACAATCACTATCAATATCCGATACTGATATAGTCAATGAGACACATGGTATGTGAGACACACCGCTTGCACTCTATTCGCATGATGCGAATCGCATCTCTATTGCTTTACGTGTAGCACAAAATACGCACCCAAACACAAGATCTCCCCGACCACTCGCCACTCTCCAAGGTGCAAGTTGCACCGTGCAACGCTTTGCACCGTCACTACCGGTACTGGTGCGTCATGCGTCACGACTCAGGAGTAGTCATGCATGATGTGGCCTGTGCGCAGCAGCGTGGCTGACGTGGCAATCGGCGGCGGTTGAAGCAGCAGCCTTATCAGGCCGCTAGTCGTAGCGGTCGTCGTGGTGGTCGTCGTCGTCGCTACGCTGAGGTTGTGATTGGCTTTGATTGGAGCAGGTGGGAGCTGTGCTAGCCGCACTCTTTGGTGCCACATGGCTGCGGAGCTCAGGCTGTGAGGGGGTCAAGGACAAAAGCCAGGCCAGGCTGCTGCTTAACTGCTGGCTAGCTGGATGTGTTGAATTCTTGCACCCCAGGCTGAGTGTTTGTGTGTAGTTGAACTCTCAGCATGGCGGCTATGCGTGATGCTTCCGGCCGGCTCTTTGTAGCTGCGATGGCCTCAGCAGGGGCTGCCATAGGCTGCGCCTCCTACTTCCTGCACCCGGGCATGGAGCGAGCACAAGCATCCGCAATTGTGCAGCACACACCTCGTGTGCTGCCTGCACGCGCGACAGCAAACACCAGCACGAGCATGAGCACGAGCACAAGTGCAAGCACAAGTCAACCAGGTAACTGCGCTCGCCTCTTGTGCTTGTTTCACAACAGTAGCTGCTTGATTGTGTGTCAATGACAATCTTGCTTCGTGTCTTTTGAACCTGTCTTCTGTGTGCGATGCCGGGTGCACGATTGCATTGCAAGTTGGCTGCTTGCTGTCTTTGTGATTGACAACGAGCCAGCTGTGCTTGCTACTTGCAAAGCCAGTTGTGTGCCCCCACACCACCACCACCGCCACTTCACCACACTCGTGCACGCGCACACACCTCAATGCGCGCAGACACGTCGCTGGAGTGCAATTGCCTGCCAATGTGGGAGTGCATGCAAGCGCACGGCCTGGCAAGCTGCACGCACTTGGAGCAGGAGCTCAAGTCTTGTATGCTCAAACGCAAGGTGAGTTGGCATTGATATTTTGTGCCAAATGCACATATCTTGTTAATATGTTCAGTGTCATGGATACTTTGCGGCGTCGCTCATCAGCGCATCTAACTGCAGGCTTGATGGGGACGGAACTTGTGTATTTAATCTGCACCTGCACCCGCACCTCCTCGGTGCGGTATTGTACAGTCGATCGTGTCATAGCATGTTGTTGTGTGGTTCCTGAGTGCAAGGCATGTCGCGCCTTCAGTCTGTTGGAGGAGGAGTGATCAAATGCTTGCAAGCGGTTGAACATTCCTGAGTGCAAGGCATGTCGCGCCTTCAGTCTGTTGGAGGAGGAGTGATCAATGCTTGCAAGCGGTTGAACATTGCGACTGAAAGAGATGTCGTGGTTGAATCCCTGTACCGCTTGGTCGTGTCATACAGCAGAACATGTTGTTCCAGCAGCAGCAGTACATCATGCACGCATTGCAGGGCGTCCGGTAGTAAGGTTGAAGCGTGCACATTCAATTGGGAGCAGCAGGGCTACAGCATGCATGTGATGGATGTACCATTGCTACCAATGAGGGTGATCTTTAGGACTCTGTTATTCCCCATTGAACTCAATGCTGTCAACATATGCGCAAGTGTTATGACGGTTCCAGCACTTGCGCATCGATGAGTGCCTGACATAGGTGCGTGCGTGTACACAACAATGGCGGTGACTTGATTACATACTACCTATAGCTGTGCGTCTTCGACTACTGTTGATGAGGCACACGCAAAGCATATATGACATGTTGCAAATGAGCGCTGGGCATCTTGATGTGCAAACAAAGCTGATGGGGTGCATGGTATTGTATTAATCAAATTGAGCACAGGCGCATGCCATGGTGCTGAAGAAGTTGAGAATGTGGCCTGCAGAATCATCATTGTCCTTGTTCAAGCGCTTACTGCTGATGGTTGAACAGCCAGTGAGGTCAATATGCGTATTGCACTGCAAGTGCAGCAACGAATGTGGCAAATAACAACCCAATGGTACACTGCTCCTAGTCACTTCTTGCCTGCTGATCAACTCAAGCAGCAAGATGGTGAGAGGGTTGACGAATGCCTCAGTTGAAACAATCTGCTACACTACAGCCTTGCAACCGCAATCGACAAGCTGCGAACCAAGCAGCCTGCTCTGCACAATATGGCCGCCACAGAGCCTGCACCTGGTAGTGGTACCAACCTGCTAGGCGAGGACAACGACCTATTGATGTGTGTCTAGGATCTGCTGTCCCTACTGTGTATCACTGTGTGTCGCTGACTGTGCTGTTCTCGCTGTCCGACAACGAGCCATTGCTGTCGGAGTAGTCACTGTATTCGCTGTCCATGTCGGTGCGCTGTGAGTTGTCGTCTGCATAGGGGTTGATGTCCAACACCCTCCCAGGGCTCTCCGTCAAGGTCGAAACCATACGGGCGTGGGTCACAGCAACGGTAGTACTCCAGTTGGCAGGGGCGATTATGCTTCAGTGAATCATCCCACCAAGGGCCATCAAACTGCGCATCCACGGTTGCAAATACCAACGTGAACCAGCGGACATACTCAGAGCACACCGCCATCCACAAGTTTCCCTTCCCATAAGATTGATGATGTTCTCTCCTGATTGATGAGAAACGATCTCCTCAAGCACATCCAAGACGCCCGGCTGTTCTAGGGGAAGAGTCTCTTCTTGGTCCTCCTCTTCCTCCTCGTCGCCAGTTGGCTGTCTTCGCCACATAAAGCTGAAGCTGCACTAATTCTGGCGCAGATACGTTGCAGCAGAGGCCACATGCTTGTAGTAGCTCCCAAAGTCCTCCATGTAATTGTTGGCTGTATCCCAGCACAGCATCTTCAAGGTCTGCGGCAGCTTGAGGTCACATAAGCTGCACTCCCCGTCTGCACGCATATGGAACTCTTCCAACTCTAAGAGGTACAACCCTTCAAGCAAAACGGCCCCAGTATATACTTTGCCATAAAACTGCAGACGCAACGAGCGAAGCGAACTGCAGGTGTCAAGTACAGAAAAGTCGAAGACCGTCCTTGAACAATGGTTTAACGTTTTGTCATAACAGGTGCGAAGACTGAGACTTTCCAGCTTGGTCAAGCGGCTCACTGTTTGCAGAGCATCAGCATTGGTGGCGCCTATGCGGTCCAGGCAGTGGATGTTGAGGTGAGTGAGGTGCTGGAAGGCTTGCATTAGCTGCGCCAGATGGCATGGTACCATAGCTGGGTCCCGGACATGCTTCACCTCAAGATGGCGGACGTGCTCCGTGGCCAACGCAAAGCGACTGTGTAATGCACTTGCGGATGCCGCCGACTCCTCCTGATTGTTGTTATTGCTGCTGATGCTGGCACCCACTGAATGTCACCAGCATCGCTGACCTCAATCCGCTCCCACAGCGTAGCATCTCTCAGCAGTACGTTGCAGAGGGTGGAGCAAGTTGTTCAAAGTCTGCAAGCTGCGTTCCAAACACACCAGCACGAACGCATACAAAGAAACCACAGTGTAGATTACTCAACTCTGCTGCTGTATATCACGCGCTGCTGCTATGATGTTCAAGCGTTAAAAATCGTGATTATTCAGTGGCAAAAGGCCAAGTGTCCCAACAGAACTGCACCAAGCCAGCGAGCTATCTAGCTTGCAACAGGCATGCATTCATACACTGCACAAGCGTGATGCAGCCACTTTGAGGTACTGCCAACAGCGTATGCTGCATTTGCTTCAGCAGTTTCCTAGTACGACAGCAGCAGGAGAAACCAAGACACTGTGTGATTGTCTAGCAATCACAGATGAATAAAGCCTGCGATGATGGTGATAGTGTAGCAAACAACACCTACCTCCGCCCGTTGCTAGCTTACAACTTGTATAGCGGGGCTACAGTTGGCCATCCCACTACATTGCTTGCACTTTGCAAGCACCACGTGGCACGCACAGCACTTGGTGGCGTTCAGCACTCAGTGCAGGCTGCAACTAGCTACGATGAGCGCTTTCCTGCCTCTCATTTACCAGCAAATTCATGGCAATGACGTTGTGCTTACTTGATAAGGCGGGTTCAACCAATCCTGCTGAGCAGTGCTCATCAGAAGCAACATCCAGCATGTCTGCCTTGAGCTTGACCACTGACTTGCACTGACAACGACACTACAACATGCAGCACGAGAACGTCTGCCAAGTCGAGGAGGGTGAGTTGCATGCATGCAACTCACCCACCCCTCGCAGCTGCAAGTTGAGTGCTAACCAGCTGCTGCTCTCTTCAAGCCTCTTACCGCATTCGGGAGGACCACCCGGAATATGCGCTGCACCAGGTGCTCCAGCAGATCCAGCAACGTCATTGGCACACCGGCACCGCCGCCTCCTTCCCCGCTCCCCCTCCCCCTCCCCCTCCCCTTCCTCCCACCGCCCCGCCTCCGTGGCGCCATGCTTGGCGCCATGCTGCTGCTGCTGCATGCCAGTTGCATGCCACCAGCACTGATCTATCGGCATGGTACAGGTTTGGTATGGTAGTGACACGCTCCGTGCCAGCTGAAACTGGTTTCGGGTTCAGCATTCTGGTTTGCGTAGCGGTGTTCAGGCATACTGGCACTGGAAGAGGTGCTAGCTTCCATGTTAAGCAGCAGCTGGATGCCATTCCATGCATGCATGCATGCCCGTGCCAGTGCAGCTACCTTGTTGTGGGGACTTTGCTATTGTTGAAGTGCTTCTAGCCTTAATCCAGGTGGTCATAACAGGTCGAGTGTTAGCCGCTCTGTGCCCAGTGAAGAGATAGACTCTATGCTTCAGAGGTAAGGCAATGCTTGCCAAGCACACACTGCTGGGTAAGCTGTTAGCATCAGCAGGCTAGGTAAGCTCAGGAGCTGATGGAAAGTGACCACCACTTTCCAGTGGATGGTGTATACAGAATAGTGTAGATTGGTGTATGCAGGAGGAAAAACTCGTTGTTTGCGCCTCTCTCTCTCTCTCTCTCTCTCTCTCTCTCTCTCTCTCTCTCTCTCTCTCTCTCTCGCTCTCTCGCTCTCTCTCTCTCTCTCTCTCTCTCTCTCTCTCTCGCTCTCTCTCTCTCTCTCTCTCTCTCGCTCTCTCTCTCTCTCTCTCTCTCTCTCTCTCTCTCTCTCTCTCTCTCTCTCTCTCTCTCTCTCTCTCTNTCTCTCTCTCTCTCTCTCTCTCTCTCTCTCTCTCTCTCTCTCTCTCTCTCTCTCTCTCTCTCTCTCTCTCTCTCTTCGGGCAGTCACGTTTGGTAGTTGGCGAGGGCAGAAGCAAGGTTCGTGACGCATGTCTTTCTAGAGGGCGGTGTTTCTGCCTTAATCACGCCTTGAGTCTCGCCCGCTACCCTTTGCACACATGCCCTTTGCATGTGCAAAATGACTCCAAGCTTTCTGTACACAGCCTTGCTCGTACACATGCATGCATACCCCGCGTGGTTGCAAGATCAAATGGTTCCTGTTCACACCCGTGCACATGCACCGCCATGCAAGCAATGGCACTGGCGCTGTCAGACAATTAAATGGTTCTAATAGTTACAAGAAAAGCGGATAGCTTCTACAACGGCCCGTGTACCACCGTTAAACGAGCCGCGTTGAACGAGCCGGGCTATGCCATGCTTGGGCATGTACAATCCGCGCACATATAGTGTGTTCAGCTTAGCAAGGGCACAACAACAAGACATGGTTGTTGTTCCTTTACCCCACCACCACCAACGACTCTGCCCCTCTGCACTTCTCCGCAAGTAGTTGGCCGCTCCTTCTCCTGCTCCATGCCGTGCTGTCCCTGCCTACCTGCTGCATTGCACGCACGTAGGACCCGGTTCCTACGTGCGTGAAGCTAAGCAGGTTAAGCAAAGGTGGCTGGGCCAGCCCCCTCAGCTCAATCTAGTCTTAGTGTCTTGCCTTACAAGGCAAGACACGCGACTAGATTACCAGATATTGCCTAGCCTTGCTTGGCTCGGTTAATGCGTTTGTGCTTGTGTTGGCTTGCAGCTCTCATGGCCCCTCTACTTAATCATATATTTGTGAACAACATCTATTCAGTTTTCTTTATACAACTCTTATATGGTTCATGTAAAATTTGCGTACGCTTGCCTTGGCTTGTGAACAGTATAATCATGTGACAATAGGCGCATTACATACACCTTGGCCTTTTTGTTGCAGTGTATTGTAATCACTATTGTATTCAATTGTCACTCATAATATGATGGTGATGTATACTGTAGAGACATGAATTGTTCATGCGCGCCTCGAGACACGAATTTTTCACTTTGTCCCTTTGCTGCAATCTCCATGAAGTTAATGGGTTGCATTATTATCAACGCTAAGGCGTTTTGGGCCATGAATATGTAATAAAAAATTTGTTTTTGGTTGTTTGTTTCATATAATTAGCTGAGGATCGAATAGTTTGTAGCCGTACAATATCTACAATTAAATTCAGATAGTAGTCCTTGGATTGTGTATAATGTATATTGTACTTTTATTACAAGTACTCACCCTCATTCGCACATCTACATGTGATTGGCCCCTGCCATTGGTTGTGGCCACTAGGGCCTACCGGTAGAGCATTTCATTCTCATACGCACATACCTTTTCCAACTTGCAAATACATTACCCCCCTTAGTGGCACGTTTTTGCAAGAAAAAAGGTCTCATTCCTATCACGGGGGCATCAAGNGAGAGAGAGAGAGAGAGAGAGAGAGAGAGAGAGAGAGAGAGAGAGAGAGAGAGAGAGAGAGAGAGAGAGAGAGAGAGAGAGAGAGAGAGAGAGAGGAAGCGCAGTACAAGCAGGCGGAGGACCGCCTGTCCTGGACAGGTCAGAGAGAAGATACAGCTGTGAGGAGGCGATGAATGAGTGGAGTTTTTCGCCAAGCGACTGTGTGCGCCTGTGTGTCTCATCCGTGCGCAAGGAGAAGGAAGCCAGCCATCATGGTGAAGCTGACTTCGCACCTGATGGCGTTGTCCTGTCCCCAGCCGGCTGAGGCCGTCCGCTGGCTGTGCCAGGCACGAACGCACACACCACGACGTGCATGACTACTACTGGCAGCGCCATACGCTGCTAGCACTCCTGGCACTTGGTTGCATTAGGTGCCTTGCTAGTCCCTTGATGTATGTACAGTTATGGAGTGCTGCTTGCATGGCCTGGCTGGAGTGGGATCCTGAATTGACGTGTGTGCTGCATGTGCTGCATGGTGACTGGATATATAGGTGCATTATCACAGAGTGTGTGCATGCGAGTGTAAGTGTAAGTCAGTGAGTGAGTGAGAGGGATTGCGCACGTGCATGCATGCGTCAGTGCGCTCGTGTGTATGTGCCTATACGCAAGTGCGAATGCGTGNGTGCGCATACTTAGCCCAAGCTTCCACACGTATGCGCGGGCCTCGTGGAAGGGGAGAAAGGAGTGGTGGTGGTGATGTTGGGTGGGGGTGAGGTCAGAGTGAGAATGGGGAGAGTGGGGAGGATGACCTCACCCCCCCCCACCACCACACACCCACACCCACACCCACACCACACGCACGCACATACGCAAACCACAAGCACCGACTCTGCCCCTTGTCCAAATGGGCGGTGTTGATGCCGAGATCGCCGAGATCACTCCCGGCGCCACCCGCAAGCCCGGTTTTTCCCAGGACGTCAGCGCTGGCGGCTAGGTGCCGGCAATCACCGAAGAAGACGGATTCAAACTACTCGAGAGGGCGTGCGTGCGTGCGTGCATGCGTGCACACCCTCTCACACACACGCGCGCACACGCGCCTGTGTATCTGCGTGCGCACGCGCACGCGGGCGTATGTGTGCATGCGCGTGCATTTTTCACTGCATGTGAAAATGTGTGCATGTGGACTGCCATGTCCATTTCTACTGACTATGTTGGCAACATGTTGCACAGTCATGCCATCATGCGGTACATCTGCGAGGCTTACGACTTGGACGAGCACTGGTACCCGCGCAAGGCAACGCAATATCGTGCGCGTGCGCGTGTCAATCAGTACCTCGACTGGCATCACAACAACCTGCACAAGGGAGCCGGCTATGTGTTCTACTCGGTGTATGCGGGTGAAAGCCACATAACGCTATTGTGCATGCGCCAAACAGCGTGTATGGGTATTTACTTTAACAGCTGTAAGCATGGATGTATGCATGACTCATATATCTGTTATGTGAATGCGCATGCACGTGTCCGTGTGTGCGTGTGTGTGGTCTGTGTGGTTGTTCATGCATGTGGGAGCATGTGCAGGTGTGCCTGTGAGTGCACGTGTTGCGTGTGCTTACACAGATGCGATGCTCGTAAGCACGCACACGGCGCTTGCATGCGTGCTCCATGCGTGTGCACGCGTGCAACAACCACACTCTGCACATATGTGAGTGTGCGTATGTGTGCTGGTCCGCGTGCCTGTATGTGACTGTGTACATAAAATGTGACACAGAGGAAGTTGGATTCACCATCAGTCAAGATGACATGAACACCGCCGAAAAGGAGTATCACCGCATTGCTGAAGTTTATCAACGGGCAGGAGACGAGCCCAACTTCGCCGACATATCTGCCGTTGCCAAAAAGTATCAGGCAAGTCCGACTTGAGAAGTATATAACGCACGCACATACACGCACACACGCATACACGCTCGCACAATTGCCTTGCTTGTCAAAGAGCACCACCGGGTGGGTGGGTGCGTGCGTGGCACACGGCATGTTGCACTCTTCAGCTGAATCCATGCATGCATGCATGCATCGACTGCTGGTGTGTACGACTACATCAAATGTCCCCTTAGTCCTAGCAGCAGCATCACCACCCTTGGATTCATCCTTCTCATCCACCGACATCCCCCCTCACATTAATGGGTTGGGACTTGGTCAATTCGTATCCCTTAGTGTCTTGATGGCTAGCATGCATAGCGTCAAGAGAGTGTTGGACACGAGTTGGGAGAAGATGTTGCCAGATCTTTTTTTGCTGTCGCAGCAGCTGATCAAAGAACTGGCAACTGCCAATGCTAGGCTGGTCACAAACAACTTTTGGTTGCTATTGTATCAGATTGTCGACAAAGCAACCAATATCACATGTCTTACATGATGCGCAGCGCAGAGCCAATTTCATAAACACTCAATTGTACTATATACTCGCAAGCAGCTTTGCTGTCTTCACCTCCATCAACCTAACCAGCCTGGTGAGATATGTGGTCTCAGAACACTCAGAGCCCTAACCCAACCCTATACATACCAAACACACACACACACACCAAAAAAAACAAGGGCTAGTGTGGTGTTGTAGAGTATCTACAGCTCTTGCAAAAAGAGCTGCTCTCATTGACTGTTAGTAAACCTGGAGAAGGTGTTGACAGGCGCAGTAATAGCATCCTTGGCACTTGTCTCCTTTACATCCTTATCAAAAGCTGGATGTTTGAATAGTGCCTCCAACAGCTGCGTGCCGCGCAATGCGTTGGTGAGAGGGAGGTGGCCAACAGCAGCAGTCTCCAAGTCCCAAATGTAGTCCTGAGGGAACTTGCGATAGGAACGGTTCTTCACGGTAGTCCAATCCAACTTCTGGAA
Source organism: Chlorokybus atmophyticus (assembly GCA_009103225.1). Classification (NCBI taxonomy): domain Eukaryota; kingdom Viridiplantae; phylum Streptophyta; class Chlorokybophyceae; order Chlorokybales; family Chlorokybaceae; genus Chlorokybus; species Chlorokybus atmophyticus. Next base: position 199,079 of record RHPI01001259.1, on the reverse strand, counting down.
GAACTCACCCCAGTCGCGGCCGCAGCGGACCCAAATCTTCTTCTGCACGCTGAAACTGCACACATCCGGATAGCAATGTCAGTATGAACAAATCGGATGACGCGAGGAGACAGTTGCATTCAACTGTTAGCAAGAGATATTGTTATTGAAAAATTGGCACGAGTACATTTTACATGCATGTTGTTACTGTGTTAGCAACGAGTTGGTGTGTACGCGTGTTGATGTTGTGTCCACACAGCATCAACACGCGCATATATACATTGACGTGAATGCGTGTCAATGTTGTGTCGACACAACAGCACACAGCCTTGCGGATGTTCATGTTCTGTGTATACGATACTAGAAACCAAAGAGAGATGTTAGTGAGATCGCACATGCGTCTTTGTGCACAAACATCCGCTGGTAACCCCACTCGCATTCATCCTACCCGAACTTCTCATTGGAAAAGTGTCTCCACAGCGCATCAATAGTCTTCAAGTCAGTCGCGGTGATGAACTGCACTTCTGAGAAGTAAACCCACTTGCGAGCGGCGGCACCGTCACCCGCGAGTCTGCAGAGTGTCATGCGCGTCTCCTCGTCAGCCAACTCCCACTCACCCCGCGCAAGGTGGCGACGAAGCTTCTCGTACGACACGCCAGCTTCAGACTCCTGAGGAAGGGGACACAACATCAAACAACAGCCAAGACTGCTGCTGTTGACATTGCTATGCCATGAGACAGGTGCATTAGTGAGTTGGATGCTGCATGCGCTGTGCGCGCTGTGCATTGGTGCATGTGATCGTAGTGTTTGACTGGTGTACAACCACGCGTATGTATCAAGCTGAAGGAGTGCTGCACGCATGCATGCCACAGACACACATACCATAAACGAAAGCGGGAGTGTGTGTGGGGATGAGAGAGAGGTAATGACAAGCAAGTCAACTGTCAATGCAGCAAGCAGCAATGTTAACACCAGAACAATGTGTACATGCCAATGCAGGTGTGGCCATGCTGTGCAGGCTTGCAAGGTATGTACCAGTGGCACTGGGCATTCCAGCTCCGCTGCGGTGGGTGCATTGTCGTCCTCTGCAGGGGTGGTGGCAGGAGCAGCCTCAACGGTGCTCTCCGCGGCGGCAACGGTGGCGAGGGTGACACCCTGTCTGCGGGCGCCTCCTCTCCTGGTGCCAGCTGCCAGCCTCGCCGGCGACGGCAAGGCCGACGAAGCGCGGAAGCAAGCAGCACGTCTGCTAGACAACGACGCCTCTGACGACGACAGCGCCCTTACAGAGGACACCCTCGCCGGCGCTGCAGCGGCAATAGCAGCAGCCTCCACTACGCCGCATTGCACTCCCCTACCCAGCACCGCCGCCTCCATTTCGCAAACACTCCTTCTTTCACCTAACCCACCTTCTCTTCCCACCACTACCTCTTTGTCCTCCTCCTGCTGCTGCTCCTCCTTCTCAACCTCGTCCTCCTCCTTCTCCTTCGCCGCCGCCACCGCCTATGCCAGGCTAGGCCGTGCTTATCCACAAAGAGCACAGGGCATTGAGAGTCTCGTCTCCGTCGTCGGATGGGCGGGTGAGTCTGCGACGTGGCGGTCATCGGACGGGGGAGAACCAGCGGTAGGTCCCGTGCGCTGATTGGCTGCGGGGCGACGGAGGGAATCGAGGCGGGAATAGCTACTAGCCGTCCGACCAGCAGGAGCAGAAATCGCGACGACTCTTGCGATTGGAATAAAAACACGCTACGGAATGACAACCGGATTCCGTCACGTACGGAATTGCACTGCTACAGTAGCAGTGCTATCGTACTTACTCTCTCCCTAAAAATATCGACCCCTACAAGGGATCATTGTTATAACTCATGCGATTTCATGCATCATAGTCATAAAAGGGAGGGGGGCATTCTCCAAGTACAAAAACTGTGATAAGTATGACAATATTGCGTTAAAGGTCTTCATATCATTTGTTGGTTGGTTTAATAACGATGCTGCTTTTGAAGACCATTTGCACGCTCGCATGCCTAGCCTCAAAGCACTAAAACGGACGGTAGTGACTTGCAACGGAGATCACTTGTAGATGACATTAGTTGTATGCTGCAAGTTGAAGATGATGTGTGACTTACACGTAGCTACGTATAAATGTGTTGCACCGTATGCTATATAACGCTGCAGAATCATATCGTACGAGTCCGTGACGCGTTTAACTTCTTTGCATGCATCAATGATAAAGCGTATAATATATGACAGCATAATCGTGTTATAACACCTCTTGTCACTTAAAGTTATCACCAACAACCTCCAAGCTAAACATTTTTGCTTAAAGTACGTGGTAATAAATAAAGTGTATAATTGGACTTGCTTTGTTGCGATATGCAACCGTTGTCCATACATTTGGTAGTATTGACAATGACGACGCTTTTGATGACAATGACGCATAAAAATGACATTCAACAAAATGCTTAATGGTTAGGAGCCTCGAGAAGTGAGGAAGCAAAACGGAGCATCTCATACTTGTGTTAGCTGCAAGCAAGTTGTGTGCATTCTCAATCATGCAATTGAAATTCAACAACCATGGAAGGCACTAAATATACACGTGCGCATGCACAGCAAAACCCTAAGTAAGAAGCTTTTTACCAACCAACTTGGTAGGATGGCTTCAACTTGCGGTTGACATTGATAGCGGACGAGCAGTTACGGCAGTACATGTGCATCAAAAACAAGCATTTCGAGAAGGTCTGTATTGGAAGCCATTGCGCCGCTTTGATGAGCTCACCAAGGTAGCAGCCGTACATGAGATGCAACATCTTAAAGGCTATTACGACAGCTGCTACAAACTTGTAGCACTTATTTAGTGCTTGTTCCACCATGCTGCATTCAGCATGAATCAATTGCTGATTCCGCATGCCATGCATAGTTCAAGCGGAACCATGCAAGCATTTGTCAGTTGCACGGGTCTCAAAGGTAGCAAAAATCAAGTTTTCTCTTCCACCTCTTATGCGCTCCAATTCTTCGCGTACATATGAAAGAAGGTGTGAATGCATTTCACAGACTTTGCGGTGCAACTCGCTGCTGCAGCCTCAAGCGTGTCAAGATTACAATATTGTCATTCTACTTGCAGGCACATGCCGCGTGTCAACGTGTTAATGTCCATGTCGTTGTTATTGGCAATGACTATAAGGTACATATTGACAAGGAAGCGGTGGAAGACATGGTACAAAAAATCGCTAGAGAGGGGCAGCAACACATCCGAGGACATTATTTTTGATGACGATCGCAAATTGTTCAATAGCCTTTACAGCTTACATTTGCTGACGCAAGAGGTGCAAATCGAAACAGATTACATATGCATGATACAATTTGCATTACCGATTGCCAATTGTTATTGCTGCACCGGGTACCCTGCATCATGCATGTTATATACGACATATAACATTAAGCTTGACAATGCAGCTAACACGGTTGTTACATGGCATAATTTGAGACATGTGCAATATTACACTTATTATAGTATAATGTGGTTAAGCACACAATGCTCGCGCAACTGCATAGTCCATGCAGTGGCGTGTGCACGAGGTTTACCTATTTGGTTAACATATGCTTAACCAAATTTCATATTATACTTGGATTCACCCAATTCGGTCAAAATGACCTGCCGAGCAATATAATTAAGATGAGGATGTTCAAGGAGTTGCACCAATTATGATGATAATGCTTTAATGGCATATCCAATATGTAGAAATTCCTACGTAGCGTATCTTACGTAGCCGGTGTAGCCTTGACTGCCATACTCGTCAACAAAGAGCAATGTAATGATGTGCACCATCCTCGTGTATTGCAATACCCGTTGACAACCGAGTGCGCTGAATTCGGTTAACATATCTTAACTGATTAATATTGCCAAGTTATGTGCCCGTTAAAAAGGGTTAAATTATTTTTAACACCAAATGCTTATTATCAAAACGAATTAATCATTATAATCATAACTTAAGAGCTTAAGAGTCTAAGGTGTTAATACCTTGTAGATAATGAAGTTTTTGTAATTACGACTATTACGGCATTGAAGGAATACTACGTGTGATGCAATTTGAAACAAAGTATGTGTTTGTATAGTGTTACTTCCAATTATAAAAGCACAACATATGTGTGGAAACTTGGTTGATTAAAGCGCGTGTATTGCGTTACTTGAAAAGTTTTCAACACTTTTGTCACACCATGCGTGCACACATACACAAGTTGTCAATAGACAGAACGACTATTGCCCGTAGTAAACAACAAGGTCCATGCACGCAGAAGGTTCAACCGATCAACAATTGCTAATGCATTTGATACAATCGTGTTGGCAATTTGTTTTTCAAGTTGTCGAGACACAAGTCCCTGTGTCACTGTCACTGTGGAGCTCATGCACGCATGAGCCCCACATTCAATAGTATCAAGTAGCGTGTTTTCAAACCGATGGGTAGTTGTTATGCAAGCCACACCCACTCTCTTGATGAAGTTATTGTAAACGTCACGCGCGCGCACGGGGGGGTGGGGGGGTGTTTATGAATGAATGTAGTACATGTTTTGCAAACCAAAAGCATGAACATGAACAAGCTGCAAGCGCATTATGTCCGAACCTCAAGAGAATTCAACACCTTCTCTAGTTGCCTGCCAAGGTTATCCGCCGCGGGCGGGACCTTGGCCTTGACGGCGTACACAACATTGAGGATATACAACTTCTTGTTCGCGATGGTCACGGCGGTCAGCGTGTTCTTCATGCCGCGGGTCGTGTCCATAAAGTACTCGTACAGGTACTGCTTCGGGCCGCCACTCGGCTGCGCCTTTTCTAGCACACGCAGCATGGTGGCCTCCCTTGTGCTCTCCTGCAGTGTGAGAGTATGTGGGTATGTGTATGTGGGTTAATCACACACGCATATGGGTGTAAATGTGGGTATGCTGATAATGGCGTGAGTGGTTGGACTTGCCTTTCTGCGCTCAGCAGCAAGTAGCTTGTCTGCCACATCATCAACGCTCCCAAACTCATCCAAGCTGCGTATCACTACCTGCAGGGCCAAAGTCGCAACACGATAAGTTGGACTTATAAGAGTGCAATGGCTATTATGAATTCACAGCAACGCCAATTTGTGTCATGCACATTAAGGCAAGCACGCAAATACATGAAGGGACACAGGCCCCTCTGCCCTTTCACATGTGTATACATGCCTACTACTCCATGCAAACTTTTGCACACACGCGCGCCCGCGCGTGCACACATGCACCCACGCACATGTACGCTTGTATGTGCACAGACATGCAGACATGCGCGTGTGAGCAGTCAGGCACGCACGCAAGCACGCACGCACAGACAGAGACACGTGCGTGCATGTGCAGCCGCGTGCACACAAACCTGACCACGCACATGCGCTCAATGCACGCATGGCACGCAAGCAAGCGCTCACCGGGTTGACGACCACCCCGATGGTGTTTGACTTTGCTGCGGGGTCGACGAACAGCACGTTGGCTCCCGCCTTGTCCTTCTTCTCCCAGCTGGACGGGTACCGCACGCTGAACCCGAGCTGCGCGTCCGTGTACTCTGCCAAGGCATCCTCCACCTGCGCTGTGATCTCACCTGTTCGCACACAGCAATGTCTCTATCAATACGTCTCTCCTATCAACTGAGCTGTTAGACAGCACACAATACCAAGCCATTGCACGAGTGATACCACAAGTCAAGGCAAGCAGAGATTGGGAAGTTTGCGAGTTTGTGAGTTTCTATGTGCGCATGTCGGGGGATAATTTTCATCATTACCATGCTTTACACATCCCGTTTGTCTCACAACCCACGCCAAAGAGAAAGCCCAACACTGCTTCAGTATGAACCATCCAGTTGAGTAAAACTAGTCGAGTGAACAGTTGCGCGCGCTATCTATTGCTTCTCACCTCCCCGCTTGGGTAAGAGACAACATAGCACTAACTACTAATATATATACGTCTAGGACTTGGCTTCTCACCTTCTGCTAGGGCGTATGGCTGAGACGAGGGCGTCCCTGTGGCCAGCGCAGCAGCGGCGGCGGCGAGTGTCACTGCCGCCTGGCGCCTGCTGATGGCACCGCTGGCAACGTCCTCCTCCTCGTGCTTGTCCTTGGAGTTTTGCAGCACGCACACCGCCGCCTGGCGCTTGCTGCTGCTGGCTTGAAGCGCCTGCCGGCTTTGTGTCCTCCTTGGCCTCGGCGGCAGCGGCGACAGCGCTAGTGGCCCGCACCTCCACGACCCTACCACCACCACCGCCGCCGCCGACGACGACATGATGGATGTAGACATGGCTGTTGTTGGCATATTGTGTGAGCGTGTAGCCGCTACACTGTAGCGGCTCCGGCGGCGATGAACTGGATATCCATCCCACCCAGGCCAGGCTAGGCCTGCTCGTGTGCGCAGGGTGCACACAAGTAGTAGCATGCTTACATGCATGCATGCATGCGCCATCCGAGGCTGCCAGCCAGTGCGTAGTCTGACTGTTTGTCTATCTGCCTGTTTGTTTGTTTGTTTGTTTGTTGGTTTGTTTGTTGGTTGGTTGGTTGGTTGCTTTCCCCTCAATGTGTTTGTATGTGTTGCAGCTTTGATGTGTTCGTCACAGCATGAGCGGTGAGGAATTAGGTTCACACAAGCACACGCAACAGTCGAAGTCAAGGGCGGGTTCCACGGGGAGTGCAACAGCAGCTGTGTCCCAGCATGGATGCTGCTGTGCTGTACTGTGTTGTGCACCGCCTTGACTGACTACCGCCTTTATCTTGGTGTTGTGTGGCTGCTAAGTGCGTGTGTATCGTTCACGAATGTATATGGTGGTCGACTCTGCGCATGCGTTCATGGATATGTCACCAGGTAATATGGCAAAAATTTCATATTACTAGTGGCCGACACCTTTGGCTTTTGTGGGTGCCTTTACAAGCTGATCATCGATTGCCTGCAAGCCGCATGTCGGGCTTCATGTCCATGTACATGCATTGGATCGCTTGTGCGTCGCAGTGTGTCCAAAGTGAGGGCGATTATGGCCGCGTGCGCGTGCTGGCCTGCACAGTTTGGCGATGCGAGCTTCGATGGTGGGATGGTGGATATGAGCTGGTGTAAGTGGCTTGTGTTGGGTTGATATGCGTGTAGCACTATGGGCTCTGCATGTTGGACACTGCCAACGTCGCATTAAGACATGCTGTGCTGCCCTGCAGGTACCGCCCCTCTTGCTATCGCCCATTCCTGCCTGCTCTGCTTACGTCTTGCACATAGACAGCCCCCATGCTAGGTTGATTGCTAGTTGCTTGTGCTTTGGGTAATGAGATGTAGTGTGGTGCGTGTGGTGTGCTGCCGATGTTACTGGGGCCCGCTCTATTCTACCTGATGGTGTTGTTGACCAAGTTGGTGTCATGCGGACCGAACAACAAAACCACAACTGGTGGCAAACTCGCTGTGATGTATCAATGGCAAAGTCATAACGAGGTTCACTATTAGAATCGTAGTTGCTTGCTGGAGACTGGAGACTTTACCCGCAGTGAAGTGCATGCAAGCGCATGCATCATGCGACATCATATCAGCCTGCATCACGCTGATCAAGGAGGCTGTGCGCCTCAGCCGTGTGCATATCACACTGCATTGAGTCACTCGGTGTTCCGCGCTGGTTCCTTAAAGGGCCAGAGTAAGTATAGTGCACATCACTATATCATTGTGGCTGGCAGCGATTCAGTGTAGAGGGATAGACCCGTATGGTTACACATGGGCAGTGCATGATTGGGGTTTGTGTGCACCAAGCATGTGCATAGCACTTGTGCGAGACAAAGGCACTGTTGTGGTATGCGGTTGTCGGTACACCATGACGGCAAACACGTTGAGCAATGTAGGAGCACATACAACTGCACAACACAGCATGCTGTGACAACAGCAGCCGGCCTGCCACTGCACAACAGCCATCAAAACTTCAATAAACGAGCCTGCGAATTTGGCAATTGCTCTTTACTATTACACAGTGGCTGAGCAGAGTACAATTGCCTCAAGCGTACTACACAACTCTGCGCACGTGGACAGTGTGTGCACTTGGGGAGGGCGAAGCAATGCAGCAGCAAAATAATACAAGAGTGCAAGACCACACCCGCAAGGAGGATTGCTGGTGCAGCATCAATCAGCAGTGGGAATCTCCCCCGCTGTCGGTGCTCGCAGGCGTGGCAACAAGAGGTTGGGACCCGCCGTCCCACGTGATGCGCTTCTTGGTTGTGGTGAACTGGCCTTCAAGATTCTTGCTCACGTCCGCGAGGCCGCTGCCACTGTCGCTCTCCTCGGCATCGTCGGTGCCCGAAAACTCCGCCTCCTCCAAGACTGTCTGCTGCTCCATGGTGTTGCGCAACAGCTCCATGTTGTACGACGCCAGCTGCTTTATGTTCTGTATCATGTGGACATGTTGTGAGTACATGCTCATCTCAGTCAATAAGCACACATCAGCGCACAAGTGTCAGTACCTTGAAAGAGAAGTTCTGGAATGCGCTATTAGGGGATGCCTGCGCCTCACTGTTGTCCTCATACTGTGAAAGCAGTTGTGTTCAGTCTAAGGCAGGCCATGGCAAAAATCATGTTGTACAACAACCACGGTAATAACATGCTGCATCGACAAACGTTTTGATTGTGGGTGTTATGTACGTAGAGAAGTACTCACGTTGTCTCCTTCAAAGTCCTCCGACGAGCTGTCACTTCCCGGTGTGTGGGGTTCATCATACACGTTCTCATCAGCGCTGTCTGGGGCGCGTGCCATGAAGTAGCTTGTATCATGTGCATCAGATACAGCAGGTATAAACAAGGCCTGCCGAACACAAACGGTGGTCACACAACAGACGGCTTCCCAGGGAACATGCACGCCAAAATGTGCCACATGTTAACAGCGTTGCTCAGTCAGCAGTCTCACCTTCTCCTGTGCCAATGTCGTCCAATTTATGTCCGCAAAGAATGGATGTGCTTTGACCTGTACACGCACGAGCAACAGCACTCTGAGAGAAGCCAAACAGTGGAAAAATGTGTTTTTCACAGTTTTCAACAATGTGCACACCTCATCGGCTCCTTTGCTGCCCAGCCGCTTGGAGGGATCCACAGTCAACAGCCTGGCCAACGTGCATTAGCATACACCAAGAAGCAGAGCAGTGAGTAGCAAATTCTCACTTGTCAATGAGGTCCCGAGCCTCTGGCGACATGTACTCTTCAGCTGGCCACTCAATTGTGCGATTCATAATATTGTTGAAAATGTCCTGGCCATGCAGATTGTCAATAACAACACAATGATGAACAAAATAGTTTAAGGGCTTCATTGTGCAAGTGCTCATTGTACCTCTGGTTTTTCAGCATTGAATGGGGGCACTCCAGTGATGAACTCGTATAGGATCGCACCTAATGACCACCAATCAACTTGTGGACCTGTCATCCACAGTTTTGTGACACCGCAGCACATTGCACCATCGCAGCCCAACAACTTTTGGAATATTTGCCTTACCATGGCCAGTTCCCAACAATATCTCTGGCGCAAGATAATCAGGAGTGCCAACACAGCTGCGATGCCTTAGCTTGAGGCTGCGGCTTTTTTCGCCCGGCCGGCTCAACGTGTCTGCCTCCTCCTTGAACTCAACTGGTACTGCTGTCTCTGGAATAGAGTACTCGTTGCTACTAGAGAAGTCGTCAGTGCGATTGATGAGACCCACCCTTGAAAGCCCAAAGTCCGTCAACTGCGCAAACAGTTATGGTCACAACGATGGGACCAAACTTAAACGCACCAAAACAGGTGAACCACAAGCAATGTATGGTGCCACTAAAAGCTGCCGGAAAGAAAATGACAACAACCAGCTGTCTGGGAAGTGATAGTGGCAATCGAGCTTTGTGGACAGTTTATTCACCTTGATGTGACCGTCTTGGGATATTAACAAGTTGTCGGGTTTGAGATCACGGTGAATGATATCATTGCCATGGCAGTACTCTAGCGCCAAAACCTGGCACAGCATCACCCTCAGACACCACAGCGTTGCACATGCAATGCCTTGGTTAGTCTACGAGAATGGCTTACCGTCTCAGCTACATATCTCTTAGCAACAGGCTCTTCAAGAGCACCAAGGCCTTGAAGCAGGGAGAAACAGTCACCGCCATTTAGATACTCCATAACCAGATACAAGTTGTCTTTACTTGTGAAAGAGTAATAAAAGTTGACCTGCATACTTGAGCTTTCAGCAACTGCAAAGCAAGGGCATCGCACATCGTGCTGTAGTGATACAACAGCTGTAAGGCTTGGAAGCTCATCTCAGGCAAGCTTACCACATGACAGTTATGTGACGCAATCAAACTCAAGATGCTGCGTTCCACGTTAACACTCTCAACGGCATTTTTCCGTATCATATCAGCCTTGCGCAAAACCTGAACAAAGACTACTGGTGTCAGTTTCCAACAAAACATGCCAGGAAAGCAGCAAAAAGCAACAACAGCAGCTTTATGCATACCTTAATAGCAAACAGATCTCCTGTTGTCCGTTTCCGTGCAAGCAACACGCGGCCAAAAGCACCCTTGCTGTGTAAGCACATTGACTATGTCAATGCTATTGCGCAACATGGTGTCATATACCCAAACACACTGGTGCAAGGTTAGACCTGATGGGCTTGATGATCTCAAAATCGTCAATTGTAGTGCGATCACGTGCTGATGGGGGAGGTGACGCTGTTTTGACACTCCAGTTGTCCTCATTGCTGGAGTCATGGTCAACGCTGTCAGTGGTGCTACCAACGCCATTGCGATCAGGAACTACCACGGTTAGGCGGCATTGGCACGTCTTGTCCCTGTTGTGAACATCAAGTTGTTGAAAATGTCTTGTGCGAACCAAGCAATGAATCTGAAACCGAAGGGTATCATATCGCAACAAGCTAAATGCACAAGAAGCCTGATACCTGATGCACTTCTCAATCCGGGGACTCATCACAGTGACAGCAATGTCGAGGTCCGTGCCTTCTGCTCCAGCCAGGAGGTTTTGCAAGCTTTCATCTAGCTGCTTGAGCTCACCAATGGCGGTTGGCGCTTCGGCACTGACATTCGCAGCACATCGGGCCAACATAGCGAGGTACCGTAACTGTTGTAACAAGCATGTCAGTCAAGCCACAGGTTGTAGCCGAGCTCACAACCACACATGACATGCGCTTACCTGTGAAACATGGTCTGCAATCACCTTGTCCGCAACCACGGCACTAGGGCTGCGCATTGACTGTGGTGACAAAGCAGAGCGCGTGCTTGCAGCGACAGCTGCCATGCGCTCTTCAATAGCAGCTGCCATTGCCAGCAGCCTGGTGTCTTCAGGCAGGGAGTGGTCGTCACATTGATCAGCCAGCAGGCACACCTCTGAGTGCTCGGCCATGATGTCTGAACTGACTGATTGCTCGCAGATGCGGCACAGCAAGTCGACGGATGGCTTGCGTTCTTTCTTGCTGCGCCACCGAGGAGACTTCAAGAACTTGGCCAACTTTGGTAGCCGTGAAGCTTTAGTTCTTGGAGACTCGTTTGGAACCGAGGACTTCACCGATTCAGGGCTGGTAACTCCACTGGTAGGTGAGGTCAATGGTGTGCCTTTTGCACTGCCAACAACCAATGTGTTATCTTGCCATTCACTTGAATACTTGAAAAGGACCCGACAGGCAACCACATCGGTTCACAACATACACTTATGCTTACCTGTGTGTTAGCCGTCCCCACGCCTTCTTGGCCCAGCTCTTCCCCTCAGCAGGGCTTGGTGAGGTCGCAGGTGAAAGTGGTGACAATGGCGACAAAGGAGAAGCCCCATCGCTTTTGGAATCTGGCCATGTCCGTGACAAAGGGGATAATCTACCATTCAGCTTTACGCGTGGCACTGCTGGAGCGGACTCCTCGCGATAAAGAGGCAACGGCTTGTGCTCTGCCACAGCTTCAGGCAGTGCCTTCTGCTGCTTTGCCTTGGATTCTTCAATCTTGCGACTCCAACCCTTGATGCGAGAAATGACTGACCCAAGCAGGCCAACAGTGCCATCCATGCGATGCACGCCATTTGCCGACCTCGGCCGAATGGACCCTGCGTGTGCCTTGCTTTCGGACTCGGGGCTGCTGACAACAGGATCGAGTGCATGCTGCTTTACGTCTCGCACGTTCTGCAAACCATGCAAGTACTTTTTGTCTGCATCAGTGAAAGAGTACTGAATTAAGCGGGAGCAGCGCGTCAGGATAAAAAGCAACTTGGTGACAAGCTGTCGGCCCGGACCAGGCTCAGCGTTCTTGCGCTCATCTTCCAGGTTTTGAACCAAGGCTTTCACCTGAGAACATGATGCAAATGTCTCAGCCTTGTTGATCTTGATGTACATCAGTACAAAGATAGCAAGGCAACGATACACAGATAGCGCACCTGCGTCTTGAACTCTTCAGGCTGAGTGACAATGCTAGCTTGTGCAACTTGCAGCAAACGGTCAGCAAGCTCCCGCACGCTCCGGTGCCCTTTAGAGGAACCAGAATGGTCCTTGATCTGAACCGCAGCATCCTTACAGAAGGCTTGCAGCTCTACATCAATTTGCTTCTTGGCAGCTTCAAACTTGGCATTCAAAGCTTGTAGCACCTGTTAGCCGGCCATGTCAACATACAAGTGTTGCCATAACAATGCACCAACATGATTGCCCAAAGCGTAACAAACTGTGCAGATCAAGGTCTGTGACCCGACACACAATGCAGGCTGACAAGTCTACAAGAACCAGATGAGATTTACCCGTTTCAGCAACTGAATGCACACACAACCCCAACAGAAACAGACACGCTGCTAATGCCAAACAGAACATCCGTACTTTGTTTTTTCTGACTGACTGTTTGATCGACAGACGCATGGAATGCCGCTCACACCTGTACTCATGGCTAGGCCGTGTTGCAGACAACGGCGCATTACAGCTGGTGCTACAAATGTTAGCAAGCAGCAGCCAGGAGTGCGACAGAGCATAACTTAGTTTCCAGCAGCATTTAATCCGCAACTCCCCAGTCATGCTGTGCGTCACGAGTGTGACTGCAACTGTTTATGTCGCAATCCAAAATCGGGCATGCAGGTGCTGTGACTGCAAACGGACATCCTTCAGCCAACGTTTACACGCGCCGTGGGTTACCTTTAAGTCCCTGTGCACGCCGGTGGGCAGGCCGCCTCCATTAAACGCTCCTGCTCCTGCTCGGCCAGGTTGTGCGCCTGGCGGGAGTGCAGTGCCTGCTCGCAAGCGCGTCCCTGGCGGCAAGGCCAGCTTCTCCTGCCGGGAACCAGAGGCCAGCCCCAAGCCTGGGGCGTTCGCCCAGCTGGACGACAAGCAGCGGTCGACTATCTCGCCGGAGGAGTGAGCGACATGTCCCACGTCCAGGCTGAGCCGGGGTATGTTGCGGGCAGGCGTAGCCATGGCAACGAGTGCGTGTGTCCGATTCAGCACACACTACATCATAGCCTGATCGTGCTTGCCACACAGCAAGCGCCCCAAACCCAGGTTGTTCGCATTTGCGACAAGCTGCAACCCCCCACAACGAGGCTTTTCTGAAATGAGCTCAGCTCAGCTCAGCTCAGCTCAGCTCAGCTCAGCTCAGCGCAGCGCAGCTTAGCTACTCATCAGCCTACCTATGCAACGGCTCCATGAATTTTAAAACGGCCAACCCTCCTGCTTGTGCGCAATGCTCAGGCAACACCAAACGAATTAACTTGTAACCAATGTATGCTAAGCAAGCAGCCTGATGTTGAACGCTCAGCTGATGGTCAAAAGTAGATCAGAAGTAGCAGGCGTGAGCTCCAACAAGCAGCTGAGAGTCCAGTGGCAGGGCAGCAGTGCGGCAGCAGATCCAGCTTGTAGAAACCACAGATAGCACCCGCCAAGGCCTTGAAGAAGCAGAAGGCCTTCGGAGGCCAGCCAATTGGTCGCCGCCGCCGCCCACAAGCGCTGCCTCCACCGTCCTCATCTCCAGAAGTGACCAGCAGGATGCGTTTAACGGCGGTTTATCCGACTATGCCTACACAGCGCGAATGCAGAAATTACGCAAGCGCCGCTTGCCGTTAGCCAATTTCGGGCGGGCCGCGCGCTGCTTATCAGTTGGGACACAGCACGGGCGGGCAGCGCTAGCTCCCAATGCGGACACAGGCGGTTGCGACGGGTTGGCCGTACGTTTGCATTGAGCTTATGGAAGGCATGAGTTGAACAGGAAATATCTATCGTGTGCGTTACATTCCGGGCACGGATCAGGATGGCAGTCTGGCAATTCACAGAACTGCTGTGCAGGTTGAAATATTCATTACATACATTCCAAATCATGAAAACGAGTCCACAGGCACCTGGCATTGTAGTGATGTCACCTGTAACTCAAAAAGTTCTGATAAACCATGTTTCTTACCTACCAAACATCTCAAACTTCTTACACAAGTTCACACGTAAACGTCCTATTACTATAACCCATGGTTTTTGAGGAATAATTGACATATTGTACGTTAACAACAGTATATGACCCGTAAACGATGCATCACAACTATGTAAGCGTTGCCATACATTAAGTAGAACAGAAATACATACACAATTCAGTTACATGTCATGATAAGTGAATATCAAAGTTTATTTTACATTATTGGTGTTGTTTAATCAATGCAATTATTGTAGAAACGAAGAGCGAGCGACTTGAACCAGAAGCTCACATTGCATACGTAATGTGTAGCAGAGCATGCTTCATGTTTACTTGACATGCAACGGTGCTTATATTATCTTGTTGTGTAACTAATACGACGACGGGGTACGCGAGGGGTGCGTGTGCACAAAACAACCGAGAGGGGATTGACTGCGTGCAACGCATGCCCCTATCAAGCTTGTGCAAGTCCATATCAAGCTTTGCCACTCATGCGTGCTTGAATACTATGAGGTTGCGAATTTCTACTACTACTACCTGCTACCTGTCTCACCCATGGTTGCAGTGCATAACACATTGGAGCACGTAATGTAGTGAGAGGTGGTGGCCAAGTATACTTCAACTTGTCCATGTCTATTTCACCTACATTCCCTTGCATGTGTATTTTACATGTTTATTTTTAAGCATAGCCTGTGACTGCATGGTTGAACTACGACTTATACCCTATGCATGGTTGCACACAACCATGCGGATGCATTTGCACTCAAATCAAGCCAGCGAGCTTTTGTTGCAATAAACTACACGATTATACCACGAGGCACGCAATCTCGATAATATACAATGGTTGGCTGACATGCACAGTAGGGGCCGGGCATTGCAATAAGGCAACGTCAGCGTGCACACAATCCAACATATTGTTGACAAGCAAGGTAAACACCCAAAGGCAAGCATTAAAACGGGTGGGCGGGGCTATCACTCTATATTCATGCGTTGTAGCTAGATCAGAGGGAGGGGAGGGGAGGGGAAGAAGCCATGTGCAAGATGAAGGTAAAAGTTGCGGATCGCCTGCACTTACATGCTGACACTCCTGGTGAATATTGTCCAAGCACATGCAACGCTGCGGACCGTCCACCTTATGATACCTTATGCTAAGAGAGGATTAAAATTTCATGTAAGACAGCAGATTGTGCCTTGCAGTGCACAGAGAATAGACAGCCGCCGTAGGTTCCTCAATGTCAGTTGCATTATTCTGATATTATTATTGCTGTGCGTTGTTGATTATTCGTCTTATCAACCTGTAAACTTACCTACTGCATACGTTGCTGTTACTGTTTCAATTTCACATTTGAATCTGATCAGGCATTGTTATTTGCGATATGCATGCGTGTAGGGTATGATAAAACATGATTTGCAGGCTCGACCCATTTGCAAGTTGCATCTCAACACGGAGGCAAATGAACTATCCACCCACTGGCTTTCAACAACGCTAGGTTTGACGCAAGTTCAAGCTATGCCCATGTGCATTATCTCCGAGAGCAGCACGCTACACTTATATGACTGGGAGTTTAGATGTAACAGCTGCATGCCTGGATGCTTGTGCTACACAGGTGCTCAGACCGCATGACCATTTGCCAACCATAGCACCTGCGAGCGAGCAGGTCCTCCCTCAGCATAAATGCAACAGTCCAAGCAGTGATCGCAGCCTTCCGCCACACGACACAATCACCAGAGCCGGCTTGACGAGCTTGGTAGGATGCTAGAGCAGGTGGCCTGCGGCCCCGTCTGCCGCCGCATCCGCCGCCGCCGCCGCCGCCATAACGCCCGCCATCTTCTCCTCTTCCCCTCTCCTCTGCCAACGCCCACCCTAATGTGCGCGTTGTCGCAAAGCGTTGCATCGTTGCTGAAAGCGTCGCCGGAATCGTTGTTGCCCTTTGTCTGCTTCGCCACGTGATCGCGCACTGCACTGCACGCAAAACTGAATATTTTTGCCACGGAGACGAATCTGTCCCAGGCGGCGGAGCCGAGCAGAAGCAAGCAGCCAAGCAAGCAAGCAAGCAGGAATTGCTCTAAGATCAGCTTACAGTCAGGACGGACATTTGCTCACTCGGCCTCTGCCGCTGTTTGCTTCGTCCATGGCTACCTGTGTATAAGCTCAGCTTGAGTTGCTGCAGTGGCGTTTGGATGCTCGAGAGAGTCGGGTGGTTTGGAGTTGGCCAGATTGATTGCGCTTTCTACTACTACTACTACAGTTGCTGCTGTGTGTGTACACACGCCTCAGCAGCATTAGGGTTTGTACGCAAGGAGTGTGTTGTTGAGGTGTACGCAAGGCGCAAGAAGGAGTATTGTTGTGGGCCGAGCTTGGTGCGTGATTGATTGTGTCTGGAGGGAAGCAAGTATCAGTTGAAGCTGCTGTTTGTTGGTTGGTGAGGTACAGTTAGTACCTGTTATGCTAGTAGTACTGTGGATTGGTGATGGGGTGTGGAGGTAGTCGGTGTTGGTGGTCGTTGAGGGCATGAGGACGACGGCGGCGTTGGTGGTGCAGGCGGCGGCAGGGCGGCGCGGGGCAGTGAAGCCGCCGCCGCCGCTGCTCTGGTATGTCCTCTGATCGGCGGCATGAGCAGCTGCGGTCCTTATCACCACAGGAGTATGCCGGTGAGTTCTTCCTTGATCTAAAACACGAAGGAATGGGTCATAAGCCACCCAGCAGCAACAAGATGCTTATTGCCTACCAGTTCAACCGTAGTGAACACAGTGGTTGTACTTCAATAAAGCTGCCATCATGTAAAGGACTGTGAGCTACGTTGGCGAAGATGTGCGTGTTAGCTTGAGATCCAGCAATTACGTCTCTTGCAAATGTATGTACGCTAGCTGCAGGCGAGCGCGTGCAGCACTGTGGCAGGACACGTCTCATCATGCATACTCGCGTAGTAAGGGTGCTAACATGACAGCACGTATGTGCTTATATGTATTGCTTTCTGCCGTCGAATGGTGCGTACACATGCGCAAGTAAGCAGGCACCCACCTAATCTTGCGTGCACATGTATGCCAGTGCGCAACCAGTTACCAATGTATGCAGGGGCATGAGCGTGTGTTGGTGTGTGTGCGCTTGCGATGTGTGCACAGGCGCCTCCGTACTGGTGTGCGTACATAGTACGGAGCCTGCACGTTGTAATGCATGCGCGCAGATGCGTGCGAGTGCACAAATCTGTGCTCATGCAATGCATAACGCTACATGTGTGCTCAGAGAAGGTAGCGTTTTCGCCACATATGCAGCAGATTGATGGTCTACGACACGTTATACGCCCACTCTTACCAATGTTGTTACATGGTCCAGTTGCACGCTCTGGTCGTTCGTGCGCTAATTGACATACTTCCTCAGTGCTTCAAGAGGTGTGCGAGTGCCATGGCTTGGCGGAGGAGCGTCTGCTTCAGCGTCCCGAGGCTGTCACGAAGCTGGAGTTCTTTATGTTCAACTACCCGCGCATGCGAGCCCTCCACTGCTTCCCCGCCCTCACCACCCTCACCATCACGCAGCAGAACGTCTCCAGCATTGAAGGACTACAGGTACGATTGATGCTGCTTTGTGCTTTGTCATCATCGTGCGTGTGCGTGTGCGTGTGCTTGTGCGTGTGTGTGTGCGTGTGCGTGTGCGTGCATGTGTGTGCGTGTGCATGCGTGTGTGCATGTAGGCGTGTGTGTATGTGTGTGCGCACACGCACAGTTGTGTGTGCCTGCGTGCGCCTGTGCGTGCGTGTGCATGTGTGCGTGTGCGCGCACTCACATGCGTGTGCTGATGAAGCACATGCACGCATACATGCACTGATTGTGTAAAAATTCCCAGGCTTCGGTTAACCTTACGGCGTTGTGGATCACTGAATGCTGCCTCGAGCGTATTGAGAACCTCGACCGCTGCACGCAGCTTCGGCGTCTGTTTCTCTACTCCAACCGTATCAAGCGCATTGAGAACCTCAACCACCTCAAGAGTCTGGAGCAGCTCTGGCTTGGCAACAACCAGATTGAGGTGTTGGAAGGGTTGGAGACTCTCACCAAACTCAAAGACTTGAATCTTGTGCGTAACCGCATCGCGCGCATCGGGGATGGACTCAAATACAACATGGAGATAACCACACTCAACCTGGCACACAACTGCATCGGGCAGTTCAAAGACATATGCAACCTCGCGAAGCTACCGAAGCTTGTGGATTTATGCTTCTCTGACCCGCATTGGGGAGACAATCCACTGTCTCTGCTGTGCAATTATCAGACGTATGTGGTCTTCCATCTGGCACAACTACACTCGCTCGACACACTCGTCCTCACTGAAGACATCAAACAACTCGCACAGGTGAGACATTCATTTTTGTTAACCCATATCCAACACATTGTGTCACTATGCTTATGTGCTTGGCTTCATTGCAACAGGCGACATATATGAAGAAGCGCATGTACTACAACATGCGCATCAAGACTCTTCAACGCAACACGTCGTACGCGTTGCGTCGTGCACATGAGGCAAACCAGGCCAAGATTAGCCAAGCCAGCGTGGCGCTCAACCTGCTCATACGCCATCTGAAGGACTTAGACCGCGAGCTAGAAGACGGGTGTAACAACAACGGCGATGAGTTGTTTGTATCACAGGTGAGGGTGAAGAGGGAAGCTTTGTTGGAAGGCACGCAGCGTAAGAAGGATGAGATGGAGTTGCTTGTGAGGCGGTTTGAGGATAGCCGTGCTCGCGTGCACGAGTTGTGTGATGGACACGTGAGGAGGTTGTTAGTTGAGTTGGATACGGGCGGCAACATACGTCTGGAGGACGGGAAGCCTTCGGACCTTTGGTACACGTCGTGCGTTGACTTGGTGAAGTCACGCTTCTTCGGCGGAGACTATGCCGGCACGGGTGTGGTTGGGTTGAGTAGAGTTACCCGTGTCACGCGCGTCCACAATAGGTTCTTACGCGGCCGCTTCGAGGAGTGCCTCGAACACCTTGTTGATGTAGCTGACCCAACATATAAGCGCAACCTCGAGTACTTGTTCTATGGTGATGATGGCGCGGGTGAACTCATGCGCGTGGCTGAAGAAGGCTTCTATGGCCTCACGCCAGCTGTTGTACTACACAATAGTGTTAGTTGTGCGGATCAGCAGCGTGTGCAAGCGTGCTTACGTGGGGATGCTGATGGTTGTTCTTCCAAGCGGCTGCAGTTTGGGCAGCTACTTGTCACGAAGGTCTTCCTCGGCAAGTCCACGCAAGAACTACGCTCCGGCCAGATCAACAACACGCCAGCACGTCGCTCAACACCTTCAGCAAGGCTACCTCAAGATGCCACACCTATGCTCTCGGTGCGTGTGTGTGTGCTCGTGTGATGCTGTCGTGTGCAATGGCTTATGTCTTTGACACGCAGGTTGTGGAGCGCAAGGACGTGATGCCAGAAGCCTATGGCACGGCCGTGGACTCGGTGTTCAGGCCGAAGTCGAGCGACCCGAAGCAACGCACGTGGTTCGTGTTCCAGCCGTTCCTCGTGCTGCCCGAGTACTTGGTGGAGTTTGAGTACGATCTGTCTCACTCGCACGACAACGCTGGCGCTGATGCTTACAACACTCTGAACACTCCTGCATTGAGTCCCGACACGCACACAACAGACATCATCGATCCAGAGATGAGACCCATACTGCGTCCCCTTGCGGCTTTCTTGCAACAAACAGGAGAGCACAGCAACAACCTTTCTCCACAACCTGACGAGTCGGTGATAAAAACCGTCAACATGCCACCTATTCTCTCATCATCGCGCGGCACGTCAAAGACAAGTACAGGAACCATCACGAGCGAGTTGATACTCGCCTGCAGCAGGACGCCCGTCTTCGCCAACGTGATGTACCTCAACTTGCATGGCAGCGGCATTCGTTGCATTGAGGGGCTGGCGTGCTTGTCTAATCTGAGGCACCTGGTGCTAAGCTTCAATGAGATACAGAAGGTAGAGGGACTGAGTGAACTACGCGAGCTGGAGAAGCTGGATCTAAGCTTCAATGTGATACGGCGCATCGAGGGACTGAGAGGACAGACGGCGCTGAGACAACTCGAGCTGAACAACAACTTGTTGACCAGAATTGAGGACATACAGGTGAACATGGGGTCACTATGCAGTGGTTTTCATCAAGTGGGCAGGTGTCTAACTTGCTCGCAACAGACACACCCACGCACACACACATGGGCGCGTGCACGCGCGTGGTTGTGCGTGTGCGTAGTATTGCATGTATGTGGTTGTCCTTGCAAGCGCCCGCGCACATACACAATCACACAATCCGTTGCCTCTCTTGCGCAGGTTCTCCACAAGCACGTTCCCCAATTGACCGCCCTCTCCCTCCACGGCAACGCCCTCTGCGACGCGCCGGGCTACCGCTCCTTCGTGGCGCGGCGCCTCCCGCGACTGACGGCGCTCGACGGACAGAGCGTGTCGCAGGAGGACCGAACTGAAGGCGCTCACACGGCACAGATAACTGACAAGGTGAGAGAGATGTGTGTGTGTGTGTGTGTGTGTGCGTGTGCCTGTGCATCTAAATAAGCATGTAAGATGTGCGCGCGCGTGTGTGCGTGTGTGGGTGCGGGTGTGTGTGGGTGTTAACGCGGTGTACTGTGTGCGCAGTTGTTGCAGGAGCATGCTAGGACCAGGCAGACCAACACGTGGGCGTACCGTGAGGAGGCTGCTGCTGCCGCCTCTGCTTCTAGTCAAGCGAGTAATAGTAATAACAACAGCAGCTGGCGCGAGCGCGCTGAAGACCTCAGCCTCGAGCACCTCAAGCTGCGCCGCATCCAGAACCTGGATGGACTGCCGAACCTCCTAAGGCTGAGCCTTGCTGACAATGAGATCGGCCGCATTGAAGGTGAGGACATCTAGTCAGGACTCTATTCTGAGCACGCGCACATACACACGCACACATACGCGCGCTCGCACGCACAAGAATGGATACCTTGCTATTTGCGCGTAACCTCATGTGTGCAGGCCTGGAGTCCCTAAACAAGCTGGAGGAGCTGATCTTGACAGGCAACCGCATCCTGCAGGTGTGCATGCTGCTGCTAGTATGACCTTACCTTAGCAACACCAAACAACTGATAGGCAGAGTAGTAGTGGAACCGACTCCTTATCAATCAACAAATTGTCCACAGCTCGACGCCCTCCCCTCTTCCCTCCGCACCCTTGAGCTCGGCCGCAACCGCCTCTGTCGTTTCGAGCGCCTAGATCACCTCCGCCACCTGACGCTGCTGTCGGCGGAGGACAACGAGATCGCCAGCCTGGCGGGGATGGGGGGACTCACGGGACTGATGGAACTGTACTTGGGGAATAACAAGGTGGGGGAGGAGGAAACTGCTTGTTCTGTGTCTCACATTCACGGGCAGACACACACACTCACGCGCGCACACCCGCATGCGCACGCGCACGCGCACGCACTTTACCACATTATAGCTAACTCAAGTCTATCATGTACCAAGGTGCCCGGTATACGTGAGGTCCTCCAGCTGAAGGAGCTCCCCAAGCTCATCATCCTCGACCTCGCCGGCAACCCTCTCTGCAAGTCCGAGGATTACCGCCTCTACGTCGTCTACAACCTGAAGAACAAGCTCAAGGTACTCATCAGCTCTCTGACCATGCCTAACACCTCGCAAACACACACTCACACCTCCCAACCACAAGGTGTTGGACGGCGTGGGCATCGAGGCCGCGGAGCAGTCGGCCGCCAAGAGCAAGTACGCGGGGCGGCTGACTACGGATTTTCTGGAGGAGCATGTTGGGCATCGGTTCTTTGAACACTTGAGGGAGCTGGACCTGTCGGGACAGAAGATACGAGATATAGGAACGGTGTTTGCGCTGCAGGTAGGGCGGAGGTGTATGTGCGTGTGCGTGTCCGGGCGCGTGCGCATGTGTGCGCGTGTGCGTGTGCGTGCCCATGAATGTGAGCGTGTTTGTGCTCATGCTTGGTGCATATGCGTGCATGTGCGTGCGCGCTTTCCTTTGCTTTGTTGCAGAAACAATGCGGTACTGAGCTTGCTGAGCAATCCCAGGACTTTGCGACGCTTACTGCGCTCAACCTGGACAACAACATGCTCACGGACGTCCAGGAGCTCCGCCACCTCACCAGCTTGGCTGTTCTGCGGCTCAACGCAAACCGCCTGGAAAACTATCCCCTTTTTGAACCCGCAGACGACAATCACCCGTTGCAGGTATGCAACTGATGTAGTGACTGAACAACTATACTGTTGCAAGAACATCGGGCTCAACTCATAACACGCGTGCACACACACACGTGCGCGCACACATGCATGTCTGTGTGTGTACGTACGCACGCACGCACGCACGCACGGTTACACTCACACGCGCTTGGCTCACACACGCACGCGCACACATACACATCTGACTCCGCCAATGCCTGTCCCCACTCTTCCCTTCCTCCAGGTCCTCCAGCTTGGCAGCAACCAGATCACCTCCCTCCCCTCCCTCCACCTCTCCTGTTTCCGCCACCTCCGTTCCCTGTTCCTGCAGGACAACGGCATCTCGCGCGTCGAGGGGCTGGACTCCCTGAGCATGCTGCAGGAGCTGGTGCTGGACAGGAACTGCGTCAGGGGGATGGAGGCGGGGTCGATGAGGGGATTGGGGAATCTGAGGGAACTGAGGTGGGGTTGGGAAGCTGTGTGTGTTGCGGTGGACTGTGTGTGGATGATGCTGGATGTGCGTGCCTGCGTGCGTGCGTGCGCGTGTGTGTGCATATGCGCATGCGGGCCCGCGTGCGTATGTGTGAGCGTCTGCGTGGGTGCGTGTACTCACACGCGCGCGCGCGCGTGTGTGTGTGTGAGTTGGACTGTGTGGATACTCAACCAAAATCCATGCCACAGGTTGGAAGATAATGGCATGCGGACGCTGGCCCACATCGGCGTCGGTGCCCCCCGTCTGCGGTCGCTGCACCTCGGGGGCAACCGCATCGCCGACGTGGTCGAGCTGGACCACCTCGCCGCGTGCACGGAGCTGCTGGAACTCAATTTTGCCAACAACCCCATCGCACGAAAACAGGTAGGAGGTTATCAGTGAGTGTTAGTGTGTGCGAGTGTGTAGTTGTGCTTGTGGTTGATTGTGTGCTTTGCTCAGGTGTGCAGGCCGATGATTGTGAAGCGGTGTCCTGCTTTGCGAATTTTGGATGGAAGGGAGGTCACAATAGACGAGAGGGACCAGGTGTGTGCACGTGCATGTATGCGTGTGCGTGTGCGTGTGTGTGTGCGCGTCTGTGTGCATGCTCAAAGGCACACTTGATTACTGACTTCATTGACATCTTCCAGGTTGGGCAGCTGTTTGCCAGTGACAGCGTGGTGCGCGACGTCAACCCCACGCCTGCGGCGATGATAGTGGCTGGGAAGGTGCCAATAAAGCTCCAATCGATGACGTTCGACTCCCTCGCAAGTGCGAGCCCCCTCTCTCAGACTCAAACAAACTCCAACTCCAACTCAAGCCTCAACTCTCCGGTTGCACCGCCAAGCCTACAGTCCTTTGGGATGTTCATCTCCCAGATTACACAGGTGACACATGCACGCGCACGCGCACGCACATGCACATGCACACACATTCGCGCGTGCGCGCGCATTGACCAACAAAATACCTTCTGTTACTCTACAGCACTATACAGTATGTCAGTTCAAACTTATTGTGTCTGATTGATTGTGTGCAGGCGTCTGATTCAATAGGCACGGGGAAGCCGCGCGACTACGGTGCGATGCGAGTGGCCGGCATGTTGGGTTTGGGTTTGGAAGGCATCAACCAGACGGGAAGCGGGAAAGCGCCGTCGTCGTCGGTGCTTCAGTCCACGCTGTCCATGTCGGCGGCCAAGGGAAGGGTGCATAGTCTGCTGAAGGGGTACTACTCGCGGCAGAACTCATTGTGAAGGAGGCTTAGGCACACTGTTAGAGAGGAGAGCAGCGTAGGATAGCTATATCAGCAGTAACAAAGAACACCAGCAGATCGCTGCTAGATAACCATCAGCAAGTGTAGGAGGGTGGCTGCACTTGCATCGGTAGCTGTGACGTGATTGCCATTGGCACCGAACAGAATACGTATGGAGCGGATGCAGCCCTGAATAGCAACATTGCGTGGGTCCCTTTGTGAGGCTGCAGGTAGCAAAGCAGATGCTTCAGGCTATTTATTGCTTGAAGGCTCCTTTGTGCAGACATAATCATCAGTGCGCCCTGTTGTTGCAAGGGCTTGGCTGCTGTCAATCAGCTGGTGCAGGGGTGGGTCATATCCATGAAATATTGCAGGGAGGCTGTGCAAAGCCTCAAAGTGCACACTTCTTTCCACAGCCACGCTACCCAACAACGCTGCGTGCAAGCACACCCCAACTGCTAGTTCCCATTTATCCAGGTATCACCAGAAAGCTGCAGACTCTATATTACTAGCAGAAACAATCAGCTCTCAGCAGACTGGTATGGTTGAGGCTCGTTCTCGGACCATGTTTATGACTTAAGTTAACTTTGTAGTGCAATAATGCTTGCCACGAAAGCAGCCGACAACAGCACGAAAAAACTTGCGGCAACTCACCTTACCCCAAGCATGCCCAACCTCACATTATACATATAGCTGCTGCCAAACAAGTTCACAGATATCCAACTGTACACAACCCGTCTAACCTATAAAGTTGACAACCACAAGGTGTAGAACCAGGTTGCACAGAACATAATCCGCAAAGGCTCGTTCGGGGGCCAAGTCCTGCACAACGCACGTGCGAATGAGTACATGCAACGCATGCCAGCCTGATATCGCATCGGTTTATGTAGTGCCCAATCACACCCACCTTAAAGTCTTTGTTGTCCTTGTTGACTTGCATGCGAAGACAAACTGCATACACGCCTTGTCAGCACACAGCACATAGCACATAGTATGTATCATGTTATAATGCAGTATAAAAAAACGGTGTTGTGGTGGGCAGTACTCACATTCAGCATGGCATAAACATAAAGAATGTGGCATCTAAAGCAATTCATGTGGGTATAAGTAGATGCGTGCAGGACTCTTACCTGTGAGAACTGCGCTGCCAATGCAGGAGAGGAAGCCGGCAAGGAAGGCGTTGAAGGGAAAAGAACCTACAATCGACATGTAGGCAAACTGCGCCAAAAAAAACACAACACACGACATTGAATACAACATGTGGCCTAACAGACACGCACATTAAACGCGCACACGCGTAACACGCATGCGCGCNGCGAGAGCGAGAGCGAGAGCGAGAGCGAGAGCGAGAGCGAGAGAGAGAGAGAGAGAGAGAGAGAGAGAGAGAGAGAGAGAGAGAGAGAGAGAGAGAGAGAGAGAGAGAGAGAGAGAGAGAGAGAGAGAGAGAGAGAGAGAGAGAGAGAGAGAGAGAGAGAGAGAGAGAGAGAGAGAGAGAGAGAGAGAGAGAGAGAGAGAGAGAGAGAGTTGGTGGAACACACTGCACCTGGAGTGCAGCAGTGGCGAGCTGGAAGACGAGGAAGCAGTCAATAATCTGTCCACAAAGACAAGTCATATGAGCTGAAAGCAGAAAGCCATACTGCAACTACATTCAAAACCACAAGCCACAATGCAAGCAAAAGCAGCATTGCACAGGGGCTGCTCCTTCATTGACAGCAGCTCACAGGCGAGTAGCCCAAGCAACAATGCCAAATTATAAGACTGTGATGGCTGTGAGGTGCTCAGACAACAATGCATGCATGCACAATGGAAGTCAACGACATGGGAAAAGTAAAAACAAAACGAAACCATACACAATGCAACTGAAACTAAAACAACAAGGAGGGTGACAGCCAGCGCAACCAAACACCGACCTTCAACTTGATGGCCGTCCTGTTGGTGTACTCATGGTAGAATGTGACCACCACGCTGTGAAAGTCCTCCACCAGACCCATGACTTCCAAATACCGACCACGGCGACGCCGACAACCACGCCGCCTCCGCCGCCGACAACGTCGCTGAGCAGGACAACCTTCGCGGAGTAACTGCCACAGTAACCCAAACACGCCAAGGCCCTGGAGAGCATCGTATCTGGGTTACGGCTTTGAACAGCTCAATCAATGCTACTGCGTAATGCAGTAAGCCCTAATGACGCTGTGAGCTCATCGCTGTGGTCACTGTCGTCATTGTTGGCATTGTCGGCGTGGTTGTCGGTGTAGCTGCAATACCGGGCTGCTAGTGAGGTTGCTCAAGCTCAAGGGAGGATTTGGACGAGTTGATCCCGCAGAGGCGACTGCTGTGGCGGTGGGTGCGGTAACAGTAATCAACTGGGGCGGAACGAGGCCCATCACAGGCAAGACTTACCTCTGCTTGCACTTAGTCATGGCGGGTACTGGTTCAAGCAAGTTGTGGTATGGATTCATTGATTGTTGCTTTGAGATAGCGTGTTTCCAAGCTTGGAAGGAAGCTTGCCAAGTGGAATAAAGCTTGGCAATCGGTCCAAGCATGCTTGCGCCAGCGTTGAAAAGCTGCACTTGCTCAATTTTCTCTACTTCTCAATATGAATCAACCAGCAGTCAGCGCAGCATTTGCTAAGCGAAGAAGAAACCATACATTAGTAAGTTGTAATAATATCTTGTGTCGATTATCAGCAAACTGGTGCACAGTTCCGTACAGCTTGTGTCTACAGTTATCAGCATTTTGTTGCAAGCAGAAGCAACGCATTTGTCTACTTTGTTATTGCGAACGTAACCTGTTCCACACTGCGCGAGTGCTGCACACAAAGTTCTCTTTTCTTCCAATGCACGCAGAAAACTGGGTGAGAAGTTGTGGTATGCAAGAGCTTTTGCACTTCTTGACAGAGAGGTTTTCTTCCCTCCATTGAACAATCTGAGACGCACAATGACTGACTGCAAATGATGCACATGCGCACACATGCGCGCGCATGTGCATGTGTGTGTTGGTTGACTGCAGCTTCAGCTTATCCAGAATGTGCAGATGATCGGCCATCATCATCATCACCAACAACAACAACAACCATCACCGCTATTGGCTCGGCTATCTCTCCTCCGGCACTTCACTTTCTTGGTATTCCTGTTGTGTTCAACCATCGCACATGTGGCTGCGCGCGAGCCAGAGCTTATCGGATGGATGGGCGAGAGCCATGTCGCTCCCGATGGCGAGGATGATAGCAATGTGGTGCCACAATCCGGCCATACGCAAAGCAAGCTGCCCGCGAATGCTTACGACCCGACCAACGTTGAGGTGACAACGACATCTGTGAATGTATGCATGCGTGTGCTTTGGGTGTATGTGTTAGTCTGGACATGTTTAGTAGAGAACATTGGTCTCTGCAACGGAGAACCCATGAGTTGGGTGAAAAAGCCATCGCTTGGCGCACAGTGAACGGTGATGTTCATCTTCCGCAGTGTCAGCTGGTATGAGCTCAAAATACTCACGTACACACACGCGCGCGTGCTATGTCTGCACGCGCACTTACTTGTCTCTGCACATATATGCAGCCAGCTGCATGTTTGTTGTCAGCAGTATCTTGCCCATGCCAAGCCGTTGCTTCAACACACGTGCTCACCATGCTTGTCATTGTGCGCGTAGATGCTGTCTTGGACGCCAAGGCTGAGTGTCTACCACAACTTTCTTTCAGATGACGAGTGTGATCACATGATTCAGATATCCAAAAGCCAGCTGTACAGGTGAGGGTTGCTGGGTGCTGTTTGTTGTTACCAACATCTATTGTATGATGAGAGCTACCTGATTACTGAGTCTCTGGTTGAAACTGTTGTCAGGTCAGGTGTGGTTGGTGAGAATGGACAGAGCAAAGAGAGTGAAATCCGCACGAGCAAAGGCACGTTTCTATCACGAGGCCAAGACAAGGTGGTAAAAGGCATAGAAGAACGGTGAGGCTCTATCACTGCCTTCATTGACATGACTGCATACATGCACACATGTACCCACGTGAACCTGCACACAAGCACGCGTGCACACACGCACATGCAAACAAGCATGCGTATGCGATTGCGTACACACGTGCACATACTTGCACACCCAGGCACCCACGCGCGCACGCGTGCCTGCATGCGCTTACACGCATGCACACGTGTCAACACGCCTACTGTTGGTAACATGTTTGTCGGTTGACAGCATTGCAATGTGGACGTTGCTTCCCATGGTGAATGGCGAGGGCATTCAGATCCTTGACTACAACATCGGCGAGAAGTACGACCCGCATTTCGACTACTTCTTCCATGAAGACGGCGAGAGCAACGGCGGCAACCGCATAGCCACCGTGCTGATGTATCTCACAACTGTCGAGGAAGGCGGCGAAACGGTAAAGAGGTCACTGTTGCATGTGGTGGTGTGGGTCACATCTTGTCATGGAGTGTTTAGCAGTCAGTGCAAGTGTGATATAGACAGACTGTGTGATTGTATGTTAATATCACAGGTATTTCCCAATGCTGCTGCGCCTGAAGGCAGGCAAGGCGATTATTCAAATTGCGCCAAGTCGGGACTGGCCTACAAGCCCAGACGCGGTGACGCGGTCCTCTTCTGGACAATGCAGCCTGGCGGTGAGTCATGACACTCGCACGTTTGGAACACAATACATTGCCCGATTTTGTATGAACGCAGGGTAGCCGTTCTACCCCTAGCACGTGTATATACTTATATTGATACCCGTGCATCTGCATGAAAGTGGGTGTGCATGTGGCTATAATGGTTCCTGTGGTGTGCATGTGCATATGTATGTATATAAAATACATACATGTCTACATATACGGGTACAGGTACATTCATCATATGCACGTCTGGTGGCATGTATAGTTGAGTTACTCGTGCTGTCTGCTTTCGTGCAGGTGACTTGGACAGGTTCAGTCTTCACGGCAGCTGCCCTGTCATAAAAGGCGAGAAGTGGTCGGCTACAAAGTGGTAAGCACATACCAACAGTTATAATGGAACCCAGCTATTATTTGCTTCGCTCATGATGCACTGCTTTGGACAGGTTACATGTAGGGGAGTACAGCATGAGTAGCGGTGGCAAGCGGATACACATCGACCATCCGTATAAGTAAGTGCCGACTCACCTATTGTTGCTTTACACACATCATTGCATGCGCTTAGCACGTGCTGCGGTGTGTGGGTAATGTGTGCAATCAAGCCTACGCGCACTACATGGCATCGCAACCAGTAAATCTGGCGTATGTGTTTTGCAGAGAACCGCCCGCCCCAACACCGCCAGGCTGTTGGGACCGCGTCGAAGACTGCCATTATTGGGCCAAGCAAGGGGAGTGCGAGAAGAATCCGGGATTCATGATCGGGTCTCCGGGCAGCCCAGGCAACTGCATGCGCAGCTGTCATGCTTGCCCCAAAGATACTGTATCGCAAACCACATGAACAGCACGCGTGCTTCAGAAGAATGGACATGAGGAGTAGGGATAGAATTGCAGACCGTGTGTTAAGCCTAAGATATGCGATCGCAATAAGAGTGTACTGTACACAACATACTGCAAGCTCTGTGCTGCTGCCGCCATTGTTGTCGCTATCAGGCTTGGGCCTGCCGCTGCTGACAATTGCATTTGGCCACAGTCAGTCCTCTGGTAGGTTGTATTGCTGTGTTTGCTGCTGTGCCCGGCCTTAGTGGATTGCAACTATGCGCCTGTCATGGGCTTGGTTTGACCGTTATGCTGGTGCATTGGTAATAGACGTTGATAGCGATACAAATGGTTTTCAGTGATACTCACTGTGTCCGGGCAGAGGTTGACTCCCCGTTCATGTGCACTGGGTGTTGTTATGTATATGTATACCCTGAGTCGCAAGTGGGTGACGCAGCGGCGCGACGGGTGGGCATGACGTGTGGGGCGTGAGCGGGCGCGACACGAGGTGTGACGCTTGGCCGTGTGGTGTGCGTAGGGTATAGGAATCCATGATAAAGCACTCTATGCCAAGCGTACAAGCAATACACCCACCACACAATACACTTTATTCACACACCACCACCACCACCTGTACGGAGGCTCCACTCTACTCTACACTACATGAATGCAAGTGCGTGAGCAGGGCAGAGAAGAGCAGCGGGCGTGCGGTGTGATTTATATGATGTGTGTACGAAAGTTAGCATGCTTGATTATTAGCATGCAATGTGTATGCAGAGTAGTGGAGATTGCATAGGTATGTCTGTGTACCACCGGGGTGATCTACCGCACATGCTGACACAAGGCATCTTGACATGTGCACTCTGTTGCTGCAATGCTTACATGCCATTCACATCATAGCAGCATAGCATTGGTTTACAACACCACCACAAGGCTATGTGTCTACTCCGTTCTTACTCTGCTACCCTAAGCATGCACAGCCCTTAGAATCAGCAGCAGTTGCAGTATCTGTGTACACGACGTAAAACGCAGGTGAGTGGAGCAGCATAGCGCGAGACACGCATGACACTCAATGCATTCATATACACTCATGTTCATACGTATACAGGGTGGCAGTTGGCTACCCACCAGAGCGGGATCATGCACCTGTGCTGGGTACACTGGCTGCACAATCAGTGCAAGACTCTCGTGAAAGGCGGCTAACAACTGCAAGTTGCGCCTATTTTGCCCTCGTAACACACTGATAACAAGAACTGTAACCACGGGACACCACTGCACAGCTGCATACTTGCTATAAGCATGGCACTTGTTCTCCGGGCATGTTACAAGATGGCAATGCTGCCCGCTAAAGGAGCGGCAACAAGCGCTGGTTGTGCACCACATTGTGCACCCCATGAACACTTTTTGCAGCCAAAGACGCCATCAATTGACCTGTACACGCCCGCTTCAGAGACAACTTCCATCCTGCAAAGTCAGCTTGCAGTAAGAAAGTGTCCATTAGCTGTGCACAAGGAGAAAAGAGCCAGCAACCACAGCACTTCACACTTGCACATGTAAAAAGGAAAACTCTCCAAAACTTGGAAGTGTGACCATGTGAAGACGATGTAATGCCATCTGTTGTGCAAGAGCTTCTCACCAGCGGTGAGATTAGCCACAAATTGAAGTCTGCCGCTCTGATTGATGATTGGTGAGCACACAAGAGCACCGCAGAGCCACTCTATGATGGCTTGACCTTCTTTCGCGCCAGATACCGCGCCCGAGCAGCTTCCGCACGCTCCTCTTTGCTCGGTTTGGGGGGAGCAGCCTCCTTCACATCCTGAGCTGGTTGCTCCGTCTCAATATTCTCTGCACCCTTGTGTTTCTCCTCCTTCTCCTCCTTGTCCTCCTTCTCCTGCTCCTCACTCTCCTTATCCACTTCATCATGTGGGCTTGCTGATGGGGAAGATGCGCGCTTGTGTGTTGATGGTGACTGGCCGGAGGCTTCGGCAGCGCGGCCTAAAGTTGAAGGCAATGAAGCTTTCTCGCTACTAGGCTGCTGTGTTTCTTCAGCAACTGATGGAGTTGTTTGCCGCTGCTGAGCATGCCACAGATTCCTGTAGAAGTCGTTGAGATCCGTTCGCTTTGTCACCTGTGACAGAAGATATGCTTAGAGTTGTGTAACACTACGAGCACCCCATATGTACATGTCCTCACCAATCCATGCGTGCTATTGCGAATGCTTGCATGTGTGCGCGTGTGCATGTCATGAACAAAGCAGCATACATACACATGTATACATGCAAGCATACGCATGCATACCGCTGCTCGCACACAAATGCCAGTATCAACAACATGCGTACTGCTGTGTGCAAACAATGTTACAACCTGAGCATGCTTGGAAAAATTCATCAAGGCAAGCATACACATGCAACTGTGGATCACATGATAGGCGTGCTGATTGCTAACGACATCACAACCTGACCATGCACTCATGCTTGCGAGCATGCAATGGAAGATATGGCCACTGCCTGTTAGATGCCCAATGACACTTACATCCTGAGCTTGTTCAATCAGTTCCTTGCGGCGCTCGTCCTCGATCCACTTCTGGTCCTCTGCGAGCTTGCGCTTGTATGCAGCGGTGACGAACTTGTCCTTGTCGCCGTAGAGGTGGGCCTCCTTCTCCTGCTCGCGGTGCACCTTGCGCTCAAACGCCAGGTTGTGCTCCCTTTCCCTCTCCTTGGCCTTCTCCAGCAGGCTGCCTATGTACTTGGGCGCCCTCACAGTCTTCTCCTGCCTAGCTGGCGCAGCAGCCTCCACCTTCATCTTGTCATACACCCCATCTGGCAAGCACAGAATGACTCCCTCAACAATAACGACTACGACGGTAACAACGACGAGGACAACGACATGGCTGAGGGCAATTACAAGGCGGCCAATGAGGATGGCAATTGAGCAAAGCAGCATGCTCACCATAGTCAAAGACGGTGGGGTCCTGTGCTAGGGCGTCCTTGAGGCGATCCTCCACCTCTTTACGGTTGCGTACGGCGGCGGCCTGGCGTGCGATGGCTGCCTCGATGGCTTCGGGGGCGGCCTCATCCTCGTCATCGCCGAAGATGGAGGGGCGGGCGGCGGCGGGCAGAGCAGCCGCTTTCTTCTGACCAGGGCCACGCGGAGGGCCACGCTTCTGAAGCCCGTATTTGGTGCCTTTTGAGCCAGTCAACATGGCTGCCGCTATGGGACTTCCCGACCAGGAGGACAACGACCCCGCCTACGTGAACGCCGAAGACGCCGACGACAGGGCGCTAAGGAACAGACTGAAAAGACTTGCTCACTTGAACGCTTCTCTCATTTCATCAAGTGACAATACACGATGGGGAGCGCACACGCACACACACACACACACCATAGGCCTACCAATGTAATCTCAACTATACTACACACACACACACACACACACACACATGAATGTGCGTGTCCGTCGGGTATTGATTAATGTACTGATGCACTAAGTGTGCTTTGTTCCTGACAGATTTTATTAATAAGTAGTCATGTACAGCAAAATTGTTGTCTACATCAGCGATAGTAGTACAGTATGAAGTTTGTGTGTAACAACAACCCCATTGCATGATATGATCGTGGTGTCATTCAACTGATATGACTTTATGCGAGGTAGTGATCATCTTGTTGTGTTAAACTTTGGTTGCACTAATGATTGGCTTGCATTGCATTTAATTTTGATGTCGCGGACGCGTTCAACATAAATAGCCAGCTGCTTAATCAACAACTCAAGACATTGTAGCAACTTTTACATCGTAATGTGTGTGGCGATTCGCAATACTGATGCCGCAATAGCAATGCGGCATCGGTATTGCGAATGTGTACAAGCAGTAACTGTAGCACGTTTCGCATTTTTACATCTCACAAGAGCAGTAAATATTGTGGCGAATACGCGTGTCGTAAGTAAACAAACACATCTTAAAGTGCTTGCTCAAAAAACAAGACCTAAACATGGTGTCAACAAGGAATAATAGCAAGCGTACAATAATGCATGGACAAACAACATTATAAATATTGATATCACATTGGTTGTTACGCACATACAATTACATGCGTCGAAATTGTAAAAGACACTGTTATTAATAAAACAATAATTATGATACTTTAAGCAACGCATGACACAAGCTAATACAAAAGTAGTTTATGGTTCCAAACATTCTCGAGCGTCTGCGCTTCAACATGACAGTGCGTTTGTGAATGCAATAGGTGGTGTGTACGTATGGCGAATGCATTGCAACTTGGGAACATGCAAAGCGTGTGCAAGCGTATAAGCACATGTTCAGCATATCAGCAAAGGCATGCCTGTGGTACATGATCTTGAGGATGATAAATCATGATCAATGTTTTACAATGTTCCATTGTTATTTAATTGCTATATCTAAATAGATCGTCTGCCAACGCACGTATAATTGCAAATAAGATATTGTAATTGAAAGCTGTTAAGTATTTCATAACAATGGTAATCACAGCAATTGCAATGAAGAGGAGCTCGAAAACTGGCATTGGCGCTAAGCAATGATGCAATTGTTAATTACACACGGATTGGGTTAGCCCCATGCATTGCATAGATGTTATTAAAGCCGTATTTACTTGTGATAACTCCTTGACAAAGCCGCCTTGACAAAACCGATGTGAAGAGTCCTTGAAGCGTGAGGAAATATGTGGACTATTGTGATTGTTGTAGCATGTGATGTCAATTGATGGCAAACATTAGCTGCACGCTTACACTGAGGATATTTTTTTAACGCTATTTGACAAGATGTCCATTCACATAACTTTTGTGTTTACATTTAAATATAGCACCAAAATCTTTTAAAAGACGATGTGCATTCAGCTCGCAACATACACACTATTTGTAATGTGTGCTTTCAATTGATGATCAGAAGCACATTCTGTAAGTAAGTATAAGCTGTTTTCCATCTTCATCATGACGACTGTAATGATACCATTTTCTTACCTGCTAGTGAGTCTCACCAACTTGCGCACAAGCACACAGGACTTATGCACCACACACCCTGGTGCTGCACCTCGTGGAGGGAAGACACAGCACAAGAGCTGGGTAGGAGAGGATGACCGCCAGCCTTCCGACAGCTCCCGCACACACACAAGTGCAGTCACCAACCAATGCCACACACACACACACCACCAGGGATGAGGGAGGGAGAGCCCCTTCAACAGCTACAACCAGGCACTTCACACACAAGTGGCCCTTGAGTGTTGAACATACTCCGATCCCCACGCAAGGTTGCAAATGAGCACATACTATGTGCTCACAGTATAGCACTTGCCGCTCTCCCGACCTGGCACATAGTATTTTCAAGGCCCAACGCCAAGTCATTGTGTGCTGACCAGCACATGCTGACTGTGTCCACATAGGACATCAACCTCAGGATTATATAACCTCGAGATCCCAAACACAGATATTTGCAAAATGCCAAAATCTGTCATGCGCTTGTCCAAACACAACCAACTGGCAAATCACATGACTGATCCGCGATTTGCCACTTGAAGCACATATGCTACCCCAGTGTCACTGCACTGGCACTCCACAAGCTATGCAGAGCATATGGCACCGAACAGCCCTGTGCGTGCTGTTATACCGTGCCTTGTGCAGCTACATAGCCCTAGGTTCTAAGTGGACAAGGACTGACCGCATACGCACACATGCCAAGTGTTACACACCATGGCATGCGAAATCCTCACTTGGTCCCTCTTACTTAACACATATATAAGTAAGGAACTGCGAGTGAATTTCGCCACCCCTTTGGGCGTGGTAATGACTGTGGACAATGATCTGAATCAATTAACATTTATCTGTCATAGATTTAACATACTTATACATCTACATCAAAATGAGTGCTGATGTGACATTGTGGACACTGTATTTAACATTCGATTTCTACATATGATACAACAACACAACTGAGTCATAAATGTGAACCATTTTTTTTAAACACACGATGAATGTAAGCGATAGTACCACAATGAATCATCAATATAAGCTACTTTACTCTAATCGAGCCTCTCCTTTATTTACGACCCCCCCCTCCCCCC
>RHPI01001259.1:144485-162841 GCA_009103225.1 Chlorokybus atmophyticus | reverse complement strand
CCCCCCCCGCTTTTTGCTGAGGGAGGTTCACTTGTGGGTAAAAAATGCCGTTGATTAACACATTCTACAACCCCCACCCTTTTTTGGTCAACGCGGTTTTACGTAAGGGAGCTTTTATTAGAGTAAATATGGCACATGGCTATGCAACTGATACACCATGATCAGCACGAAAGCTGCTTGTGTGATATCATGTGGGCACTGTGTTGAGTTAACCGTAAGTAGTGCCACTACCGTGGTTGTCAACAGTGTTGACAACCATCATGCAAACATGCACGCCAAGTTGGCAACACTGTTGACAACTTGGCGTCACCAACAATCGCCACCACAGCAAACAGCGCTTTGAGCCTAGGCTTATGAGGTAATAAACGCGTGCCTGTTCATGTGCATTACTGGGCAAGCATGTCACGTGGATTGAGGGGTACCACGCAGGTCGCGCCATTCGTCCACACATGCTGACGACGACGGTTGACATTGCTGGGCCAGCCGCTGCCCGCAAGTCTATCCCTCACGTGATGGGCCACGCGAGCAAAACCCCTTCATGACATAGCATGCTACGTAGCTTCCCCTGTCGTTATATGCCGCGCGGCGTAGTTGTTCATGACCTGTTGTCGATGTCCGTACATGCACGTGCCGTTCCTGGTGAATGGCGCTTGTACCTATACCGCCTGCTACCGGACATACTTTTGCCAATCACCGAGTTTGTGTGCATGCAACGGCCATATATCATCGCTGCCGGTAGTAGCAACTACATACTGACAGTGTAGCACCGGTCATAGTGTGACTGGTACATACCAAGTATCAAATGGTGTTCGCACAAACCGGTCCAGCAAACGCGTTGGTACGGTTGGGGTGGCCGTCAAAAAATCCAACATCTCATCGCAAAGTCGTTACGGGGAGAGACCGCCGCAACGACGGTCCCAACATGTGAAGTTTTGACTTTCATCAGATGCAAACAAAATCCCCTTCCCGCGCCTGCCACGTGAGGGGAACTCTGGACCCCTAACAAACCGGTCAAGCTAGGCCGTTTGTCAGCCGGTTAAGCTAGACCTACTGCAATGCCCCCCGCTGACTTGGACGGCCTGACCCTATCATGCATTGACTAGCATGTCGGTTAGCCACGCGCCCTCACGCGACACACGAAAATCACAGTAGCGGCGCGTTGCACTGGCGCGGCGATAGGGTTTAGACTTCAGATCACAGTCACTTCAGCGATTGAGAAGTTTAGAAATCAAATCCATATGCTAGACGTGGTAACGATATCAGCACCGGTTAACTGCAAAGTGGCGGTTTTGCTTAGCATGTGCCCTATCAAAGTTAGTAGGAAGCCAAGGTGACGGAAAGTCTTGGAAACTTTGTGATGCTGGGGGCTTTGGCTTGTAGCTGCTGGCCTGCTGCTGCTGCACGTGATTTATCAGCAGGGATGACCGACGTTTAGGGCTTTGGGCTTGGTGGCGGCGGGAGAGGCGAGGTGGGCGCGGTGGGCGAGAAGGTGGGCCGACCGAGGAGTTTGTGTCGTGTGGTTTGTCTACCTGCGTGCCTCAGCGCTGGTGGGTGGCGCTGTGAGCTTCTCCGGCCTGGTGATAGCTGCTGGTTGGTGGCGGAGTCGGGGGCTTTGCAGCTGGCTAGCTGGGCTCTGCTGGGGTCTGGGAAGGGTTTGAGGGTTGCTGTGGATGTTGTGGACGGCGGAGTAACTATTGAAGCGAGCATCTGTGCTGGCTGAGGAGTGAACGAGGAGGTGGCTCTTCCCCTGCACGCCTGGTCAGGGGACTGAGAGAAGGGCTTTGCCATGCTGCAGGCGCCGCCTCCTCGCATGCAGCAGCAGCGGGAGCCGCGGCCCATTGCTATGGCGCCGCCGCCCCCGCCGCCGCCCCCACCCCCATCCGCCCCTGCACTTCCTGCGCTGGCTTCTGCGCCGGCAGTTGCGCCCGGCACTCCCGCAGCTGCGGCCATCGCCGCCGTCGCCGCAGCTGCCGCCGCCGTCCGAGCAGGCACAGCCGTAGGCGCCCCCATAGGCACTGTTGCGCCCTTTGCTGCGGCAGCGGCTGCTGCTTGCTCTCCCCGCCCTGCTGCTTCTGACCCCGCTCAGGTACATTGTTGGAGAGCAGCTAAGCAGGGGAGTAGTAGTTTTGTAGTTCACACTCTACCGGAATTATACAACACTGCTACTTCTACCATATTGCTGTGTTGTGAGTCACCTAAAGCTTGAGCATACACTGTGCATAATGTACCAATACATGAGACAAATGAGCACAAGCAGTATTAACTGAATGCGCAGCTGAATGAAGTATCTGCTATGCTGCTGCAGACTTCGGGGTTATCATTTTTTGCTTCCTCCATTGGTGCGCCGAGGTCACCGATGTTTGCAGCTCCAGCGCCTTCACCAACAGCTCAAGCTGCTGGTGAGTGCGTTCTTCATGCTAAGTGCGTTGTACCAATCAATTTTTTTTGCAGCATTCGCTGATGAGGCCATGCGTACTTTTGTTTCAGCAGCAGCCGCAGCTGCTGCAGCCGCTGCCGTGACAGGCAAGCGTGGAACACAGGACTTTCTCACAGGGGTGGGGCGCCCTCATCTCGGCTTTCCCAGTGCTGGTATGCAAAACCAGAGTGAAACTCGCTAGCAAGGCTTGAATGCTTAATGGTTGTGCCAACCAGCATGCTGACTTGGTGTGGCACTTGACATGTAGATGCCATTGCAGACAAGGGGTACTTGGAGCTTGGTCAACCAGTGATCGGTCAACCTTTGCTCAACTCGCCTGCTATTGGCCAGCCGCTCGTGCAGGCAGGCGGCCCTCCTGTTGCTGCTGATGCCAAGTCTCGAATGGGTAGGCCTGGCGAACCCAGCTTTGAGCACTTTGTTTGCAAGCGAAGCTTTCTTGATCAAGCTGTAGCACTTCGTCAGTGGTCTGCATGTACATGCCAGTCCATAATACTGTTGTGCAATCAGTGCTTATGCGCACGCACAATGTCTCGATGTCATGGTTGGTATCTGTGGACACTGATGCATTGACAAAGGCAAACAACCATTTTCATGCGCAATGTTGTGATGTCATGGTTGGCAAGTGTGCACATTGGTGCATTGACAGCAAAATGAAAGGCACAAACCAATCTTCATATGTAGCAGGCATTGAGCGGCCCAACTGGCACATGCCACCCCCGCTTCAAACCAGCGGGTTGCCTAGCCCCGTGCCGCCATCCAGCAGAAACACCAGTGCTACTGCCCAAGCAAGTGCACAAGCCAACAAGCGAAGGCGGTGAGTACTAGCTCTCGTTGCCACACATGTTGTGCAAAGGTATGTGGTATATGTTCGCTCCATACTGACGTGTGCACATATTCGATCAGGGCGAACCCCAAGAGCCCTGTTGATGGCAATCACAGCAGTGGGGAGGAGGGCAAGCAGGGTACGTGGACACAGAATGGTGAGGCCGGCGAAGGGGGTTATCAGCCCGGGGCTGAAACACCTGGTACAGAGAAGCAGCGACTGTCGAGCCATGTGTTGACTGAGCAACGGCGCCGCAATCGAATAAATGATCGGTGAGCAGATGTTGCTGCATGCACGTAACATGTGTGTTTTATGGTACATCTGCTTGCATGCTGGCAATGTTGGCGGCTTAAATAACCAATGGACTGACTAACCTATCGGCAGGTTTTCAACGCTGCGACTGCTTGTGCCGCACTCAGAGAAAACAGACAAGGCGTCCTTCTTGCAAGAGGTCATCACTTACATTAGAACACTTCAGACTCAGGTGAGTGGTGTGTTGTCATTGCACCAACATATACATATACATATACACAACTGCAGTTACAACTTGGGTATTGAAGCCCGTATTATTTGGCAGATAAGCGGAGCCTCCCCTATGGACTCTCCCCCGGCATCGTGTCTGCCAACACCCCAATCTGCAGACCCGCGCGGGGAGTCGCTGTTCCCATCCATCGCGCCCACACCGTCCACACAGGCGCCCACCCCACAGCTGCCCGGGGGCGGGGCCACGAGGTCCAATGCGGACAGTGGCGCCGGTGGGGACGTGTCTGTCATCAAGCTCTCAAGCACGTACCAACAGGGCCTGCTGGACCACCTCACCAACGTGCTGCAGCAGTCCGGCGTGGACGTGGGCAAAGCCACTATCAATGTACAGATTGATCTTAACGGGCAGATGAACTCGAGCTCGCTTGCGGCTATTTGCAGCAAACTGCAGCAAGTTGTTGAAACTCCTGCGACGAGTCCAGTCGAGAAGAGAGAGCAGCAGCTGCAGCAAGTGGCATAATTGCGATCAGGGTCAAGGATTGACATGAATTGCAATGCGAGGCCGAGTATTTTATGTACATAATAATAATGCGGAGGGGATACGTGTATGGCTTGATTTAGATTGTGGATTTTTCATCCGCTTGCAGGAATGCGGCATTGCGCAGCATGTGCATCTCTGTAAATTTACCTGATATGATGCACCACGTGCTCGCTACAATACTTGGGGAATTCAAAACTTTTCAAACGATGCGCGCTCAATATGGCCACAGATCAAGGTGTTCGATCAAATGGCGCAGTATCTGCTATACATGTAGTCCACATGGCATCCACAGCCTCTTTGGCTTGCTCTCCTGTGCAGTAGGGATTCATGGATGTTGACAGCTGGGCTCTTCTTCGAACGCACGCCTTCAACAGCCACATATATCATTCAAGTTGCAATCATGAGCTTGTGCAAAGTGACGTGTGACCCTCATCAAGGTATAATACGTTGCGTGCTTTCAATACCTGATGCTGTCCTTTTAGCCTGTAATTCCCTCTCTCAAACTCCTTGTGCCAGTGGCATTCTTTACTGAGATTTGACGCTCGTATCTGCAAACAACAATGTGCATGCTACTGTCATATAACTTGCTTGCCCTGTATGGGATCTGACTGCCGTGTCATGAACACAAGTGCACTGATGAGACATTCATGCATACCTCAGTGCAGGCGTGATGGTAGCAATCTGGCCAGTTCACATTGCGCGCTCGGCAGTGGTCAAATGCGTGGATAAGCTCATGCGTCAACAGCTGGTTGACCTCACTTTGCGTCGCCACATTGTTGTGGAAAACAACCACCTGGGTAAGGAAAATTTGTTATGTTAGCAGTAAACAGAGTGCAACGCATAGCAATATATAAGCGCGAGTATAGGGTAAGCAGCACTGTGTGCGTACCGTTTGCGTCCATGCCATCACCATAAACAACACATGCAGTGTTATAAGTACCCCCTCTGAAGGTTTGAAGCCTCCTGTGACTTGTTCATTGCTCTCCTCGCAGCTGAAGAAACGCCTGTCCACTCTACAGCCGGCTTTGGCCAGCCCCTCTATCATGAACTTCACGAAGGGATCTGCACAACATAGCCACCATCTGTACCTTACTCGACCATACAAGATTGAAAACCACTCATCCATTTGCATGCATTCAACCCTTTCGCGTACAGCTCTAATGCTAGAGTCGCCTCAGCATTGCATGAGCTCATGCATCATGACCAACAAGCGTACACACGAGTACAAGCTGTACTGGCCAACCAGCTCTACCTCTCAAGGCGCGGTCGACCACAATGTCGCATTGCTTCTTGGTCAGCCCAGGCTTCGCCAGCAGGTCCGGATGGCCCACGCCGCCGCCACCGCCGCCGCCGCTGGCCTCCGCATCCATACCACCGCTTACTTAAACCCTAGCTCGTAAACCCTAAAACTCCTAAACCCAACAAGTCCTAAACCCTGACTTGCTTGTGCGGCCCACAAGACTCATGCGCACTTGCTTGTGCGATAGGCGTTGCCAAAAGGCTTTGCTTAGGCCTTTGCTCGGTTATTTGAAAGCTTGCAACGGGAAGCCTGATGGCGGCGACGGGGGCGGGGAGGGGGGCGCTGTCGTCACCGTCGCCGTCGTCGTCATCATGGCTACCCATGAAGTGGGCTCTCCAGTGGATGCTTTCGCTTGGAGGTTATTATCAACCAGTTGCAGGTACGTGCGACATCACCCAGTTAACGGATTGACTCTGATGAGCGTGCTCTTCACATACGCTGTCTAGCAGCATTATATTGTTGCATGTTGATGACATCTAGGTTGAAAGTCATGTGCACTTTGTTTGTGAATGTCAGAGTTCATTGGAGAAGCCATCATGACATGGTGCACTGAAGCTGTTTGTCGCGTTTCACAATAGGCATCAACTTTTGACTCTTGTTATTCGGTTGAGGTTGAGCTAGGAGCCATCTTCTCCATGCTGAACAATTGTCTCAACTGTTCAGGCGTAATGCGCGTACGCTGGAAAGCGCAAGCGCTGCATTCTGTATGCTTGCAGCATGCTTTGAAGTATTGATTGTCTTGAGCTGCAAGCATACGGCTGTGATGATGAGTTTTTGTTCTACTGCAAGTCGTAGCTTTACACCTGTAGACTATCATTGCTGGGCAGCATCGCCGAAACTGTATCTATAGCTCGTTAGATCTTTACTCTGTACTGTTAAGACTGGAACACTATCCTGTGCGGCACCAATGTCTGTTCAGTCAGTCATGTTAAAATGTGCGATAGCAGACATATTGGTGGGCAGTACTCGGCTAGAGAAAAGCGTGCAAAATGATGCGGACCTGTCTTTGCGCGTTGTGCTTATTCTGCTGGAGGAGCTGGTCAAAGAAGGCGTTCTGGACGGAAAAGCTGTGGCACAGCTGGAATGCGTTGAGACACTGGGAGGCCAGCTCGCTGAATGGGCACAAAGGTTGCTACCTGAAGTCAGGCTGCAGGTGAATGTGGCCTGCATAGGGCAAAATGGAGGGGCTCAGAATAGTAGTGGCATGCATGTTGCTTGCAATCCAATTGCATGCATTCTTAGTGGTGCACATTTGATGCGTGGCAGCTGCTCACAGTTGGCTTTGTGATAGGCGGTGCTTGCCCATCTTCGGACGGAGTCAGAAGGTGGCAAGGTAGACTGGCCCGCATATGTTGATGATGTCGAGCTGCTTTTTCCTCAGCGCTCAAGCGTGCCTGAAGAACGTCGCATGAACAAAGGCCTGATGGTGCTTGTGGACACACCAAAGCATCACGTAGGTGGCATAGGCTCTGCTGTCCACAACTACCATGCAAGTCCTGCAATGGCTTTCCTCGCATGACATTGCAAGTAAAGACTTGCTTGCGCACATTAGACGTTTGGGTTGTGTGCAGCAGTCCAACAAGGCAAGGCAGGAGCAGCGCAGAAGTTTGCTTGCAGCGCACCCGCTTGGTCCAGTCTTGGAAAACGTGAAACAACTTGTGGTCAAGGCAAAACAGACCTTGGAACAGCCTGTCTTGGACCAGGTGAGCAACAGGTAATGCCTATTGGATAACATTGCATGCCTTGCAGCTTTCAAGAACAGGCGTCATTACATAAGAAGTATTGCTGTTGTGCATGCTGTTGGCAAGCGTTGTTGCATGTTGCTCACAGCAGCGCTCGCTGTTGCAGATTGCACAAAGATGCTTGGCATCCAAAGGGCGACCCGATATGGAGTCCGTTAGGCCTGCAAGTCATGGAACAGCATCACCACGACGGCCTGCTGGCGTGGTCAAACCCTCAGCGACTGACCATCAGCATAGGCCATCTCGCTCGGTAGGTGAGCCAGTACTGCTTGTTGTTGTTGGTGTGGTATTGCTGTTGGTGCTGTGCACGGTAGTCACGTGCAGTGCTTGCAGACCATGTAGATCTCAAAGCACCAGCAGTGGCACCGTCATCCGATGCAACACTCCTAGAAGACAATCATGGTAGAAAATCTTTGAGAAGCGCATCGCCCAAGCTGGCAAACTTGCCCAGCAGTAGCAAAAGGAAATACCAGACACCGCCGTCTTCTTACCTGGACACTGAGGATGAAGAGGAACCTGAGTTTGAACGTGACGAAGGTAGTATGTGCCCTGTGTGCTTCAAGTGCGTACTCATTCAGTCAACATGGCGTTGTCGCTATGGAAGTCACACACTGTTTCGTCATTGACTATGCTTGGGCCCGCAGATGTGTCATTCAATGAAGATGTCTGCCGCGAATGCGATACCGGTGGCACTCTGATATGCTGCGACACGTGTCCAGCAGCCTACCACTTGGACTGTGCTTCATTGGACACTGTCCCCGAGGGCGATTGGTTCTGCCTCGAGTGCTCTCAAAAGCTTGCACTTCCTACCAGCTCGGTATGCCACAACCTGTAGTATACAGCATGTAGAGCGTGACTTCACACACGTTACACATGCGCATTCGTACACCAACCCGGTCCAATCCCCAATTGCAGTCCCAGCAAGCACACCCACACTCGTGAGACAGTATCGTTGCTTCCCTATGCATATGTTTGGCCTTTGCAGATGGAGACAGATGATGAAAAGGACCGATTGTATGTACGGGGCAGGTCTATAAGGTTAGTTGCAACATCATCAACCTTATCTGCTTACTCATAGCACGCCAATCATGCCCATGCATGGCTTTTCATGATGTAGTCACACTAACAACGACAGTGTTTCCTTACAGTAGTCCAAAAGGCAAGAAATCGCCCGGGAAGCAGAAGACACCCAAAAAGCAGTTTAAGAGCCCTGCGAGAAAACGACGGCTGTTCACAATTGAAGAAGTAGAGTGCATACAAGTAGGCCCTGCAACGTGTGAAACCACTCCGCCTCATTTGCATTGGGTTCTGACTCATCTGTTGCGGTTGTTACAGGACGGCCTAAAGATGTTCTCCAGTAAATTTGATAAGTGGGCACTCACTCTCAAGTACGGCCAGGAGAAGGGGTTGTTTGAGGGGCGCACATCTGGAGACCTGAGATGCAAATGGCGCAACATGGAAGCTCATATAGGTATGTCCAAAG
Organism: Chlorokybus atmophyticus; assembly: GCA_009103225.1. Classification (NCBI taxonomy): domain Eukaryota; kingdom Viridiplantae; phylum Streptophyta; class Chlorokybophyceae; order Chlorokybales; family Chlorokybaceae; genus Chlorokybus; species Chlorokybus atmophyticus. The sequence goes on along the minus strand of RHPI01001259.1, from coordinate 154,032 downwards.
GGATACAGCTCTACATTGTGTGAAACTATTGTGTTGGTCGGTAAAACTCTTTTGATTGGTCATAGGTGTGTACTAGACAGCCTGCCCAGGCTAGGTGGTTCTATTGTGCGTAATGTACAAAACGTTTTCGTGTCCTGCGCAGGGTGAAGATGAAGACGAAGATGACAAGTCCGCTAGGCCCTGCATGTCAGTAACCATTCCTGCATATTTGTAAGCTTGTCCATACGAATAATACACTCTGTTATGAGCAGGTAGAGTCAGCTGCTCTGTAAGTGAGTAGCAAGTACACGTAGTAGCGTAGAACAACTTCTATACTTGACTTTTGGAGTGTCCAATATGCAACACAAAGCTGTCAGGCATACTAGCCTGCTGTACTTGAAAGGCTTCAAGTATAGAGCAGGGCTTGTGTCAATATAAGTCGTGTATTCGGAACCAACAAATTATGCACTGTTCACGAAAAGGAGTTACATACTCTATCATCGGCAACAACTTGCCGCCCTGAAGTATAGTGAGACAAAGTTGCAGTCTTGCAAGATGCAAAGATATACTGGTTACAGCTTCCCATCAAGCCAAATATCCACAAGCAGCGACCAGTATCAATACTAATAGTACTAAGCACACCCTATCTTCAAGCACACACGCAAACAGCACCCACACTGTACACTTGGCCTCACTCCACGAACCACCACGCACACAGGACACAGTCTCCCCCTCTTACCCTCTGACTTCACAGCAAACTCAGCTCATCTGCCCTTGCTGCTGTGCGCCTTCCTCGTCGGGGTGGCACGAGCAGAGGCAGTAGCCACCGCCGCCACGCGCCGACCATTTCCGTTGTTGGCGTGAGCAGAGTTCCTGGCGTGACACAACGTTACGTTGTGCATTGGTGATAAAATGTGCATGTGCGTGCGCGCGCGTGTGTGTCTCACCAGTGGCGTTTGCGCTCGTTGATGAACCAGTTGTTGATCTGCAGCAGGCATAGACCCGTCTGCGCCTCGAGCTCCCGCTTCTTGTCCTCGCTCGGGTACGGCCACGTCGTGTGCTCCGCCCACCACTCCTGTCGAACACACCATTGCCATCACACACAACCACAAACATCCACAGCGGAGGAGACACAAGTATACTCACCTTGAGCATGCGCACGGCCGCGGGAGGCAGCTTCCCCTTCTTGGGCTGCCGACGAAACTTGTCCCGCAGCCTTTCCAGCTGGGGCAGAAACTTCTCCTTCAACTGTGAAACAGAACAGAAAACGAACAACACACAGGGCTGCAGTTCAGCAACTTGCCTCAAGCGCGTGTGTGTGTATATGTGCACGCGCGCGTGTGTGCACGTGGATTCACAAAAACGTGATCGGTGTTGATGGAGTCGAGCATTGACACAGTTACTTGAATCTCACTCAGTTACTGAGTCATCTGCTAGTTGACATTTCCTTGCTCACTCGATGAACGACTCACCTGTTTTCTTGTTGACTCGCTAACGCTCCCGAGCACCATTCCATCCCCCGAGCCCGTTAGATCCAGCCCACCATCATCGAATATGGCCTGTAAGGAGTTCTTCTTACCACTAACATTACCATTATTCCCACACTCTCCCTTTCTCTTCTTTCCGATAGTGGCCTTGTTGCCACCATCCCCCTCCTCTTCATCGCCACCACCGCCGTCAGTCACGCACGTGTCGACGACACAACTCTCGCTCAGACGCTCGGCCACCTCGTGTAAACGGCGCTCGAAGCGCGCGCAATGAGCCTTGGCTTCAATCAAAGGACCCTCTAAAGCTGCAGCAAAGTCCTCAGTGGCCTTGCAATAGCTCTCCTGTTGAGCAGAAAAGGATGTATCAGAACCGTCCTGATACACTGATACGCTTTGTGACAAAAGCACACGCACATGTGTGCGTGTGCATTTCCCATATACACACTTGCGCATGCACACACACATACTTACGTGTGCGCGCTTGTATGCACGCATACGCATATATGCAAGCGCACACGCGCACCTACACCCACACACCCACACATACCACGAACTGTCCTATGACCGGGTTCTCCCTCAGGTACTCCCCGTACGTCTTCCTCGCGTCCGTGTCCAGCAGCGCGTCGAATCCGCTTTTGAGCCGGACGTCCGACACCACGGTGCGCTCCTCCGATTGCAGGAGGGAGAGGTAGTCAGAGGAAGCACCCACGGCACGACAAGCGACCTGAGGACAATGTGTGTGTGTATGGATGGGTGGGTGGGTGGGTGGGTGTGGGTGACACCCGGGGTGGGTGGGGGAGAGTGTGTGTATCTTTGCGGTGATACACACTGGTCCGTACCTGGGCTCTGACGAGGCGTGGGAAGAGTGGGTGGGCGAGCATGGCTGCGCGGAGGACCGCGAGTAAGTTTATGTTGGTGATGTTGTTGTCGTGGTTGGGGTTGGGGTTGGGGCTTACGATCATGTCCGTGGTGGGGGCGGTGGACATCATGTTGGATTCAACTGGCGGGGGCTGATGCTGATGCTGATGCCAATGCACCTGAAAACCATCTGCCCGAGAGGAAGGTGTTATTGATGATTGTAACACAACTTGCGCACACGCACACACATGCGCATATACACACAGAGACAGGCCCGCACACACACAGACATGCGCGTATGCACGCGCGCATAAACATGATGACAGCATGCACCGCAGTACCAATCCTTGGAGTTGGTGGCCAAAGATGCAAGTGTTTGGCACTCACTGCCTGTGGGAGTGGTGTTGCTGGAGGCGATCATGTTGTTGTTGCTGTTGTCGTCATGGTGAAGGGGGACCTGCAGCGAGAGCGGGCGACCAGGCGAGAACAGGAGGAGGTTGTCACCCGGCATCATGTTGCTCTGTTACACACACACACATGCATAAGAGCACCAGCACACACTGAAAGACAACAACAGCAGCAACAGCACGACACAACACAGCGAAGATTTTGTACCTTCATGTGGGGGCTTGGTAGGCAGAGGAACTCGGCGTCGGGGACGTTGGTAATGTTGTCGAGGGGAGTGTGGTGATGTTGCTGCTGCTGGTGGACGATGATGTTGCTGTTGCTGTTGTTGTTGTCGTTAGAGTTGTTATCATGCGTCTCGTTCAGTGGCCTCTCCAAGTACTCCAAGCCGCCAGCTCTCCAGGGACTGTTGATGACACTGTTGGTGACGTCTGCATGTGCATGTGTGCAGGGAGAGAGGGGTTAGAAACACAAAGCAAAAGAGTGTTGGAGACCAACAAACAGTGTGAGCACCAGCCAGCAGAAAGTAGGCACAACTTGGTGTGTCCGACACACCAAGTGGTGCTGTGACAGCAAATGTGGCCTTGGACTAGGACTTTGCTGTCACATTGCTTGGAAGGTCTGAAAGTATTCTGCTGCCGGGCTATGCTTCACACGTGTATGCATGTGTCATTCCGTATTTCTGCAGGTCCCACCACAACTGTCACGTGAGACTGCACCAAGGCACCCACACAAGCAGCAAGAGAGGGCGCTTCACAACCACAACAGAGAGAGAAGTCCACATGCTATTGGTGTTGAACACCAAGTCCACACCTACCAAGCGGATAGGGCAGCAGCAGGGTCTGCCAGTTGGGAGAGGCCCAAGAAGAAGAAGAAGAGGGCCCAGCTTGATGATGCGGATAGAGCTGCTGCTGCCCCGGAGGAGGCTGAGGCTGAGAATACCCTGCAGGAGGAAGACCAGACGGACCAGGTTGAGGAAGAGGTGGAGCGGCAGATGCCGCAGGCGGAGGACTCCAACTCGAAGGTGGAGGAGGCGGCGGCGGAGGCAACGGTGGATAAGGTTGAAGAGGCAAAGGTGGATGCGGAGGCGACTGCGACCCTGCCACTGTTGTGTGTGTGGTGGTGTGACCCATGGTGGCGTGACTTGTGATGTGATCACTGTCCCCACCTCCTCCACCAAAGGGCGAGGGCGGTATCATCAACACTGAGCCTAGTCCCCCTTCAACTCCCGACTGCTGCGGGTCCATCACCGTATCCGCATAAGGGCAACGCATGTAGCTTTCCATGTGAGTGATGATCAGGGCGCTCCGTCCAAGAGGGCGGCGGCGGCAGGCCTGGTCACCGTCAGCGTGGGTGGGGATGTCCGCCATTGCCGTCGCGGATGCCGACAAGGACCACGCCGCCCTGCATGGCCAAGAGGGCGTCTGTCACATCACTACGTCAGTCTCTTCAGTGAAAGGGACCCTCTCAGAGTCTCGCCTTGGGTTCTCCGACGGGTCTAGGCCAGGCCAGGCCAAGCCAGGCCAGGTGGCGGCGGCGCTGGGCCAGCAGCATGCCTGGTCCGGAGGGGGGCCAGCTGCGGCTTTGGTGCAGCGTCCAGCCTACACGTGGCGCCAGCCTGACATTTGCCATGATGTCGATGCAGTTCAATACTTAGATGAAAAATCCAACCACTGGGCGGCTGGTACCCCTGTTGTTGCAGGCGAACACCAACAATGTCACTGCCAGTCAAAGGCACACTGTCACATCACCTGTCACGTCACTTGGCCCTGCACTCTCGTTTCCTGTTCCGTCACGCATGCCCGTCACGCAAAGTATCGCAATGTGACTTGACGCATGACACAAACGCGTTGCAATTGAGAGCTGTTTCTGGATCTGGGTCGGAGTAGTCACGTTGTGTGGCCGTCGATGAGAGAGATCTTCCAATCTGGCGGTTGACACCGCTTTACAGGAAAAGTGAGATCCCTTATCACAAACATTTGTCTGACTTTTGGTGGCATTTTTTGGCGCAGTGGCAATGGCGGTGGCGATGGGGTTGTCGTGGGCGGCGACCGCGCCGGCAGTGCTGCCGGCGTCTGGAAGGAGATTGAACAGGCGGCAAGGAGATGTGCCGCGGCGTGGCGTGGCTGTACGGGCCTCTCAGCAGCCGCCGCAGCAGCAGGGTGAGTGCAATGCACAGCTTGCCTGGCCTGGTGTGGCCTGGTCAGGCCTTGGCGGCGACGGCGGAAGTGCCATGTGCAGGCCTTGGCGTATGTATGGTGTTGATCCCGTTGTTGCATGCGAGGTATTGTGACTGCAATGGTTATGCTCGTTTTGCTCCTGCTCTTGCTCTTGCATGCCAGACGACAAAACCAAACGCACAGGGCCGATTAGGGTTTCGAGATGTTTATTGCAAAAACATTGCGCACGTAATCAGTCATTATGCATGCGTTTGCATGCGACTTGTACAGGTTGGCAAGCATATTGTTTCGCCTGCATGCAATGCAACGGCGCGTGTGCTGAATGCGCAACAACATTCTAGTATTGACCAGTTGATTGTTTCTTCTCTCTGTCAACTGCGTTGTGCTCCGCTTGATTGTGCATGGAAGCCATGCCCCTATTTGCGCCAACACCAGGCCATCTGTGCATGTTACCTTGCACCCAATCTCTCAGTCATCTGCGCATTCGTCGGTTCGCGGGTTGTGTTCAGCATAGTCAAGCAACAAACCACAGCAGAATCCAGCAACAAACCAGCCACAGCTTGCTTCAATGCTTGTCATTCACCTTGTTGTTATATATTGGACCACGCAACGGTTGCCATGTCCGTCCAAGCATGCATGCTGTCCTCCATTCATCCACACATACACTACAACATTGCAGGCAGCCGCGATGCAGCAGCCGCGGGCGCGAGCCGGCGTGACGTTCTGTCGGCGACGAGCGGGGCGCTTCTGTCCGCCGCGCTGCTGCCGCTCTACCAGCAGCCCGCTCTGGCCGCAGCCGCGGTCGCAGAGAAAAGTGGAAGCGGAATCAACCTGTCCACGTTCCAACGCGCGGACCAGATCAATGCATATCTGGTGAGTTGGATAGTGTGGGTGTGGGTGTGGGTGTGGGTGTGGGCGTGCATGCGTGCATGCGTGCGCACTCGTGCCCATCGCAAAGGTAACATTCTGTGTGAGTTTCTGTCAATCAATGAGTGCATGCGCAGAAAGTGGCGAGGCGGGTGCTTGCGGAGAGCCTCTCAGACTCGGATACGCCTCTGATCATGCGGCTTGTCATTGCCGACGCTGCCACCTACCAGGCAAGCGAAAGAAACATGAAACAACATCCCTTCTTGCATATGTCAAACAGTCAGATGCGGTACATGTTGACGCACGAGCACGCGCGCGTGTGTATGCATGTGCTCTTGCATATTTGGTGCGTGGCCATTCTAGTACACACAGTTGTGTACATCAAGATGGATACAGCTCTGCAGACACGGAAGTATGCATGCAAAGATGTGAATGCATACACAGCTTTGCATGCATGTATGTGTTCACTCGCCACATATGGAGACTGAGGTATGATTTAAACTTAACACACACCTCGCAATGCGCAGATTGGTGGTGGCGGTGGTGCGAATGGCTCGGTGCACTTTGAGGCCGAGCTCAACCGTCCAGAGAATGCGGGGCTGGCGGCAGTGGTGGCCAAGCTTGCGGGCGCGCGTGAGCGCATCGCGCAGGAGGCCGTGTCACCCGCGACCCTCACGTGGGCGGACACTATCGCGCTGGCCGGCAAGGTGTGACACTTGTGTGTCTTGTTTGTATGTAGTCCGTGTACGGTTGCAAGCCTAGTGGTAGTGTTTGTTGTGTTGAGTCAAGTTGTGTGTCTGTGCTTGCCCAGGTTGTTGTGCAGAGGGCGTGGAACGAAAGACAGCTGCAGAAGGCTTCGTCCAAGGCAAGCGGACAGCTTCTAGTGCAGGTAAGGAAGGTCAAGAGACACAGACGCATGCGTACGCACACACACGCACACGCACACGCACACGCACACGCACACGCACACGCACACGCACACATGCACATATATGTGCACGCAGTTGAACAGCAAGGGTCATGCCATTTATCTATGCGGGTTGTCTTGTTGCTTTACTCTCCAAGCAACTGTGGCCCGTGCAGGCATATGGCAACAGTTGGCCTTTCCGTCTTGGCCGTCAAGATGCAGAATCAGCGGACATGTCAAGTACGCATTTGGCTCCCCCTTTCCCCTCCCACACAGCATATGTTGTTGTGGTTGCACCAGTCAGATTCTGATAAGCACACGCACTCACAGGTGTGGCACCGTTGTCCGTGAATGCAAGCCCAGCGGAGGTGAAGGCGTGGTGGACCTCATTCGCAGCGCCCACGGGAGCAAGCAGCAAGCCCGGCTTCTTTGGCCCGCAGCCGCCGTTCAAAGCACGCGAGAGCTTCCTGCTCTGGCCTCTCACTCAGCCCGACCCTGCGGTGAGCTACTGTTGTTTGCATACCAATAGATGTGCATGTATATGTGTGTGTGCGCATTTGGACATACCTGTGCACGCGTGCATGTACGTGCGCGGGTAAGTGTGCGGGTGTTGTATTGGGGCATGGCAAATGTTTGTTTTGTCAAGTGCGTGCTGACTCACTTGGTGCTTGGTCAGGCATGTGAGGCGAAGCTGGCTGCAGAGGATCCCGAGTACGCTTATTGGAAGACGCAATACGATCGCAGCCGCCGAACCGTGACGCGCACAGACTATGAGGTAGACTTCATCAACATCTACACCACCCTCATCAACCTTGGCGCACGCTACAACTCCGATATCTACCTCGTCCAGCCGCCCCAACCCAAGTTCAAGTTCTAGACTAGACTCGCAGCAGCAGCCAAATGATAGGTTCAGTTTGTGAGCAGTGAGAGTCATTGGTTTCCCAATTTTGCGTCCATATCATTGTTTGAAGGCGAGCTATTTGTACTTGATAGCGATGCAGATGGATTCGAGTTTGACATGGGCAGGTGGTGATGGGCAGAGAAGCTGCCCTGTATTGTCCAATTTACTACCTTTGCTCTCTCTCTCTCTCTCTGGGTTGACGAATGCTGTGGTCCATGTTCTATCACGAGCATGTGATAGCACAACCGGTAATGTCAGATACATTGCCACATGCAATACGCGCGTCTTGGTGGACGCTTGGTTAATGTGAATAGTGTGAATAGTGTGTGATGATATGCGCGCATGCCTCCCAAAGGACTCATTGCACTCTGAGAGCCAATGGTGGGTCTACACATGCAAGCTTTGTGTACTGAGCCATCAATCGACAACTCCTTGTAGAACATGTGTTCCTCCGGACACATATGCGCAGGCGATGAGGGCGATGTGACTAGTGATGGGAAGTGTCACGCAGTCGTTGCTTTGTGTGCAAGCAGTGCTGATCACGTCCATGTGAGCATCACTGCAGCACGCATCTCTCACCCTACAGTAACTGCTCCTGCAAGCCAGCTTCATCAGCAACTTCTGTGACTGTGTAACGACCTACCAACCAGCTATTTGCCAGTGCTGCTTGTTGCTCAGTGCATGGGGTATACATCGTAGTAATCCAATGCATGCATACAAGCCAGCAAGAACCAACACCCGCACAATTATTACACCCAGGGTCGTTAACCTGTACAATTAAGTGGCTTATATGCAGTGCATGCATGTCTTGCAAGCTGGGTGGACGGAGGTCAAGCGGTCCAAGCGGATGCGGCGGGTGTTAGTCTGTATGTGTGCATTGCAAAGCTTGAGCAGCACGGCGACAGCATACAAGCTATGGCGTCATAAGCTTGCCTCGTACGCGTGCAACTCTGCCAACGTATGAGCATGCTGCTGCAACTTTGCTCATGAATGACCAACGGAATGGCCAAGTCCATTCCGTGCGACTCAACTACCTGCACGTAGGTTTGGGTTTGCACATTGCAGCTGGCGGAGAGCAGCATCCATGCACACCCGGTTGTTTGCAAGCACCGGTTGTTTACTTATTGGGGCGGCTTGCCATGCGCTTTGATGTATGTATGTACTCTACACACATGTGTACATGGCTCAATGCGCTTTGTGTAGTCTACCCCAACCCAAGCAAGCACACTGTTTGCCTACACATCTAGCCTAGGAAATTGCAGCCAGCAGACCTTTGCGTGAGTACACTGTGATCGCAGGCTCGTTCGCACTGCAGGTTCGCGGTCCCGAGCAGCGGTGTACACAAGCTGCCTTGCCCTGCCATCCATGCACATGTTGATTACTACTTTACCTATCTTCCCAACAACACAACCTGTGACAATCCTTGCTTGATGCTTACCTTCTCGCTATGATGGTGGAAACAGCCCTCTAATTGCTCGGAGCTGCGCCGCAGAAGCAACAGTGACAAGCATAGCACCCAGCTTGAATGCACCAGAGGGTATATCTCGTGCAGAATTGGCCATCGGGCGTTGAAATACCTGCCAATCGTATATGGTCAAACACAGGGGTGACAACAAGCAATGAAGGAAGCGTTGGCAGCATCATCAATTCCATATATACACCCTATGCTCACCGCATTGTGCTCAACCAAGGAGCTCACGGCGAGTCGCTGGTTGTCGCCGGGCAAGTTCTCGACCAAAGACTCCAGGAGCACTGCACCGTGAGGGGAGCTGCTTAATGACTTAAACAGAGCTGTGGCCTGCTCGGTAGTCCATCCAGCAGGTGGACTATGCGCTGTTGTTGGCACGTCCACACCGATAATGCTTTGCACAGATGCTTCTTCCTCTCCTAACCACTCCGCTTCAGCTGTAACAGTCATAGCGCAAGCGTTCATGAGCACGGACGGGATGCAGAGGGGGGGGGA
>RHPI01001259.1:23982-135595 GCA_009103225.1 Chlorokybus atmophyticus | reverse complement strand
CCGGCCCATCCCAAGTGGTAAAGTACTACGGCAAGCGGAAAATAATTTGTCATGGTTGGAATGGATCACCTGAGGTGGTCCGCACCACCCTTCCTCAACATTACATGATGATTGGTGCTATTCACATGTTTAACAATGAGATATCTGATAAATACCAGGATCTCACCACATGTCACCTTGAAGTTGCCAAAAGTATCTTCCACATTAATCCTCGGCACGAATAACGGTTATGATTGTGATGACATGACGCATTGATTACTTTCATTGTTGTCCGACGGTGTACAACGCAGATGACGCTCAAGATGCCAAACGAGCCGTTGGATGCAACCCTAACAACCACACATCAGATAGGAATTTTAGCAAGCCATACGTCAGCTCCACTTCAGCGACATCCTCACCGACACCGCCGCCGACGAGGACAGACATAAGCAAGCGAGCCAGCAAGCTGGCCGCATCCATTGCCTTCCCCGCCTACCGCACCCCCACCAGGATGGGCGTGACCAAGGAGACCCTCACCCCAGGCGACGGCAAGACCTTCCCCAAGAATGGCCAAAAGGCATGTGTGTGCGCCTGTGCCTGTGCCTGTGCCTGTGCCTTTGCTTGTCTTGGTCATTTTTATGTACTTTGTCTGAGTGTATGATCCTCCAGGTTACTGTGCATTACACTGGGACGCTGCTTGACGGCAAGAAGTTCGACAGCAGCCGCGACAGGGGCCAGCCTTTCCAGTTCAACCTGGGCGTGGGTCAGGTGATCAGGGGTTGGGACGAGGGTGTGGCGATGATGAGCATAGGCGAAAGGGCGAAGCTCACATGCACACCGGACTACGCTTATGGCCCACGGGGATACCCGCCTGTCATCCCTGCCAACGCAACACTGATCTTTGATGTCGAGCTCTTTGACGCTAAATAGGCTGTGAGAGTAAGACAGAGAGAGAATAGAGAGGAGGCTGACGCAGGTCGGCATACGAACAGTTTTATGTGTCTGGAGCGCGTCAACAGAACACGCAGCGGTTGTTGGTCACACATGAGCTTCCAAGGAGTCCTAACTTCTTGGGCCTGCACAAGCACGCATGCATGCATGTGTGCATTGATGAGAGCGTTTAGCTGCAGCTGCCAGCAGCGAGCTTGCATTCTAAGGATGAGAGTATTGGCGAGTGCAGTGTGAGAACAAAAAGAGGAAGTGGTTCTTCAACCCACGCAAGCTTCTGCTGCTCTTGTGTTGCCTGCTGTTTCCTCTCGCCATGCAACCTCCTGTGCATGGTTTCTAGGTTGATTGCAAGATTTGGCCAGAGGGTCAGTGGGCATGCTGCATTGTCTGTGATTCATGTGCTTGGCTCGTAAATAAAGCCCCAGACTAGACCGACTTGCGCATGCGAAGAACACGGCGCTGTTGGTGTGTTCGTATGGAGATCTTGTCAGCCACTACATATGAGCGCTACAGTATGTTGGGTGCAGAATGCGCGCACAAGTATGGCACTTGAGCCTGTAGGACATGCAATCAGCAGCGCACCGTATGCACACAACTCACGTACGCAAGAACTCACATTTGTTATGTATGGAGCCCTTGCATACAAGCACGTGCGAGTTGCTACGGGCTGGATACGTAAAACTGAAAAGCAGATTGGACAACAAAGGCCAAGTGAAAAAACTAGTGGCAATTGACTTCACAAGTGTGTGCAATCACCATACCGTGCAACCATCACCTGCAAGCTACATACCAAGCACTATAGTTACAATCACAAAAACCAACCACATATGCTCTACGCGGTGCCTTGCGGTAAGATGGACAACTGAACTACTGAGGCAGTCTGACTACAAGTTGATAAGTTTTTGGGAGCCTGCTATTTGCGTGCAGGTTTGAATCTTGCTGATGCGATGGAGCTGAGTGCAGCAGACATCGACACGAATGCGGTGGCTATCTGGTCCCCTTGCACATTCACCTTCTTTGCTTGCATACTGAAGAAGGACACCTTCTCACTGTGCTCTTTTGCAGACGCCGTGCGCTTGATCCCCACAAACGATGCTGGCTCCACACTCTGCATATCCACAACAGTGCTTTCATGACAAAATGCCCTTGCAACACATTGTATTGCACGAGCTGAGCAGACTCTCACCGCTGGCTGAGCTATATCCACCCTGTCCAAAGCCGCACTGCTGTTGCTGTCATCTCTGCAAAACACAAACATCTTCCCTGTCACGTTGGTCGCGCGTGTTGCCCCAGGACACGAGTTAGCCGCAAAGCGTGACAGGAAGGAGGATGATGTGTCTGTTGTGGGGGGGACAGTGTGTGCGGCGTGACGCATAGCACCAGCATCGCGCTTGTGCTGGTTGTGCGTGTCATGCCTTTTGACTAAACCCAAAACTTCCTGGGCAGAGCCGTCTGCAAGATCATCCACCAGCGCAGGGAAGCTGGCTTCTTCTTCCTGATGAACGAGAAAAAAATAGATATAAATAGATGCCAATGGTAACTAGACAGCAACATAGTGGCTAGCAACTAACAAGTGGACATAAACTTACATCATGGTACAGCCGTAGGCGTCTGCGCCGGGCCTCTTCTCGCTCGTTTTCATCATCTTCATCATCAGACCCACTTGTACTTTCATTGCCATCAGACCTGCTGCCACTCTGATAATGGCTCTGAGCCCCTGAGTCTTTGCTCGCTCCAACACCATCATCCTCGTTCTCCATCGCCTTAACATTATGCACTGCATGACAGTCACACACGTCAGCAGCACTCGCACATCAGTGCAAGTCATACGCAACTCCTGGCGCTATTCGTCCGGGTCTACCTTGCTTGCCAACGCAGTTGTCAGGCTCACCTTCGTCCTCATCATCATTCCCAAAAGCATGCGCGTTGTCGCTTTCGTAGAGGTTGGTGACAGGGCGTCTGGGACTATGCCAGGAATGGTTTTCCATTTTGTGAAGAAGCTGCTGCTCTTCCTTGCGATCTCGCTCCGCCATCCAGCGTTGGTGCAAGCCATCCAACACTGCCGGGCCATCCACATCTGCAGCCCAGCCTCATGATGACTACTATACTGATGACACATATACTAGCAGCATGACAATTTTCACCATACACGCACCTGCATCGCCTTCTCCTTCCGGTGCGATGATGCTGTCATCACTGTGTTCATCATCGTCATCTTCCTCATCCTCCTCAGAATCAATGTTATTGCGAATGAGGTTCCCCTCATCGTCTTCTTCACCTTCTTCAGCGCAGTCCTCCACAAGACCCTCAACCTGGGCGAGATTGCGTCTGACTTTCTTCTTTCGTCTGAAAGGAGGACTTTTTTTATTCTCTTTGCAAGGGGGCGAACATGGTGTTGCATCAACATCCTTCGTTGTGTTGTCTTCACAACTGCAGGTAAGGAAGTATCAGCATGTATGGCTGACAAAGAGCGTCTGCCAGCAGCATCGCTTTGGGCCATGCACATACTCAGTCGGTGGTTCCCCATTGCTCTGTAGCTCTGTGTCAGGATCCATGAACAGTGACAATGGTGGCTGCGACTGTGATTCGCCATTGCATTGCAGATGTTCCTGCAGAAACACACATACATTGTTTGCATCCAGCTGCAGCGACATCAGCGCATACGCATGCGCCCTGCACATAAACAAACGCACAAACACACAAACAACACATGAACAAAGCACACATACGTGTATGCACATGTGCACCTTGCGCATGCTCTCTTGCTGGCACGGTACACTGCACCCGTCTTCTTGCTGATCTTCATGCGGAGGGGCAACGCCTTCGCTTGTGTCGGGTACATCTTTTTGGCTTGCCATGTTGGTCTTGGTCGGGTCTTCTGCTGCTGCTGCTGCGGCTGCGGCGGCGGCGGCGGCAGGATGCACCTGTCAAAGTCCAAGCATTAGACACTGCCATTCACAGCGTGTGGTTGCACATTGTACATGTACCTCACGGTTGATAATGCACGCCATTGGGACATCAATGTCATCATCTGAACCACTGGCATCGTTGTTCAAAATGTCAGCCAAGCACACTCTGGGTGCTGGCTTGGGTGCTGCCTTTGGTTGCGGAATGTGCGCTGGCCTGCATGCAATACAACGTGACCTCTTGTCATCAGACCCATAGCAAAAGCCTGCAACCTCACATGTAGTTCCGCAGGTATGCCAAGCGTGCAATCCCGGCCGCGCGCGCACGCATCTTGCTGATCATATCTACGACAGGCATGCGTACGGGAGGCTTTTTGCGCACAGGCTCGTCATGATTGTCGGATTTCCCTGCATTGCGTGTGTGTCGTCACATCAGTGCCAGGCGCTGCTGAATGTATGGTGTGAATTTATATGCAACAGTTCATGTACATATCTGCATATCGACAAATGCATGCATTGCTGAATGACATTACAGTCGACAAAGTTTAACTTACCGCGCATGGCACCTTCTTTGCTTGCCTTGCCCTGTGGCTTCTTCCGCTCCCGCTTGCCCGTCTATACAGGAACATGACAGGAAGAGGACATGTATATCACGAGCTGTGATGTGAGCGCTAAGTCAGCATAACACTTTGACTTGCATCCCACCTTTTCTTTCACGACCTTTTCTTTCACCATCTTTTCGGTTTTCTGCCGCCTCTTCTTGGTTACACCTTTCGCGTTGATGTCCTGTGACTTGCCAGCATTGCTGTTATCACCCTCAAAGTCGCCATCACTGCCGTCATGGTGCCTGCTGCCCTCTGCTGTGTCCGGCTCGCTCTCCCACCTTTCCTCCTCCTCTTCCTGCATATCGTCCACCGAGGGGGCAGCGGCGCTGTACTCCGTCTCGTCATCTATGATGGGGATGCGTACATGAGGCTTGCCTTGGTTTCGTTTTCCTGCAATACGTGAGTGTTGTCACAGCAAGGCGCTGCTTCAGGCATGTGTACATGCAACTCTGACTACGGATCGGACAGGTGCATTGCTAAGTGAGAATACAGAGTTACATTCAACCACACTGCACCTACCACGGACGGGGTTTTTGCGCTGTGGCTTCTTGCGCTCCCGCTTGTCAGTCTGCGCAACAACCGCAAAATGACATCAAGATCACATTATACCAGCAACAGTCTGAGCACAAACAGCATACCACGTGACCAGCATCCCACCTTTTCTTTCACCATTGCAGATGTTTTGCGCCGCTTCTTGGTTAAGCCTACATCTTCCACGTTGCTGGTCCTTTGCTTGGATTTGCCAGCATTGCGGATACCACCCTCATAGTCACCGTCACTGCCGTCAGTGTGCCTGCTGCCTTCTGCTGTGTCCGCCTCACTTCCCCACTTCTCCTCATCCTCGTCCTGCTTGTCGCCGACCGACGGGCGGGCGGCGGCGCTGATCTCCATCTCGTCATCTCTATGGGCGACGCTGGCAGCACCCCTGTCTTTGTCTTCCTCCTCGTCCCAGTCCTCAACCTTGCCGTCGTAGTCCTCCGCTTCAGGCCGGCCTCGATGAACAGCTGCGGGCGCCGGCCCCGCAGCAGCTTCGACATCATCCATGCCATGTCTGTCAACCTCATCATCCTCCTCCGCAGCGGCGGCAGCTGCAGGCGCAACAAGCGTCCGCTTCAGCTGCCTGAGTCGCCTCTTTGCAGCAGGAGGGAGCGATGGTACTGACAAACACCTCGCCCCGCCCGCAACCCCGGCCGCATCCTCCCAGATCTCCTCAGGCTCGTCTACGCCCTCGTCCTCAAGGTGTTCCCAGCCCTCCCCCATGCTGACGACCACAATGTCACCGGCACCGCCGCCGCCTCCTGAAACCCTAATTCAAACACTTTAAACCACTTTGGCGGGAAAAGAGTAGGTTACTGGCCCACCTGGTATCTTGCATTATGCAGGCACGGTCTGCAATACTCAATGTATCTCGCAATACTCCCATTCTATGAGTTACGAAGGCTGGAGTTACGCTGAAGTGAATCCTCTCCAATCGGCGCGATAGCCGGCCTTCGACGGTTCAAGTTTTCAAAAGTTTGTCTTTATCCCCGTGAGTGTCGGATTGCATGCAATGATTGTGCAAAGTGCAGCGCAGGTGTGGCCCACACTGTGTGGGTGTGTAGATCTCTCATCTGCGTGTCACTTTCTGCAGCGGCGGGGAGTCGGAGTAGGACTTTGCAACAGGGAGCAGGAGCAGGAGCAGGAGCAGTAGGAGTCGGAGTAGGACAAGCGCACAGTCTAGCGAGAGAGAAAGGGAGAGGGACAGAGAGTTGTTACTGAGTCCTACTTGTCTTTTGGTGTGAGAGAGCGAGCGAGCGAGCGAGTGAGCGAGCGAGTTGATTCTGAGAGTTCCAAGCAGCCATGGCTCAGCACAGGACCGAAGTGGAACGCATCAACGACCCTTCTTTCCTGGTGGAGTTAGCCGCCGGTCCCCCTTTCGCCCAGGTTGCTCCTCAGCCTCCCGGCTCAGGTCTATCTCTGGGCGGTCAGTTTGTCAAAAGCGCCGCGGGCGCGCGCTTCATCTTCAAGAATGCGCACATGTCGAGGGATGATTGTAGGATATTTGATGTGGAGGGAAGATTGGTGGCTGTGTCGCATCATGTGGGGAAGAATCCCTATGATGTGCTGGATCCGCTGCAACTTGGGCCCAACATGAACGGGTGAGTAGGGGGAGCAGGAGCAGCAGATTATGCTGTGATATTTTTGATTTGTGTGCCAGTACTGTGGTCCCTTTTTCGACGTAATCAATGTTACCACTACTAGTGTGCATATGGGTATGTGGCCATCTGCGTGCATGAGTCTGTTTTTAGCTGCATGTGCAGCATGGCCGAGTGAGTGGGTGAGAGGGTGAGTGAGTAAGTGAGTAGAGAAGTCAAGTAGGAGAATTGCTTGCCATTAGTGAGTCTGAGGTACAGTCGATGCTTTCACGCTTTTATGCTTTCATGCACATGGTTCTGAGTCTAGCGCAGCTGCAACCTGATGTTTGTTTCCTTTTTGCAACTTGAAGTCCCTTGGGTGAATGGGAGAGCGCTTGCACGGTGACTGGATACCATGGTATGCCATCGTTCAAGGTGAGGTTTGTGTACTTTGTCTCTCTTCGTATTGTTTTATTCGCTGTATATCTCTACATAGCATCTGCTCATATTGTGTCTGTGTGCAGATACGTCCCAAGACATTCAGCTATCACGGGCGTCAATTAATCAAGGACGCGTATAGCGACAAGGTGGGCTGATGCGAATTTGTCTCATGTGCCATTGCTGGTTTCAATGGGGTTAAAAAGAGGCAAATGCATGCAGTCTTTGTGACATGCAACCTGTTAACGTAGGTGTTCTTCAACATAGCCAAGCAGTCACGCTTGAAAAGCATGAGCATCCGGCACAACCTCGAGGTGTGCGCGGGTGAAGGCGATGATCCCGTCTACAGCATCCTTGTGGACTTGGTCGGCCGCACCATGCAGATAGTCAATGAGAAGGTGACGCCATGTTAACTTGTTGCTTATCACCTGTCAAATGCAGCTGTGATCTGCTGCACTTGACTGCTGCTAACCTACCTTACCAGGACGAGTGTGTGGCGTTTCTCATGAAGACCACAAAGGCTCTGATATTGAACGCTACCTTAGGCGCGGGGTCTGAAATGACCATTGACATCGCTCGGGGAGTCGATTGGACGGCTATCATCGCAATTGTGATGGGTGTGCAGCAGGTGCACGACACACCACCATCTGATTGCATTTCTGATACAGTTACCCTTCGACAACAAATTAATTGATTAATGACAGGTGGGCAAACATTTCGTCAAGGATGCGGTCTCAAACTTTGTCGTGCAACCCGCCACCAACTACGCTACTGACCAGGCTTTTGGTGCTGTGGGTCTCGGGGGTCAGGCCAACCAGCTTGGGGCCTTGACAGGGCAGGCCATGCGAGACGCCAACTTCTTTGGCCAGCTGTACAACACGATGTTTGCCTAGAATGCTATCTTAGCCCCCAAACTTGTGCATGGCAATGATGAAGTAAAACCTTGGCAAAGTGTGCTATGTACTTGGCCAAGCTCCTATGGGCGCTGATTCGCCTCGTCCTGTTCTATGAACTGCATGGCCTTCTGAAGGTCAATCACATCTATCTGACTAACGCGGTTTTTATGGGTCACGCCGTAAATCTTGTCTGCAACCTTGACAAGCTCAGGCCGGAAAGTAGTCGTGACAAATTGTGTCTGCGCTGATGCGAGCCGCTGTATCATGGCTGCACACAGACTCGAGTGTAAGCCAGGGTAATGCTTGCATGTCATACCGCGTGCATAGCATGTTGCTCAAGGTGTATGCTCACCTCCAACAGCTGTCCTGTACTGCGGGTCAAGTGCTGCGTCAATCTCATCAAACAGGTAGAAAGGCGCAGGGTCACAGCGTTGGATTGCGAAAATCAGCGTCAAGGCCACAACAGTCTTCTGTCCTCCAGACAACTGCTGCATGGACATCGTTTCTCCAGCACCAAATGACACCTGAGACACGCCAAACAGTGCATGTGTGAGTCAGTAACACAGCGAACACATCAGCTAATCAAAATAAGATCTAGACTCACCTTGACCTTCACGCCGCAGTATTTTTCACCTCCTCCACTGCTGGAAGGTGCTGCTTCACCACCATCTTCTTCTCCATCATCCTCAGCACCTGCTTCCAGTTCCGCCTGCAAGCATGCATACAAACGTAAGTCCACGCACATTTATGTCATGATACCAAGAAATCAAAAAACTGCGTTTGACTTACCCTTCGCTTCTTCTGCATCACCAAGGCGGCTGTGCCACCCTGAACCAACTCTGCAAAGATCTCTCTGAAGTGCTTCGCCACACCCTTGAACGTGCGCTCGATAGCCTCATCTTTCCGACGATCCAATGAACCCATCAGCTCGCGGATTTTCTGCATAGGCAGTGCAGGTGACTCAGATAAACAAGTCACTGCTGGCACTGCAATCATGAACAATCTCCCATGGCCCGTGCAAACATAGCAAACCTCGTCAGACTTGGTGTTCTCGGCATGTCGCTGCAGCAGCTCATCACGCTGTTCCGTGAAATTGACATACTGGTCGAGCGCTTTCTTATTGACGTGGCTGTACTTCTTAAGCTCTTCGTTGGTCTTGTGCAGCATCTTGTGCAGCTCTTTGACACCTTTGTTTTGGTATCTGCATGATCAAGTTGCATCATCATTATCAGCTGACAGCTGTGCGGATCACATTGCAAGCACCAAACTCTGCGCACTTGTCAAACGCATCGGAGGGGAGCGACCCCAGGTCTCTGATCTTCTTCATGAGGTCCTCACGCTTCAGCAGCAAGAGGCTGCGCTTGTTCAGCAAGGACTCCATCTCCTTGGCCTCGTCCTGAAGCCGCCGCTCCTTTTCCTCCGCAGCAGTCTGTATGCATGACTGATTAGGTACGCTGCAGGATAAACCGGGAAGATAAAAATGCAGCACCAACGCACCCTGGCTTCATCAGCAGCGCTGTGCAGTCTGCGGATGTTTGCGTTGGCTTCTTCCAACTGACGCTCCAAGTCTACAAACAACCCTTTTGTGAGCTGAATGCTCTTGATGCAGCATGACCTTGGCATATGACATGTGACACATATGTGACATGTGACGTGTGACACACACACACACACACACACACACACACCGGCAAGCATGTCATTTTGAAACATGCCGGCCAATTTGCCCAGTGCAAGTGTATCGCACCTTGGTGGCGATGTGTGGCCTTCTGCACGTCAGCTTCCAAATGTTGAAGCTCCTGTTGCTTCTGAATCACTTCAGATGAAGACGCGGTGGAGTCAGCCTCTTGCAGCCGTACTTCCAGCTCCGCATGCCGCCTCTCAAGGTTCACGCCTAGCACACTCTCAAGGCGACGCCTCTCAGCTTCAAGCTGCCATGAAGAACAACACATCAAGAGAGAACGCACCACACCAACACGGGCAGTGCCAACACGCATGGCAAGGACAATGGCACCAACATCAATGCGCCGCTGTGTTTGAGCTGCCAGCTGATTCTGCAGGCCCGGCAGTTCCTTCTGAAGCGACATCAGCGTCTTGCGTTCTGCAGAAGTCAGCTGCGCTAGCAGCTGCGTGCCAAGCTCGCGCTGCAGCGACTCTGCCTGAAACTCCACCTTGCGCCGGCTTTTCTGCAGGGCTTCGAGTTGCTCTTCCTGCGCATGCAACCAATTGGTCATGATGGATCAGGACAACCACACGCATACATATGCGCACGCACACGCGCGCACGCACGCACACTCTCTTGGCATACCTGTCGCTTCAGTGCGCTGCGATCAGCATCGCCTTTCGCGTGTGAATGCTTCAAGTCGTTCTGCAGCTGATTGATCTGAGTCTTAAGGTGATCGGCTGTGGCCTCTTGCTTCTGTAACTCTCCAAGCACTTTGGTCACAGCCTGGTCGGCTTCATATGTCCTGTTCTTGCAGGTTTCAAGTTGATCCTCCAGCTCGGCTCGCCGCTGCACAGCACGTTTCAATCCCTTCATCGCGGTTAGTTGCGAGCGCCGCGTGTCATGAAAGCCTCCACGCAGCACGCCCTTGTTGTTGACCTCATCACCTGAGCATCACGTGACAATGCGTTAACATCATGCTGTTCAACAGGAATCGCCTCAGTCCTGTGAGATTTACCTTCAAGGGTCACACAGTTGAGGTGTGAACTCCTCGACACTTCTGTAGCAACAACCATGTCGCAACAGATGAGAGTTTTTGCAAAGATGTGGGCGAAAGCTGGCCTGAACTGCACGTCAAAGCGGAGCTTATTCACAAGGGGCACAGTGTCCTGGCTCTGAGGGTAGTCCACACGAGGAATCTGTACACAAGCTGAATAAAGTCAAGAACTTGGCAAATGCTAGCCAAGTTGAGTCAACAATCAGCAACGCACAATGTCATGCACCCACCTGCAACCGATTCAATGGCAGGAAGGTGACTCGCCCACCGCGCTCTTGGTTCAAGTATCTGACAATGCGTGAAGCAATGTCTTCGCTGTCCACAACTACATTGAACAACCTGCCAGGAAGCCATGATTAGTTCTGATGAAACAGCATGCCAAGCAACCATCATGCTACAGCAACTGCAACAGGAGAAGAGGACAACTTGCCGATTGCCAGCAGTGGTCTCCACAGCAACATTGAAGCGATCATCACAGTCGATCAGCTCAATCACTGTGCCATGCACTCCGCCTATCTGATGCTGGCGCACTATGTTGCGGACTGAGTTCACACCCCGAGTTATTTCCTGTCAACGGTTAATAAGTATAATGTTGTTACGCTGGAGACCAGACCAAACCAAAGCGAGGCAGGTGAAATAATTGAACTGCCGCACCTTGGCTACCGAAGCATCCAGCTGCTTCTCGAAGGTGGTGACTTCAGCCTTCACTTTGTCCAACTCAGTCTGCACTTCATTTTCCTCTCGCCACAGCTCTCTGCCGGTTGAGGTCCATGAGCAACACAAATTTGCACAACAACCCCCACGCGTGGACACGCATGCCCTACAAGCGAGCTTACTTGCGTGCATTGGTCGCATCATTGCGCCGGGCCATCAGCTGATCGCGTTGTGACTGGCACGATGCCATTGCAGTCTGCTGCTCTTCAAGGCGTTTGCGAAGCTTCGCCTGCTCTTGATCGGCCTTGGCAATAGAACTCTGCAGCAACTTGCTTGCATCGGAGGTTTCCGCCGTTTGCGCGTCCTTCTTAGATAGAGCCCGCTGCAACTGCGCCAACTCTTTGTTGATCCACGCATCGCGCTCAGCTTGCGTTGCAAACTGCGCGTTGCGCCCTTGCTTCGCTTGCAAAGCCTCCACCTGCCGCTGCTTCTCTTCCATCCTGCTTGCACACAAATTCGTTCAAACATGAAACAACCAGCAGCATCATGAGCAGTGACTCAATCATATTACTCACCCAGCGGCCAGCTTTTGTTCGCGCGCAAGTGCCTCCTCGTGAGCAGGCTTGACTCTCTCCAATGCTTGCTGAGCCTGTTGAATACTCGTGCGTAAAGTGCGCAACTCACGCTGAGCCTCGCCTTTGGACTGCGTCCCTGCCTGAGCCGTTTCCTGGAGTTCGGCAATGGCGAGCTCGAGCTGCGCGCGCTGGCGCACAAGCTCGCTCTTCTCTGTGTCGGCAGCATCCCGGTCAGCACTGAGCTTCTCTAATGAGCCGGTGAGCCCACGGAGCTCCTTCTCTGCTGCCTTGACGCGCTCACGTGAGTTGGCCAGCTCGTTGTGGGCAGCGGAAGCCCTCTGGGAGAAGCCTGCTCGCGCCTCGTCCAAGGTCTCGAGCTTGCTACGAGTGTCCGCCAGCTCCTGTAAAGCAGCGCTGATGTTTGTGAAGCATCACGCATGTACTTGTGGGCGTGCGTGCGCTCATGCGTCTGTATGTTTGTGCGTGTGGGTGTGCATGTGCGCACATTGTACATGCAAGTGCTTAACAGTGTGTTCATATTGAAGGTTGTAATCATGTCAAGATCGCACCTTGTCGAAGATGGTGTACTCTAATGATCTACGCTGCTTATCAACAGACTGGTACATTCGCAGCTCTTCCTTCTCCTCGTCAAGCTCCTTGAGGCGTTCGGCGACATAGTGGAGGAGGTCAACAATTTGCGAGTGCCTGGCCTCGGCCTCCTGCATAACCTTCTGGGACTCCTTCCTGCGCTCCTCGTACACGCGGGTGCCACCAATCTCCTTCAGAAGGTCCAGGCGCTCATGGTCCTTCATGACGGTCAGGGAAGCAATCTTGCCCTGCTGGACGACGTAATAAGGGTTTGAGCGGGAGAAGCCGGCGCTCTCCAGGAGGTTGAGGACCTCCTGGCGGGTGACATGGCGGCCATCCAGGAGGTACTCGTCCTTCTTGGCGCCTATGGTGCGGCGGAGGCGGACCTCTTCTCTGTCGAGGGGCAGCCTGTTGTCGCTGTTGTCAAAGACTATTTCCACGTAGGCCTGCAGGACGGCGTTCCCGGCGCCCTCGTGCAGCAGCGCCTGCCTGTCCTCCGGCCGAAGATGAGTGAATAAGTCGCTCAGCACGAAACGAATGGCGTGGAAGAAGTTCGTCTTGCCACTCCCGTTGGCACCCACCTGCACGCGCACAACGCCGTTGAGCATGCGCTCGAGCATGCCAGCAACACCCTCAGCAAGCACAAACAGCCAAGCCACTTACCACGACATTGTGGCCAGGACTGAGCCCCGCTGCCACAGCGCCCTCGCGGTACGACTTGAACCCCTCGATGTGGACCTCCTTGATGAACATCTCTTCGGGACCGACACCACCCACGCCGCCGCCACCGACGACGACGACGAGGCAGAAGACAAGCTTGGAATTAGGGTTTGGTTGAATTCGAATTCGGGGCGGTGAGGTGCGCACTTTTTGGCGCCAATGCAGGAGAGCGCACGCGCTAGCGAATCTCGTGCGAGCCGGTGGTGCGCGGCAAAAGCTTACCGCAGCATTGACAGCATTGACATTGTCCACCTGGTACTGCAACTTGGCCCAATTTTCTCTCTCGTGAGTGGGTGGTAAAAAGCGTAGAACTTGATTTTTATTTTGTTTGGAGTAGAGGTGCATACACTACGATGTCTCAAGCGCATAGGGTATGAATCATATTGCACACATGCAGTCCGTGCACACTCATGTCATACAATAGCAAGTAGCAAGCACCAGAGCAAACATTTACATGACACCAGAGGCCATTGCACTATATTATGCTGAGTGACTTTATGTGCAATGCAATGCCGTGGGTGTATGGACGCAGCAGGCAGCAGCAGCAAGCAGTTACCAACATGAGTTGCACAATGCATGTTATAATGAGTGCGTGTTGATGGTAGCAACCTGCCATCTAATGAGAGTCACATACAACTGTAATTATAATTGATACACAAATAAGATTCATGATGAATGTTCAGATTGAACAACACACAACGCACGATAAATCCTTCATATGAAATGAATATAGTAGGTATTGCAAAATGCATACGAGAGTTATTAGGTCAAATACTGCCGCATGCGTATTGTTTTACATACCGTATGCACCCTATTATAATTAACCCCCTGGATCTTAAAAGGGGGCACACTGTTAGGCTGCATTATGCCCCCCTCCTCGTATACAGTGCCCCTGCTTCGGGTTACGCAATAAATGCAGTAAGTTACTGCATTTACTGCGTAACTCCGAAGCAGAGGATACGCAGTAAATGCAGTAAGTTACACTTGATTTATGGTTGTGTTATGCATGTTTCTCATGTTTTATGTTGTTGGATTGCGTAACATGCGGTTGGATACGGTTAGACAGCGTAATCGTGATCCATTACAATGCCTTCTTCCGAATAGAGTGCCCCCCCCGAATACAATTACCCCCCAATTTTGAGGGGCATTATGTTGGAAGGGGGGCACTGTGAACGGGTAAGTACGGTATGTAAACAAAGTACATACACATGAGCAGATAATTGCTAAGTTTTAGCAAACTTTTAAAATTTGATACAATAATGCTTCATCGCAATGTTTTTAATACGTAGATATAAACATAATAAACTGTTTTAAGATTTTATCATGTACATGCATATTATGGCACTGTACATATCATAATCAACTTATACTATTGACATTGCAAGTCGAATGGTCACTTTATAACCAAAATATTTATATGTCAATGACAATGCGATTTGGTTGTTTAATTAAACATCAATATTAAACCTAAATATTCGTAGTACGAGCCGTCATCATGTACGTTGCAACTTATATGTCGCTCTTTGTGAATTGTCACGTTGATTACGTAAATAAGGCATGCTTGGGTAATCTGTGTACATTTGACGCAACATCACATGATTGACATATTGCGCACTTTCATTTAATACGGGGTTAGATTCTTCTTAGATGAGGAGAGAACTCTCTCCTTATCTATTATTGAGAGACAAGACCTTTTCACCTTCTTTTGTGTCATCATTTTAATTGTTGTGTGATAACATACATAATGTGTTTCTCAACTGCGCAACATGTGTGTTTATTGGTCTCTCCAATTGATGCAGCGTTATGTTTTGCAGATATTAACATGACAAGACAATGAGGTTTTGCTATGTGCTTTGCCTTCAGACATAGGCTTTTCAATGGTATGCAAGTGTACTAGCTATGCAGCATGCCAACACCAGGCAAACCACACTGCACACACACAGGTGGTGACAATGTAAACCCTTGTATAGAAATGATGATGCAGTGCGGTTGTACATTCATGCTGCATGCGTGCGCCACACAGCACTTCACACATCCTATATACAACAAGTAGACACCAACTTTTTAAGGCAGTGGCATACACATGTGCAACTTACATCGTTTACACATAACAACTCTATGTGCGCGTACACTTGGCTTTTTCTTAAAACAAACGTGCGCAGGGATAGCAAGGTGAGATACAGCATGCATAACTTGTCATGATTCCACGATTACTATCATTGAGTGAGTGCTAGCAATGCGCCAAGCTGGAGAACTCCATACAACAGCTTTGATATCCTGCTGGACACGCGATCGGACACATGATACCAATACCGTCAACATACCTGTGTACACTACATATGCAAACTTGCTTACACTCAACAAGTCCGCAAGCAGGCAAGTAGAGCAAAGCAAATGCAGGCAATAACTTGGCAAGCACAACAACCAAAACTCACCAGACCATGCCCTCTGTCACGCCTAGCACAAGTCGAAGTCAGCATTTGGCAAGCAGCACAGCAGGCAGCACAACAAAGCAGTGATGCGCTGGGCCCCTCAGCTCGTCCAGTGGCACATACATATCACGCTTGAACATGTGCTGTCCAAGGCCCGGTCTCACCTCTTTTCTGCTCTCCCCCTGCGTTCTGCAGGTTGCTACCCTCTTCCCTTGCCGTTCCAATGCTTGCACCCACACCGTCGCTGCCTGAGGGTCTAGCTTATCAGTGTCACGTCTAGGCTAGAGTCTTAGCTCTACCTTGGCCCCCGCCTAATCTATTGCTCTGACTGTGTGTGCTCATACTCGTGTGCGTGCATGCTTGCTCTATGGTTTGCCTTGTGCATACATTTGTTTCTCAGAGCGTGCTTCGCGCAGCTCTGCTGTAAGTTATGTGTGGCATGGCCCATTTGATAAATACATACAGCAGTGATCCCATGCATAAACAGCACCAACAACGTCACACAATGCAGCATACTACTTCTATTATGCTACATCGCCGCCACCTCAGGTCCAAGCACAAGCCGAGCATGGTGCGCAGTAGGATGCAAGTACATTACCAACAGGCGCTGCGCATAATTCACTGTCAGGTGAAATGCAGAGTTTGAGCACGCTCAATCACAATGCATATTTGCTAGGCCCTGCCCAACTGCTAGCAGGCCCCTAGCAGACCTCGTTGAGCTCCAAGACGCCACAAAAGCACCTGATCTGACAACATCCTGTAACGTTTTGCTCTTTGGCAATAGCCAACAAAAAATATGTACAGTAACTTGTATGTTTGTTGCACGGCAATAGAAAAATTGTAACCCCAACAGACAACATACACAAAGCTAACCTTCCTACTGGTCCTGGCCCCGTCTGTACGGCTCAAACAGAAAAGGAATGGGTTTAAGCATGTTCTCAAACGCGCGTAATGCCCGGAAAAACTCGTCTTTCAACACAGTGATGCTCATCTTGTCCACTACTCGCCCCAGATCATGTGTCGTGTCAAAAGGGTCTTCAATGCAGATCAAGTGCCTGTCCACCCCCACACGCTTGGTCCAGTTCTTGTCCTCCTTTCTGCAAACATATAAATTGCCATCAAAGCCACCACAAAACTGCCAACGCCTTTGGGAATGAGCTTTGTGTGCGTGCAATTGTGAGCAGCACAAAAGCATGCAGGCTGATAAGGATGCACTACCTGATGGGGCCGCCCGTCCGGACAGAAATGACGTGGTTGTTGTAGTCATGCTCGCGTGCCCAATAGCGGTAGAATTCAACCAACAGTGTGCCCAAAGTCTCAGTGTTGCGATGCCCAAAGTCTTTGAGCTGATCCACCTGGTCAAAGTACTTGTATGGGACCCCATTGGCTTCACCTTGACATGTAGCTTCCATTGCCTGGCAAACAGACCACTCACAGTCAATGTACATTAACACAATGTCCAACTCATACTGTACAGTGGGGTACAACATGATTCACCTGCAAGCACGGCAGTACGGGAGGCTGTCTAGTCTGAAGAAAGTAGATGCACATCAACACATACGCGTAGCTGGAGAGCGTCCCTCTGTAGGTCTCATTGATCTGGCAAAGGAAACCCCTCAAGACTGCTGCCAAGCTTTACAGCACACAAGTACAATGCCAAGGCATTAGCTCACCTGGCGGCGTTTGGCCCAATGCTTGACAATCAATGCAAGCTGCTTGAGGCGAGGGTCGAGAGAAGCATATGTGTAGAGCAGCCTTGTGTTGGCCACTGCCAACAGGTTGTTGACACAGATGTCGCATGCGACGCCACTGCACATGTGGCAAGGTCAAACCTATTACATGGAGAACCAGACAGGCTTCAATCTATCCGACTATACGACTGCGCGTGTTGCATGAATATCCGGGCAAGGCTACCTTTGAGGGTCTTTGAACTTCACAATTGGCACGCGTGCATGCGTGAGAGCTTGTACATCCTTCATGCCATCTGTCAAAACATGTCGTGAATTCGTCAGACAAACTGCAAGACTATCTCACGTTGAACCAAAGCAACCTGCTGCTCACTTCGTTCTAAAATGTCAGCGAGTCGAGTTACATGATCGGCTTTTGCGGTTTCCTCATCCTCCACCTCCAGACACAAATCCACATCGCTGTTCTTGACAGTGAAGCCATTTGCATACGATCCAAACGGGTGCAATCGCACGCCCGGCCACTCTTGGTAGACCAGCTGCTGCACGTGTTGCACAAACTGCTGCAACGAGCGCTGTTCATTCTCGGATGGTCTGAGCGTCCGGCACAACTCAAAGAGCTGGCGAGAAACCTGCAGCAGAAAATAGGTCTGCATGTTCACAAATTCAGCACAGTTCAGGACTGGACACTGCATGCCAGAGACTGTATCCAACTAGAGAAAGAAGTCGGATATGCCATAGCTACAGCCATTGCCCTTGACCCTCCGCACCCTCCAAAACAGTTGAACGTCCAGCAATAATGTAAGCATGGGTAGACCATAAACAGTAGTGATATAGTACCAGATCCAAGTCTGCCTTCAGTGGCTTGCGATACTGCGCGGTTTTCCCTGCACGCCATCGGTCCCCGGATGTGGAGGGGTGAGGGGCAGGACCAGGTTGAAGGGCCTGCCAAGAGCCAAGCATGACCTCATGGTATCAACTTCAGGGTATCAAGCATGTAGGCAGGCTTACATGCTACCATGACAAGCTGTACTAGGAACCAAAGTAGCAGCTAAAACTTCTGAGGTGCGCACCAGCGCTTATGCAGCCATGCATGGTACTCATCCAGTGATATTGGAAATGACCTAGGCAACCATGCAAGACTGTACTTCACATGAATGTGACTGTACTTTTGTCATCGACAATCGTCAATGTAGATGTGGACAACTGCTTGAATGTCTGACAACCGTACCGGGCGTGGGGGTTCAGGTCCATTTGCTTCAGGACCGCGCAACAAGTTAAGAGCTGTACCGCCGACCTTCTGGTCAACAATACGCGTGTTTGGGGCAGCAGCAGGTGCATGCTGCGGCTCCACCAATCGCAACGCTGTCAAACTTGCAGACAATGCGTCCGCAGGTCTCGGTTGAGCTTGCAACGCTTGTGCAGACTGCTGCTGCTGAGGCAAGGGGCCGCGCAATCCCACTGCAGCATAGCTGCCTCCGGGCTGGGAGCCAGGAAAGTGGGGAACATGCTGCAATGGTATGCTCTGTTGTAGCGGTGTAGTGGAATGTAGGTGCTGGTGCTGGTGCTGCTCTTGTGGTTGTTGTAATCGTTGTGATTGTCGCTGTTGCTGTTGCTGTTGATGAAAGTCTTGCTGGTACGGTTGTTGGTGTGGCCCGTGCTGGTGCAGTGCCGGCGGCGGCGGTGGTGGGCCACCTCGGCCTAGCGCAAATGCTAGCAGCTGCGCACCTGCGTCAGCGCCTGGACTGGTAGCAGCGGGCGGTCGGGGCTGAAAGCCGGGGGGCGGCTGCGGCCTGGGCCTCCACTGCTGCTGCTGCTGCTGCTGCAGTTGCTGCGGTCGCTGCGAATGCTGCGGCTGCGGCGGCCTCAGTTGCTGCTGCTGTTGCTGGAAGGCGTGGTATGGCTGTTGAACGGGAGAAGGAGGAGGCGGAAGTGGAGGATGAGGAGAAGGAGGAGGGTAGGCTGTTGGAGCGTAGCGAATGGGCGGGCCAGTGGCGGCGACGGCGGAGTCCCAGAATGCGCGCGGGTCAGCGCCAGAAGACGCTGTCAAAAGTGGCGAAGGAGGAAGACCACGGGAAGGAGGTGGATGAAGAGAAGGAGAAGGAGGAGCTTGCAGCAGCTGCTGGACACCACTTGTGGGAGGCTGCTGCGCCTTCAGCATGGCCAAAAGCGCTGCGCCATCGCTGTTCGCCCGCGCCATGCGCCCCACATGCCGCCTCGCAGCAATGCAGAAGCCTCGCCCACCGCCGCCACCGCCGCCGCCCACACCCGCACGCACACCCCAAACTTTCCCGCCAAACCCTAATTACGACAAAAGAACACAGTAACGTATTCCTAGTAATCAATGACGTCACTGCTGTCCTTTAAAAGTTACGTCACCGGCATTGTCGGCTGAGTGCTTTCAGATTGTCGACGTGATTGACGTTGTCGGTGTTGTTGTTGTTGGGGGCCATGGCGGCGCCGTCCGGCTCCCGAAAGGAGATCAAGCAGGTGTGCGTGTACTGCGGCGCCAGAGCCGGCGACAGGCCCGAGTATATGGCGGCCGCAAGGGATCTGGGCCTGGAGCTGGTGGGGCTCGTGGTTGTAGGTGTGCTCTCATTGTCATTGTCATTCTCATGCTCATGCCCGTGCCCATGCTCGTACTTGTGAACGTACGTATACCTGTAAGTGCCATGCTCGTACTTGTGGTTCTATTCGGCATGGTGGCTGTAAAAGAACGGATTGGTTTTGCATGCAGGTGAGGAGGGGCATGGGTCTTGTGTACGGCGGTGGCAGCGTGGGGATGATGGGCGGGCTGGCTCAGGCGGTGCATGAGGCGGGCGGCAGCGTGCTCGGCGTCATCCCCACCGCACTCAAGCCAGTGGAGCTGTCGGGAGAATGCATTGGCACCATAATTGAGGTGTGGAAATGTTGTACGTTACGTTTACCGCTGCTTATGATTTATTATGCATGCGTCCAGGGCAGTCAGCACCATGGTTGGTCGGCAGTATGCATGCAGGCGCGCGTAGGCATATGCACCGGCACAAATTTTTTTAGCATTGCACACATACATGCACCCGCGCGCACACATACGCACGCGCACATATGCACATCCACCGCACTTGTGCACTACACGCAGGCACGCACACATACATGCACGCACATACATATATCTACACATGCTTCCACTCACTTATGCACACTTACCCCCGCACATGTTCGCACTCGCACGCGCGCACGCACATATGTACATACGGTGCGTGCAGTGCACGTGGTAGGCATGTTTGCTGCCTAGCACAAGCATGCGTGTGCACGCTTTGTCGAGCTGTGTTGAGCGAGTGCGTGTGCGAGCAGACCGAGAGCATGCACGAGCGCAAGGCCGTGATGATGGACCACGCCGACGCCTTCATCGCTCTCCCCGGCGGTGTCGGCACGTTGGAGGAGCTCGTTGAGATGATGACGTGGTCTCAGCTGGGCATCCACGCCAAGCCGTTGGGCATCCTCAACGTGGCGGGTTTCTTTGATCATCTCCTCGCCTTCCTCAAACACGCCACCGATGAGGGGTTCATACGGGAGCAGCACCGACGTGTACTTGTTGCACACGATAACCCAGCAGACCTACTTGATGCACTTCAAGCATACGAACCTGCACCTGCACTCGTGCAGCCCGATCGCTGGCAGCAGCAACAACCCAAAGTTAAGGGATGAGTTGACTGACTGAAAGTATTGGCGTTTGTTTGTAGCATATTGTACCTTCCTATTTCTTGAGTTGATCAGAATTGAGAGTGCTATGGTGCGTTCGCTCGGGGAGGTTGTATGGTAGGTAGCAGCAGTGACAGGTGTAATCTGTTAGTTGCGAGCCACGTAGTGAAAATGTCGTTAGCATAGTTGGTGCTGTCTTAGCTCGCTTGCATTTCTAGGTAGGCAACATGACAATGTCAATTGGTTGGTATTGTCACCGCAAGTGTCCCAGTAGTTTGCAAGTGCGTACTGATTGAACAAGCTCTGCATTCTGACAAATGTGCACAGGTCGGTAGAAGCAAAGCAAGTATTCCTTCCTTGTGATGGGTGCAATGCCTTAGGGTGTATGCTTGGTGAGCAAATGCTATACAAATCTGCTACTTGATGAGGCCCTGATGCTATGTGGTTGGTACCTTTGGAAGTAGGTATCGGCACTTGGACTTTTTCGCGGTTTCTGCTTCCTTGTTGAGGGGGAGTTAGAGAAAACAAGAGCGCGAGCATGCGTGAGAAGTGGTTGTCATGCATGTGCAAGGCACGTGTGGGGCGCGCATGTGCTCATGTTACTCGTACGCCAAGCACATGCGCAACCCCTTTTACGGCTTCTTGCAGCCTGTTGGGTGAACATCATCATGTCATGTGTGACGTATGTTGTCGTACCTACAGTCACCTATGGGGCTACCGGCATTAAGCCCTATCAGCAGCTACCAGCAAAGCACTATGACATGGGAAACAACAACGTTCAAGAATATACTGCAGCCTTGCAGTACCCTCACCAATTCGAATTAAATTTCACTTGCCACTACAAGAATTTCTCAATACTCCAGTCATACGCAGTCAGAAGTCACTGGAAAGAATACCTATGCTATGGAGACTCTGCACAACTTGCCTTTGGCCTACAAAAACTCTCAACCAGTAAAGATGTCTGCCCTTGCATCTGTGCTCTAGGTCCTAATTACACCAGCAAACACACAAGTGCACTCTTTCTCACTCTCTCATCCCGCCAGTGCTCCCGTGGCATGCACGCGATACTTATTCCTCCTCTTGGCATTCTTCCTATCTTTGACTCCATGTAACCACGCCTTGAAGTGGTCTTTCAGTAGCGCGAGTGCGGCTATCTTCGCCGGGTCTTGTAGAAACATTTCCAACACAAGTGATAGAAGTGCCGATAGCAGCCACGCGCGTGCCACGCTGGGCTCGAACACGAGCCCGTACAACATGATGAAGTAGGAGCATAGTGCGCAGAAACCCAACGCACCCGCGTACGCGAAGTACACGAACCAACGTGGGAGGCCCTGGCGCTTGCGTCGTCTCTTAGCGTTGTCACGCTGTTGTTGTTGTCGTGTTGCACGCACACATCCACCTGCTCCTCCCGCCCTCTTACGCTCGGCAAAGGGTTCGTTTGCTGTCTCAGCTGCGTGGATGTGTGCTTCGTGTGTCTGTGAGGCAGCAGCCTTTGCCCTCTGCGCCCAACGTGAGAGCACTTCTTCCTTAGCAGCGAGGGCGTCGAGGTAATGTTGTGCCGGGGTGGGCGCACGTGAGTTGTTGTTGGAACTTCCCGCACTCTTCACCTCACTGCGGTGTTCGTGTGCGGACATCCACCACAAACCCAACACGGGTCTTCCTTTAGCGAGAGCCTCTCTCTCCTCTTTCACGTGTTTGCGTGCAAGAAACCCACGCACGGCTGCTTGTATCCGCGTGGCAGATTTGCGTTGGTGGCGTGCACGCACGAGTAGGTGTCTTCTCCACACACGTTGTATCCGACGCACAACGTTCTCTATCGCCGAGGGTATGTAGAGTGGCGTCTCACTCCTATCGAACAACATGTTGGATGGGGTGCCGGAGCGCGAAGGGAGTGTGGACTCGCTCAACCCGTGCTCGCGCATCACCATGTTGGTGATGTTCTGTTGGCGTGCGAACAATGTGGCTGCGCTACCACGCTTTGTTGTTGGACGACGAAGCCTCGCTGCGGCCTGCGCGAAAGCAACGGCGTACTCGCTACCTCCTGATTCACTTGTGGGCGTGTGTGCGCGCGGGGTGGATGTTGTGCTTGTTTGCGTGCTGGGTTGTAGGCTTTCCGGTCGTCTACGGCGTGGACGCATGATGCCGTTGCTAGGTGGGGGAGGGGGTGGGGGAGGAGGTGGTTGTGTGGCCAACTTGTTGGATGAAGGGGACACGTTGGCCCACGCTGTAGTGAGGAACGGGTCCGGTGCTATACGCTGCACATGTGGTGAGAACTATCGTCAGTTGGATGGTTGCACACGTTGTGCAAGTGCAACTGTACAAACACGTGCGTACAAGTGCATGTGCGCACAAGTGCGTGTATCTGTATGGTGTGCACACGCACACGCATGCCCGTGACAACATGCACACACAGACATCAATGTGCAAGCACCCATGCACACTCACGTGCGCATACCAAGCGCACTCACCGAGTTACTCCTCGACGCCATCAGCATGGCTCTCCTCGCTTTACTCATGGCTGGTCTCGCTGGTGGCGGCGCGTCCGCGGGAGGTGGCGGGAGCGGCGCAAACGGTGTCAATGTTGGTAACGCAAGACCGAACGCCTGCTGCGCCGACTGCACCATGGAGAGCAAACGGCTGGAGGCTTGGGCGGGAGGGGCGGGACGCAAGCGGCGAGGGCGAGTGGGAGCACCCTGCACACGACGGTTGTTGCAGCGTTGATGATGTTGGGTAACAGGGGGGGCTCTACATAAATGGAGCTGTGTGGCTTGCAGATGCAAGGACGCACGCGCACACATCCAGTGTGAGCACGATGCCACGCGCGCGCAGACAGAGACGCACGCACGTACGCTCTCATGCATGCACGCGCACGGACACACACAGTCACACGCACACACCTCCGGTGGTGGCGGTGGTGGCACCGGGAACAGTGCCGTCGCACCGCCTCCCCCCGCCGCAGCAGCGAATGGCGGTAGGATGTCTTTGGGCGCGCCCAGGACGTCGAGCACAGGCGCGGCGGCGATGACGGTGACCTTGTTGCTGACGCGTCGGCGGGGACGGATGCGCGGTGGGACGCCGCCGGAGGAAGGAGCGGGAGGGGTCGGGGGTTTGGGAGGCAGGGGAGGGGGGACGAGGCCAGCTAGTGACACAAGTATCATTGTGTTATGTATACATATCAACGCGTGCGTGCGTGCGTGCGTGAACACACGCACGTGCGCACATGCCCATGTATACGCACAAGGTCACGTGTGGACAACCACGCTTGAGTGACACGCATGCGTATGTGCGCACGTGTGCACGTGCACGTGCATGTGCACGTGCATGTACCTGTGCATGAGAGTGTCTGCGTGTATGTGCACGTGTGTGCACACGTGCGCGTGCGCGTGCATGAGTGTGAGTGTGAGTGTGAGTGTGAGTGTGAGTGTGAGTGTGAGAGTGTAGACGTGTTCCAGTGTGCACTTACCTGCTTGCGGGCCTGTGGCGATGGTGCTCATTCGCGAGAACCTCGACGCTCTCTGCGGTCTCAGCAATGTCGGTGCCGTCGGTGGTAGCGGCACGCCTTCTTCATTGAAGCTCAACTTTACATCCATCACACCATTCTCAGCCACATCACCCGACCCCACGCCATCACCCGCATCACCCAACATCGGCGTCGCCGGCTTGCTGTTGTTGTTGTGTAACAAATGGTCGGCAACGTCGGCAATGGAATGAAGAACAGGCCATTGCTTCTTGTGGCCATTTTGTTCAACTTCCTCTCCATTGTTGTGCCCGTTCGTGTTGGACATGCTGGTCATGGACATGTTGGACACGTTGTTGTCGTGTCGGTGTCGGTGCGATCGTCGTATGTTGGTTCGTGCTTTGGTCTTCATAGGTGGGGCCACATACGTTGACTTTTGGAACACGAACTGCAGTACCACTTTGCTCGGTAGCATGAGCATCGCGGCGGCGATGCCCACTATCACTTTGGCCGCGATGTTGCTCGGGTTGATGCCGAAGAACACCGCCGTGGTGGCGATGTGTCCCAACACGAGACACATCAACACCATCAGACGCTGGGGACGCGTGTACTTGTCGGTCGGCTTCACGCTCATGATTGTACCGACGGCGTGCTCGGACATGAGGGCGAGACCGATCTTACCCGCGAGGGTGGAGGGAGGGTCGTCACCCTTCTTCATGTCAACACCGTTGACGGCCTTGGCGGGCTTCGCAAGACCCTCCTTAGTGATGGTGTTGTTGTCCTGAACCTACACATAAACAAAAAGGGATAACAGGTTGAAAGCTGTGTCGAGCACACACGCACGCACACAGATACACAAGCGCGCGTGTGTGTGCGTGTGCGCGCGTGCACACGCACACATACACACACGCGCACACACGCACAAACACACTCACCTTCTTGTCGTCCTCCTGTTTCAATCTGTAGTCAAGTGTCCCGAGTTTATCCTCAAGGCGTGCTCTTAGTCTATCTCTCCTATCCTTCCTATACCCCAACCAATTTGCCACGGCAAACGTGGCATAAATCCCCCCTAATACAAAGAACGCCAGGCTATTACTCAGACTAATCTGCGTGAACAGGTCCGCTTGTCCAATCGGGTTAATCACGTTGAACTGCGGGACCAAGTCATCGGCCGACACGCCGAACGACGTGAGGTGGACCGTCTCACATATCACGTAGTCCTTGGTGCGATACAACTCGCGCAGACCGGATGTGGACCAGGAGCCAACATTCTCATCCCAGTAACGACAACCTCCGCGGGTGGAGCGACAAGACGTGCCGCCAACGCTAACGGGGATGCGGATTTGAATTGGGGTGGTGAGGTTGGATACCTCGAGGTTGGTGTCAGCGCCTGCGTGTGTGTGGGTGAACATGAGTTGAAGCGTATATCGTATGGTATGCATGTGGTTGAGGGTGCACATGCTCCCCAAGTGTACCTTTGGCGCGCATGTTGAAGGTGAGCACGCCACCCGTGATGGGCGTGGAGTCGTTGCTGCCCGCGTACGGGTTGCTATTACTAACCGCAGCAATAACCTGCACCAACACCACCACATCAACATTCACGCTAGCACAACACACGCTCCTTCCACGCAAAGACACTCCCAACACCACGACAGAAGCATGCATCTCTCACCTGCATCTCCGATCCGTTGGACGGCACAGTACCAGCCGGAACCTGAAACAGAACACATCGCTTCAACCAAGCCAACCAACAACCATGTCACTACCACCACCACAGCAACAACAACAACAACAACAACAACAACAACAACAACAACTCTCACCTGCACGGTTGGTGCCGAGTCCTGGCCCGAACCCGGCACAGATGGCAACACCACTTCTCCCGCGGGGTCCCCCACCACCACTTTCGCCGACAACTGCAGTCCTTTGCTCGCCACGCTGAAGGGCGTCTCTCCCGGCACGGACATCTTCGTCCCCGCTAATGCTAAGTTCTGGACGATGGTCTGAACGGTGTGGGAAGTGGAGTTGGAGTTGGAGGAGGAGGAGGAGGAGGAGGAGGAGGAGGTGGAGAGGGAGGAGGCGGCGTCGAGGAGGGATTGGGAGGCCAGGGGCTCGGGGGAACCCATGCTAGCGGCATTCAAAGCAAGCTGGCTGACGGCAGCGGCCTGCATGGGGACAATAATGAGTGTTGTATGCATACACACATGCGGGCGTGCCCCAGGCGCACACGCACACGCACGCATGCACACATGCGCACGCGCACATGCACGCGCACACTGAAGTTGGAGCACACTCGTGACTTGCTCAAGTCCACAAGTGCCCACTCATGTCCAGCATCAGTGCATACGCGTGCGTGTGCGTGAACAACACCCACGCGCACACTATCTACACTCACCGCTCTCTGCGTGTTGTCCGTATCATTCACCGAGTAGCACTCCCCCATCGCCGCCGCTTCTCTATACGCATCCCCCACCAGACTCATCTCCACGCCACTCATTCTCAAGCTATCAATCACCCTCTGCAAGGCTCCCAACATCACTCCCGCGTGCCGACACGCATTCGCCACGTCCTCTTCATCCTGTCTCGCCTGCGCTTCTTCTTGAGGAGTGAGAGGCGCACCCGCGGGAGCAACACGTTGGGGGCGTGAAGCACGTTGTGAAGCAGCCAAGTTGTGGAGACGTGAAGAGGACTTGGCTATGTTGACTATCTGGATGATGTTGCCTGTGCCGAGGGCGTAAGGGAGGGAGTCATTGGATGTGAGGAGGTTCTCCACATAGTCTGTGACGCTGAATGTGTCTGTGTCGTTGTTGTTGTTGTTGCTCGACAGTGTTGGCATGTATGCTGTCACGTTGAGTTCTACTCGTGACTTGGCGTCGAATCTATCTACGATGTAAGCGACGAGGGTGAGTGTGTAGGAGTTGTTGCTCACGGTGACGGGAGGGAGCTTGACGGATGCTTGGTTGGTCTTGGAGCGGGGGACGAGAGGGATCTCCCAGTTGTAGGTGGGGTCGGTGTAGCGCCACTCGTACTGAACGGCCTGGTTGTCGTCGTCCTCCCAAGCCTGAAACACACAAATCGCTATCATCACCTGACAACACACGCACATGCACACGCACGAGCATGCGCACATGACCAGGCACACATGCACGCACACATGTGCACACACATACAGGGATGCACACGTACAACAACACGTGCACGTGCACATGAGCGAACGCGCGCACACGTACACACATGCACGCAAGCAGGGGAGCAGAGTCCTACCGAGCACGCTAGCGTGAACGTCGTCTGACTCGCAAACCCCACAAGCGGCGTGGCCGCGCACACTCCCGACGTGGGTGCCCCATTGGCCACGAACCCCACTTCGTTATACCCCGTGAGTCCCGAGTCTTCATTCGTCGCGTTCAGACGCAGCAAGTAGGTCTGTCCTGCTGAAAGCGCGCCGGGAAGGATGACTAAGTGGGAGTTGTTGCGGAGAGTGGCAACCTTGAAAGGGTAGGAGTCGAGGTCGAGACGGCCAGATACAACCTCCCAGTAGTAGGTTGTCCTCGCGCCGTAGACGGTATCGTTCATGATGCCACCCTTTTGCACAAGTTAGTGAGTCAGGCCATCAGTAATATCATCTGTAATATGGGTGCTTGCGAGTGTGTGCAGGTGTGCTTGTGTACATGCAACCGATAGTCACACACCCTATCTGCCTCTGCCTCAATTACAAACACACGCTCACCCGTATTGCGAGGCGATCGTTAGCGTTGACGATTGGTGCAACGGGGTCGATCCACACGACGGGAACCACATTGGATGTCGCCTGCAGCAGCCGCCGCCTCCGGTTGGACTGAAGCTGCTCGGGTCCCAACACACTGCACACATCACAATAATAACAACATGTTGGTATGCGACACAAGCACACACACACGTACACACACACACATGCATACACGTGCACACGCATGCACACGCACGCGCGCGCGCACATACACGCACTCACGTGATCCTCTTCACGACATTTTGCGTGCGTCCAGGTATGGGGCCATTCCCGTCATAGAGTGGCTCTTTACTCGCTGTGATAGTAAACAAATAATCCGACCCGGCTGGCAACGTGCCGGGTGCCAACGTGAGTACATTCTCCAACGGGTCTGGATACAACAACCCCAACGTGTCCACGAAGCACGGGCCACTATCGTTGGCACGCACACACGCCCACTTGAAGAAGAACGGGCCGAAAGGCGGGACGGGATACGTTGGGTTTTGGTCATCGGGATCGTTTGATGTAGATGCATCCAACATGACCACATCACCCGCCGACACAACCATCGCGGCCTGCACGTTGACAACTATCGGCGACACGAGCACAACCACCAACGCAGTAGCCTCGTTGTATAGGCGCGTCGGGTCCGACACAACTTCACCATGGATGGTCAGTCCATAGGTCAACCCGGCCGACAACGTGTTGGCGGGGATGAAGAGTGTGCGTGTCTTACTCGTCTGCTCGTCCAACTCGAAGAAAGGCGACCCCGAAGCCAAAGTCCACACAAACAACATATCTGGAGCCGAGTCAAAACACGCCGATAGAGCCACAGTCGCATAAACACGCACGTCTTGACTCCTATACACACGTTGTACGGCGGGTCCCTCGATGATCACATTAGGTAGCGGGTAATCCCTCCTCACCACGCTGTGATACACCAACCCACTTTCCCCGAGGAAGTTCTGCACGGACAACATGAAGGTGTATGTTGTGTCGACGGCGAGGAGTTGTGAGGGTAATGTGACGGAGGAGGAGGATGTGGGCGTGTCGGATAAGAAGCGGGAGATGGCGGGCTCGTTGGGGACGTTGGGACGAACGCCGTAAGCGTAGGACAAAGCGCGACCCGCGGTGCCGTAGGAGCCGGAGGCGTCCAACGTGAAGTCGTCGCAGGAACCGAGAGTAGTGGGGGCCTGGAATGTGTTTGGGTGGGTGGATGGGTGTGTGCATGCGTGTGCGCGCAAGTGAGCGCTTGTACGTGTGCATGTGCCTGCATAACATGCGTGCGGGCGTGTGGTTATGTCCGTCCCACGAACGCTCACATGCAGATGCCTGCATGTGTATGTGCGTGCGAGCGCGCACACCTGCCTGTGTGTGCGCATGTGTGTGTGTGTGTGTGCACGTGCATGCGTATGAGTATGAGTATGCGCGCATGTAGGAAATAAGCTATCTGTTCGCAGGAAGAGTAGTTGTCATAAAACCAAAGGCAGACATCAACCACCTCTCACCTGCACAACTGCAGTAGGGTGTGGCGGATTGACTGGCCTCTCCACGCTGACCGACCCCGCCAGGTACCCCGAATTCCTTTGCTTTGTCAATATCGCATCTGGCAAGAACACAAGTTGCCACAACTCTTGTATCGTTGCCCCGTACCCGACCGCCACCTGCACGACGGTATCCGTGACCCAACTACACAGCGGCCCCTTCCCCAAGAACAACATCGACGCGGCGTCGAACAGGTTGGCGCAAGACTCCACGCCGTTGAAACCCGCGCGGTCGGTGGGAGTGTTGAAGGTGAGGGTGATGCCGACGGCACTGTCGGTGAAGATGGCCTCGTTGGTGCAAGGAGGCGTGAGGGCGATGCACGAGGCGGGTGCA
This sequence comes from Chlorokybus atmophyticus, assembly GCA_009103225.1. NCBI lineage: Eukaryota > Viridiplantae > Streptophyta > Chlorokybophyceae > Chlorokybales > Chlorokybaceae > Chlorokybus > Chlorokybus atmophyticus. The sequence continues at coordinate 105,574 of RHPI01001259.1, read as the reverse complement.
GCAGCCTTACCAACAAGAAGGTCAAGTGGGGTTGCGGACAACAATATGTATGTGGACGTGTGGAGATACACGCTCACGGTGTAGGAGCCGAAGTCGGCTATAGTGTAGTCGACTCGATACAAGCCTTGCGTCGTGTTGCCTTGAGCCACGTCCAGCGCAATGTACTCGTATGTCTTTAGCACAATGCCATACTCGTTGGTGGGTTGTTGTGGGGATATCACCACTTTGTACACGTCCCCGCCACCCGCGTTGATGCGGTCCACCGAGTCTCTGGCCTGTATGTGGAACGTGGCGGGTGTTCCCGCCACGCCAGACGTGGCAGAAGACCCAACAATCTTGCACATGTTGGGATCCGTTGCCACGGTTGCGATGGCACCTCTCGCCGTGTAAGTTGCCAGCGGGTTGCCATTGGTCACGAGGACGTTGTTGACGTACGCGCTCAGCGTGTACACGCCGGTGCTCTCCACCGTGAATGAGGCGCTGTAGTTGCCGTTGTTGGTGTCGGTAATGTTGGTATACATCACGTCCGGCACGTCTGCGCTCTGGTACTGCACGTACACGCGGCCACCCTCACCCCCAACATTAATCTTATTGCCATACGCATCGTATGCGGCCACAACCAATGCAAACACTTGCAACGCGCGTGCGGCGTGAAACGCGTCTTCCATACTCGCATCGTTCTCACCCAACAGTATAGTGTATTGAGCAGCTATGTTGGCTGCCACGACATTGGTTGTGTATGTTGCCGCGGGTGTTCGCGCCAACGTAACCGACACGCTGTACAACCCGGTCACCGTGGGTAAGAAACCCAACGTAAAGGTCCCGTCCTGTGCGTTGGTCATCACAACAGACCCACTCAGGTCCTTTTGCGCCTGTTTGCTCAGCACAGTGCCTTGCACATATGTCACATATGCCTCCCAACTATCATCCACAAGTTGGAATGTCTTTGCGGGTACACTTTTCGATCCCGATTGGGCGTTGCCGTACGCGTCTTTGGACTTCACGCCAACATGTTGGGTCACGCCCGCCATAGCATTGGACATGTGGGTCAATGTGGACGTGTCGATGGATGTGTCGGCCGCGAAAACAAAGAGGGAGAAAGGACTCCCTTTCATAGCAACACCTTCGTACAACACAACAACACCGTACCAACCACTCATGTTGGTTTGGTAGGAGATAGAGTAGGAGCCGTCTTTGTTGTCCGACACATTTGCGTCCAACATGATGTTGTTGTTGTTGTTGAGGCGGATCGATGCGGAGAAGTGAGTGGAGAAGCCGCCGATAGTCAAAGATACGTTGTTCATAATTGTTGTGTCGAGCACCCCGTTGTTGTTGAGGACCTCAGCTGTGACGGATTGAGCCACACTTTGCACGAAGAATGTTGTTCTCACCCCCGCGATGGCATAGTTGAGGCCATCCCCGTACGCGTATGTGTAGTTGGCAGTGGGTGTCATGTTGTTGTCGAGTACACGTATCACGTTGGCGCGGTACGGGCTTCCCGCTATAGCATACGCTTGCTTGATGTAAAACCCCGCTGGCGTGAGCACGGGCAGCATGAGGTTGATGAGTATCGTGTGGTTTCCCCGCTGCGTGTACGTGTAGTTGGCCACGTACACGCCATTGCCAAGATCATACACGTCCGCGCGTAGGTCCTTCCCATCAGGTTGTAGAAGTGTAACAACAAATGTGTCCCCGCCGTTGGGACGCGCGTTGCCGTACGCGTCCACAGCACGTATGCGCAACGAACCCAACGTATTGACAATCCCGCGGGTTACGCCGAGACCCGTCGCGTAGGTCTTGTTGGCACTTGTTGGACCCGCCGTCACGGACAACATCATGGGACTCCCAGCAATGTGTCGCCCGTGATAAGTCATGCTGACGGCGTGAACGACACCCCAACTCGCGACGTACGTGAGGTTGTACCCAACATATGTTGGGAGTGCGCCGTTACTACTCGCGTTGTTGTTGGAAAAAGTCTGTTGCTGGAGCAAAGAAGAGCCCGAAGCCAACACTTGGCGTGGGGTCACACGCCTGTTGGCGCTTGCCGACACAACAACACCAAAGTTCACTTTATCTCCATCCTCGACAGGGTTGCCGAACGTGTCCACCAGGTTCACACCCAACGTGACGCTCTGTCCCGCAGTCACGGGCGCGCTCGACACAACAACAAGCGTACTATTGAGTGATATCCCCGCGGGAGACACTCTCACGCTCTGTGCGAAGGGACTGTTGGCCACATTAACACCCACTCCATCCGTTATCGACAAGTTGTACAACCCCGTCACGGGTAGCGTGTACACTATCGCATAAGACCCGTCCCCGTTGTCTTCACTCGACACAACATACACGCCAACGGGTCCAACAAACGTTGCCACAAACGCGTCCCCGCCAACAAGCTTGTTGTTGAGGAACTTGTCTCTCGCTCTCACTGTAATAAGTGTGGGTTCACCCGCATCTGTACCGATCAAGCCGGCACCCGTCGCTTCAGACGTGTAAGCGTATGTTGGGCCCGCGACAACTATAAGCGGAAAGTACCCGCCTGGCACGGTGTTGTACGGCGCGAAGAGTTCTGTGGGTTGGGTCACGTCGACCTGGTTCACTTGCACGCGGAGGTCGTAAGTGCCAGATGTTGGCACGGCGTATTGACCCGTGTACACGCCGTCCTTGTGGTCGTAGGTAGAGCCCTCATAGAGCGTGCCAACCGTGATCACAATCACCTCGTCACCTGCACAAGTGTGTGTGTGTGTGTGTGTACGTGTGAGCGCGCGCGCGCGCATGAGCGAGTGCGTGAGCGTGCATGTGCGTGTGCGTGTGTGCATGTTTGTGTGTACGTGTGTGTCAATCACACTCACCGCTTGTCCTGAGATTGCCATACGAGTCTGCTGTTGTGACAGTAAAGTTGGTGACGGCGCCAGCCACGGCGACAAAGGTGCGCACTAGCTGACCAGTTGTCGGGTCCGGCATCGTGGCCATCGTGTGGTTGAGCCGGCAATGCGTGCCATTGGTGCCACCTGCACGCACACCACACGCACGCACACATAAGCAGCCAACAACACAGTAGGAAGCATCTCATTTCACGCACGCACACACACACACACACGAGCGCGAACATGCACATGCACACGCTCACGCCCATGCCCACGCCCACGCCCACGCCCACGCCCACGCCCACGCACACGCCCACGCACACGCCCACGCACACGCACACACACTTACCCGGCACGACGACCAGTCCCCTAAACGGGCTCCCGTTGATATTCAGATAGTTCCTCCTGACCGTCATCGTATACTCCCCCACCACGGTCACCACATAACTCCCCACATACACTCCATTCACATACCCGCTCGCTCCCAACACTCGTCTCCCGTCTCCCACCCGCGTCAACCCAACATCAAATAGATACCCGGCCTTGTTCTGGGGGTTGCGGTAGAAGTCGAAAGCCGAGATGGTGAAGGTGTTGAGGGAACCCGCGAGAGCGAGGGAGAGAGTGTTGGAACGGGAAGTGGCGAAAGACTCGGGAGCGTACACGTCGCCGGGGGAGAAGGAGACGGTTAAGAGGCCGCCCGTGCTCACATACGCAAGCTGCGTGTGTGGGGATGTGTGTTAGAGTGGCAGTAAGCAGTGATAGGATTGTGATGCGTGTGTGGGTGGGTATGTGCGCACGCGCGCAATGCATTCAAACACACGCACTCATGTGCTTGTGCGTGTGTGACTGTGTGCATGCTTGTATCCTCGTATGTGTATACCTGTGAGCAGATTGCGTTGGCATCCGTCGTTGCGCACACCGCATACTCCACTTGCGCCGCTCCTTGCGGCGCATACAGCGACAACGCGGCCTCCCCACTCAACTGACTCATATAACTCACCGCATACGTCCCGTCCCCCACATCACTCACCCTCACCTGACTCGTGATCTGTTTGCCGTCCGCGGCGAATTGGAACACCCCATCTTCATTGGCACCGTAAACACAACTCGCGCTCGGGTAAGGACACACCACACCCGCCAACGCTGTGAGAGAACCCGTCCCCGCCTGACTCGGTTGAGACAACATGTCGAGTTGGACCTTGAAGTTGGTTCCACCTGAGGTGAGATAGTTGCCCCACACGTCGCGCGCTTGGATGTATAGTTGGGTCTGTGCGCCCGCGGCCGAGGGTTGGAAGAGGGGAGTGGACCCAATTATGATGCTGTTGGGTATGTTGGTGGATGAGGGGACTATTGTTAATGCGTAAGGGCTGCCGCGCAAGGGGGAGTTGTTCAGTGTGATGGAGAGGGAGTAGAGTTGGGCGGAGGTGGCGTTAAGGGAGAGGCGCCACGTGCCGTCGAACTGGTCGGTTATGCTGTAGGTGCCGGAGGCGAGGCCAGTGCTCCCTGTGGCGGCGGGCACCTGTGTGTGTGTGGGTACTTGTAAATGTGCGTATGTGTGTATGCGTGCATGTGTGTGCGTACGCACATGTGGATGTGTGTGGGAGAAAGAGTATATGTGCGCGTGCGCATGCGTGTGTCAAAGATAGAGTGTGCATGAGCGTGCAAGTGCGCGTGTTCGTGTGCACGCATGCATGGTTGTGTGCGAAAATGTGTGTATCACAGCAAAAGGAGGCTATGCTGGTCACGAACAAAGAGTAAAACACTCGCCCACATCACGTACTTGTGTAAACTTGACGGGTACGGTTGTGCTATTGACCCCGATGTCGAACACCGTCGGCGCCGCCGTTGCCGAGTACTGCTGCGCATTCCCGAACCTATCCTTTGCCTGCACCGTGAACGTGGCCACGCCTCCCGCCACGCGCGTGACGCGTGCCGTCGGGTTCGCCAGCTCCACCACGTACGAAGACGTTGGGTCCGTGCTTGCTGGAGTTATGGCGAGTCCAAACGGCGAGGAGCGTATGTTGATGTAGATACAGGATGATGGTAATGTTGTTCCCTTGCATGCTTGCACGAACACGCGGTATGTGCCGGCGAGGGATAGAGAGTCTAGTGTGAAGGAGTAAGTGCCGTCGGCGTTGTCGGTAACGGGTAATGTTGTGTTTGTACTGGAAGGGCCGGTCAAACGAGCGATTACGCTGTCGCCACCAAAGAGCTTCGGGGCAGCTTGCACACCAACCAACGTCATCGCCTGTGTGGGACCCGACGTTAATGCGTGCATGTGCGTGTGCGCGCGTGCGCGTCTGCGCGTGTGTGTGTGCACATGTGTGCGGGCGGGTGGGTGGGTGGGTGGGTGGGTGCGTGCGCGTGTGCGTGTGTGTGCCTGTCCACATGTGTGTGCTTCTTACCTGCACGCGTATGGTGTTGTTGGTGCCTGCGGCGTAAGGTGGCAAGCCCAGCAGCTGCGAGCCAACATTGTCCACGAGCACGCACGCGCGAGGGACAATATCGCCATCGGTGGGTCTCACCACAACCGTGAACGGACTCCCCTGCACATCGCATACATCTCATGTCAACATCACGGACACACGCACACGCAAAAACACACGTGCTGACCTGTATGGGCACATCGTTCAGGGTGACAATGACCGAGTGTGTGCCTGCCACGAGCGGCGTGTACCCAACATAGTACGTGCCATCCTGGTTGTCGACTGGCGTGTCCACCTTGAGTGGACTCCCGTTGGTCGAGGAGGCGGGTTGGTACACCACCGCGACGAACGTGTCCTCGCTCTCACTCTCACTCAACCACACCTGAGGACTGCCATACCTATCACGCGCTTGGATGATGAAACCCGTGGCTATGTTGGACACGCCGCCGGTGAGACCCGGCCCGTAAGCCGTGCATTGACCCGCACTCGTGACACCCGGGTACACTGTTGTTGTGTATGTTGTTGTTGTTGTTGTTGTTGTGTTTGTGGTATTGTTGTTGTTGCCGTTGCCGATGAGGATGCCATTGTGGGTGATGTATATCGTGTATCTCCCGGCGTTTTGCGTCACATACGACGCGTTGTACACACCGTACCCAACACCCACATAGTCGATACCAAACGCGCACTCCGGCGTGAACGGGTAACACCCCTTCACAACAATCTGCCCACCCAGCGCATTCGTGCCCAGCAACAACACCATGTTGATGGCAAAGTTGTTGGCTTCCCCCACATTAAACTGCACGTTGCCGTACGCATCCCTCGCTGTAACAGTGAAATATGTGGACGCGCCGACACGTGTGCGGTTGAGACCTGCGCCTTGCGCGCTGCACATGTTGGGATGTGTCGGGCCGGGTTGTATCACAATGTTGGCGGGTGAGCTTTTGATGGAGAGGCTGTTGAGTGTGAGCGTGAGGAGGTAAGGGCGAAGGGATGCGTATAGTTGGGTTGTGATCGTGAACGTGAGGGTGAAAGAGTTGGGTGCGCTGAGGGTGTACGCGTTGTACGCCGTGAGGTTCATACCAACGTAGTCAGGGGGCAAAGGGTACTGTGGACTAACGGCCGTGCACGTATCGGTCTCGCGTGCCAACGCTGCATCTGGACACGCTGCGCAAACATACTCATCTTGAGTACTCAGACAGTGTCGAGTCAGGAGGCAACAGTAACAAGAACGTACGTTTTGTGGTGACGCTCTCGCCGATAGTGACCACAACCACGTCGTTCATCCTACCCGTCACGTCGTTAGCTATCTGCAAAGGAAGTCCGTTTTTCAACATGCGAGTCACTACACACGCGCAGGTTTGTGCGTCTGCGCACACACACGCACGCACATACGCACGCATATACACACCAGCCACCAACCCGTACTCGCACACGCACACACACACACACACACACGCACACACACATCTCTGTACCTGCACATTTTCATACAGGTCATACAGCTGCACCGTGAGCGTGGTCATCTTTCCCGCCGTGGCAAGGAACCACGCATCTTCCACGACACTTTGTGTACTCACACTCGCGAGGCTTTTACTCGCCGTGCTGTTGACACACTCCCCGAACGGGTACAACATGTTGGTTCCCGTCCACGCTACGGGTCCACACGTCTGCGGCAGAAACCCCGTTGTTGTTGGGTCCGACGGCCCGGGGTTGATGGTAATGTTGTAGGGTGATGTAACATCCCCGGACCCAACATGTACCACATCCACCACGCTCGTGACGTTGGTCGTCGTGTTGATAAGGAGGTGCACCATGTGGACGTTGAGCGTATAGTTGCCCGCTATGTACAACGCCACGCCTCCGTCAGCACTCTCTTGCGTGTACACGTACTCGGCCGTGCCGACCCGTTGCGTGAGCGGCAACTCCTTCTGATACAGCCCATCTGTATTAAGTGTCCACGTCGTATCCGACACAACATCTCTCCCTGGGTACGTGTTGTTGACATTGTAAACAATGTTGGCGTTGAGGTAACTATCTGCATCCGTATCTGTCTTGTTTTGTTTGAACGTGTCGCGTGCAACAACAGTGAAGGTGAGTGCGCTTCCCGCAATGAGCGTGCGTGCCCCCGCCAACATGGCGCTCACGGCGTACGTGTTGGAGGAGGAGAGTTGGCCCGGCATGATGCGGACGATCACGCCGGGGAGTTGAGGTGGCACGCTAGCGAGGAGAGTTGAGCCAGGTAAGGGCACGTAGCGTGATGTTGGCAAGACCTGAGACAAAGGGTTGCGCGCATCAGACCATGGCACAGTCAGCGCTTTTGGTAAAAAATGTGCACACGCGCACGCACATGCACGCAGGTGTGTGTGTGTGTGCGCGCGCGCGCGCGCATGGATGCGCATGTGTGCTTGCGCATGCGTGGATGTGTGCATGCATGCATGTGTGTGTGTGCTCGCGCGCACTCATGCACGGAGACAGACAGGTATCAAGGTATAACTAGCAAGCACGCACACACCCACGCGCACACACACGTACACACCCACCCACCTGTGCTCCGAGTGAGATCTGCAACAGATAGTCCCCCGACTTCACTCCCGTATACTGCGCCGCATACGTGCCATCCTCGTTATCAACCACGACCGCATCAAAGGCCGATCCCGCCCCAACCGGATACAACCTCGCTGCGAGTGCATCCCCGCCACGCACAAGCGCATTACCGTACTGATCTGTTGCTTGAACCGTCACGTTGGCAACTATGCCGGCTTTCTCCGTGCCAACGGGCGGATAGTTGGCGCGTGCCACGCCTCGCCCCGAAGCCACGCAAAGTGGTAGGTATATTGGTCCCGGGGCGACCGACACAACATATCCACCTTGTAAAGATGAGCCGTCGGAGGTTATTGTTAGAGCGTAGTTGCCACCTTTGCTTAAGGGCCCACCCGTGTTGTACGTGATGAAGTGGCGGCCCGACAACGTGTACACGCTGAGGGCCGTGTAGGAGTAGGAGGTGTTGGTTGTGTGTTGGAAGAGTGCGATGAACTCGAGAGGGGTGTTTGTGAGAGTACGGCGGAGTGTGGCTTGACCCGTGCGCATGTTGCCGTAGGCGTCCATCTCCTGGATGTAGAAGGAAGACGGGGAGCCTATGGGTGGGTTCATCCAAGCAGCGGAACCACCCACGGCACACTTCTCAACCACAAGAGGCCCTGAAAGGACATATGTTGGGTTCAGTTGTAGAGAGTGTGGCTGTGCATGCACGCCCCACATGCAAGTGCGCATGCACGTATGCGCACACACCCACACACGCACACGCACACACACAAGCCTTACCAGGTGTGATAGTCACGGTGACGGGTTGCGACAGCAACGCAAGTGGTGTTGTTTCCCCGCTTGGTAGCAGCCACGCGTTGACGTTATACACCCCAGCCTGCGTGAGCACGCACTGCGCCTGGTACGTGCCGTCGCGGTTATCCGTCACAGGCAGCGCAAACGTGGACACGTTGCCCACCACCTCCGACACAACAAGCACACTAAAGTTATCGGCGCCCTGAAACACGTCCCAAGTCTGAGCGTTCCCAAACCGATCCCGACCCCGGACCCAGAAGGTCCTCAGGTCACCCGCGATGCCAGTCAACGCCTGTCCCGGGACCAGTGATTGGCTGGGTTTGAGACCTTCCACAAGCTCGGAAGTTGTTGCGGAAGTTGTGTCGGGAGCCAACACCACATCAAAAGGTGTTGATGCGGTCTTGGAGGCCGTGCCGATGTTGATTGCAGTAGAGTGGGTGGGTGATCGTGCGGTGATCGACACGCGATACGTGCCGGCTACGGTGAGGGACTTAAGTGTGCTGGTGTTGGCGTCCACATATGGCGGGAAGGTGATGAGGTACGTGCCATCCGCACCGTCGACAACATCACCACTTGCGAGAGACAGCCACGAGCCGTCTGTCGGGACTTTGAATGTCTCCACACCGTCTTGCAACAGCTGCATCTGCACGTTGAGCTCCTCCAAAGACCCTGTGTCGGTATATGTACACACATTACCACATGACCTCGCATAACCCAACATATGCGCACATGTGCATCATATGTGCACATACCTCCGTCTTCCAGGTCCATATTCTGCCGGTTACGCGCACGCACGGTTATCAATTGAGCCTCACCAACAGTCCCACCTGCCCAAATGGTATGTTAATGCGCCCAACAACAACAAGACAGAAGCGCATGTACACAGACACGCACGTGCACGCACACACGCACGTACGTGCGCGCGTGCCTGCGCGCACATGTGACGCACATTCTCACACACACAAGTTGTGCGCATGTGCGTGCGTGAGCACGCAAACTACTAGTTGAAGGCAACAACATACCATAGTACGGCGGGTCCACTACAGTGTTGGCCTCTTGTGCCGCCCCGAGTGTTGACAAAAACTGCACGCTGATCGGAAACGTGCTTCCCGTGTCTGTCAACCCTTGCACGAGCTGATTATCGTACCTCAACCACATCAGATACGTCGTGTCGGGGATCGTTGGTACAAACTTGGCGATATACTGTCCTGGCGTGGTGATATCGGGCGTGACGGTCCCGTAGATATCACTCCCGGGTGTGCACGAAGAGGGCGTGCCGTCCTGACACAACAGTAGCTGCACGTCGTAAAGGAGGGCTTCTTGTTTTTGCGTGTCGCCAGACTGCGTGTCGCCCTGAGGGTTGCCGTAGCGATCGCGAGCAACGATGGTGAAAGAAGACTCCTTGTTGATCACGCCACCACGCAAACCGGGGCCGAAGGACGTGACTGAGCCAGCCCAAGTCGCGCCAGGAGTAACCTGTGTTGCATGCGTGTGTGAGATCGCGTTGCATACACACATTCGTATGTGGCTCACAAACATAACACGGACGTGTGTGCACACGCGTGCACGCACGCACACACACACAGAGTAACTCACTGTCAGGTTGTATGGATTGCCATTGCCATCCAGAAGTTGCTGGCTTCCAAACGTGATACGCACTTTGTACACACCCGCCTGCACGTTCATAACACAAATCAGACCCCACATCAACACATCCACCACACAACCCAGCTCTCACCAGCAACTTACCGCCTGCACGATGTACGCCACCTTGTACGCCCCGCTGCCAACCACATACGTGACCGTGGGGATGATCGTCACAAGCTGTCTGTTAACCATCGCCGACATCGACACCGCAAAGGAAGCGTTGCCCGCATCAGTGAGAAGGTTGGAGAACTGCGTGTGACGGGAAAAGCACATCATACACACATACACACATCAACATGTTGGGTCACCCGACACAACAAACCAACATAACCAACAGAATGGCGCTAACTTTTGTACTTTGTCTCTGCGTTGGATGAAGAAGCTGCCTTGATCGCCCACGTTGGCGGATAGAGAGGTGAGAGGCACGATGTCGATGATGCCCTCGGCGTCCGCGAGGGCGTGTGTCACACCTTGCGATGTGGACAGGAGGACGTAACCGCTATCACTAAGGTGCCACGCGTACATCTGCGTGCACACGCGAGTGAGATGTGCGCGCGCGCGTGCGCATGCATGTGTTTATGTGTGCGTGCATGCTGACTGCGTGTTCATGTGTGAGTGTGCATGCATGTGTGCGTGTCTCTCACGGAAGTTTGTGCCACGCTGAAGTCTGCTGGCAGCACAGTCACTACGAACGGCGAGTTGCCCGGGCCATTGCTTCCATAGAGTCCATCCGCACCTCTGATGCATGCACCACATGTCAACAACAACAACTTGTTGTGTTGTTGTGTTCTCGCACAACCAACACACGAACCGTATGAACTGCAGCTGGCTGTCGGTGCGTCGAAGGAGTTGGACAGAGAGAGAGTATGCGCCCGCGAGAGGCGTGGAGTAGGAGATGAGGAACTTGCCCTTGTCGGAAGGGAGGTTGGTGACGGTGGTGGGGAGGCTCACGCTCTGTCGTGTGCAACGTGTCAGCATGAGTTGTGTGTGGGTGGGTGTGTGCACTCGCAAGCAACTGCATGCGCGTGTGTGTGCGTGTGCGCGCGCATGCGCTTGTGCGGGTGTGCACAAGTGCTTGTGCAAGCGCGTGTGAGAGAGCCTGTGTGTGCAACCGTGTGTGCATATGCGCGTTCATGTGTGTATGCTACTATGCGCTCGTATGCGTGCACGTGTGCGCATGTGTCATGCATTGCGACAAGACGAGTACAGCAATCTGTAATACACGTCATCTCACCCCTGTGTTGAGGTTGTACAGCGGCGATATGGGTCCATCCGTGATCGTGTGTGGCACGCCCGCCGGATCCACAATCACCTATACTCATCACACATCACCCAACATCAAGCCCACAACCCAACACCACCACTCACATTTTCAACACAACAACCCACACGCACTCACCCTCACGGGCATGGTGAACGCCACGAGCAACGCGGGCGGCGTGGCCGCATATATGGCTTCCGCCTGGCTCATGTTGTTCCCCGCACTATCACGCAACTGCAGCGTGACGCTTTGCAACTGTGTCCCCGCCGTGAACGCGCCGCGCGTGCCGGGCCCGTAAGCCACGCAATTCTGCGGGTCCGTGTGGGACGGGACCACAACAACATGGAAAGGAGACCCCGCAATAGGCTGATTGTTGATCGTGGTATTGATTACACCCTGACCAACAACAGACATCCAGTAGATCACCGTGTACTTCCCATCGTTTGTATCATACACGCGGGCACCAATCGCCATGTTGGGTTGTTGTTGTTGTTGTGTCAAACCCAACAACACACGCCTACGCGTTGTGCCAATATTGGGTAAAGCCTGTGGCCCCCCGCCAAGTTGTATCACTTGTAGTATACTCTGCACCTCGTCTGCACCGGCACTTATAGTGGACCCGCTGTTGGCGCGTGTCCCCGTGCTGTCGGTGACTTCAACATAGAGTGGGTCGCCGCCGAGGGAGTTCTTGTTGCCAAACTGGTCCTGAGCTTGGATTGTGAAGATGGACAACACGCCGGAGATGCAAGAGGATAAACCGTCGCCTACGGCGACGCAGAGACCGGGCTCGGTAACACCCTGAAGGAGAACTTGTTGTGGTTGTTGTATCACCACAGCAACAATATTGTCATCATCATCACCATCAACAACAACAACAACAGCAACGACAACTTGTTGTGGTGCTACAACAACCACCACCACTTGTGGTTGTTGTATCAACACAACAACAATATCGTCATCATCATTAACGAGCACAACAACCTACCTGATTCACAAACAGCGGGTACGGCGGGTTCCCATACATCGGCTGATTATACATCGTCGGCGTCACCAGATACACGGGTTGCGTGAAGCTCCTCTTGGTAATGAAAAACCTCACGCTATACCTCCCCGTTCCCTCATCACTGATTTCACAGTACGGCGTCTGTCCCTGCGGCTGCGTGCGCGAGTTGGGTTGGGTCGGGTCCAACGGGAGAGAACAAGAGATGTAGGTCACGCCCTTGATGGTGATGGATAAAGGGTCGCCGCCGGAAGAACGACGATTGCCGAACTGGTCGCGGGATTCGATGTAGAAAGTGGACACGCGGCCAACGCTGGCTGCGCGGGATGAGGGATGTGTGTGTGTGTGAGCACAAGTACAAATACGCAGACACGCACGCGCGCACGCGCGCACACGTGTGCGTGTGCACAGACGTCATGTAGCACACACGCTCAACACCACAACAACTTTACCGTTGAAGCTGATGCTGCTGGCAGTTGAGGCCGCAATGCCAACATCAGCATCAGCCTTGTCGTTGGCGGCATACACGATGTCGCTGTACTGCTCGGCGCTCGGGTTGTTGTTCCCGAGGATGTCCACATACTTGTTCGCGCGGTTCACACTGGCGACCGCCACGCCATCACCGGACCAGTAGCTTGCGGAGAAGGGCGTGTAGGTGGCCCCGGCTGAGGTCAACAACACAGCGTTGCCGGCACCGTCGTACTGCCACACAAAACACACCACATGTTAGGAAGATGTGTTGACAGGTGGGCTCAACACGTGCGACACAACCCAAAGCGCGAGCGGAGAATGTTGACAGGTGCCCATAAAATGTGTACACGCCTCAACGTGTACACACGTTACGTACGCATCCCAACAAGCTCACGCATCGCGTGGCCACGCGTGCATACACACAACATGCCTACACCTCAGGAACATGCTGTGTCTTAGCATGTTCCTGAGGTGATAATATCATTGATACGTGTCCCCCCACAACACACACGCACACACACATATACACACACACACAACTCACAATGACCGCCGTGCTGTACTGTGCCGCCGCCGGTCCCGCCCCTACCACCATCTTATACGGGCTCCCGTACACCGCCGCCCCGACCGCTACCCCCGGCAACGCCCCCTTACTCGTGACCTCCACGCTGTAATTCCCCGCCGCATCCACACTGAAACTGGCCATGTACCTCCCCGCACTAGAGCTAATGTATGTTGGGCCGACCACGTAACGGTATTGTGTTTGTTGGTCGGTGTGGGGGAGCACGTTGTCGGAGGGGGAGAAGTTGTCGGGGCCAACGGGACCTAAGAGGGAGGGGCCGACGGGGAAAGAGGCGACGTTGTTGGGGGGGAAACCGGGACCCGTGATGGTGACGGTGAAGTTGTCCTGCTTGACACAAGGAGTTGGTGGTGGGTGGGTGCGCGTGCGTGCGTGTGTGTGTGGGTGCGCGCGCGCGTCTGTTCTCGGATGCGTGCGCGTGCATGTGCGCATGTGGGTTTGTGCGCGCGCACGTGCATGCACGCTTGCGCGTATGTGTAGGTGTGTGTGTCATGCGTGCGCGACATGTTTTTTGGAATGATGTATACGCTGTTTCATGCTTGCCGTGGCTGCGCTCGGGGGTTGGGTCATGCCGAAGACGTTAACGGCGACGATGGTTATGAGTGACGTGGAGTCGCCCGCAGTAGCCTGCCAACATGATGCACGTTGTGTTGTGTGTTGCTTGTTGTTTGGCATTGTTTCTCGCTCATGCATGGCGCAAATGACAATGTACCAACAGCGTGCCAACTCCGCGCACGACGCCGTTGCCCTCCATGTACGACTTGGATGCGAATGTGGGCATCGGGTAAATCTTCGCAGCCAGCGGCCTGCAGAGATGAGCACACATGATGACCATGAGCAACGCAACAACAACTGCACATGATACATGCGCATGTGTGCGCACGCGCAGGAACACACACACACACACACACACACACACATGTGAACAAGAGCACGCATGCACACACGCACGTGAGTGAACACCCCACATGCTTGTACGCACACTTACACATGCATGCGCGCGCGCGCACACACACACACACACACATGTGTTCCCACCCACAGTCCCACCCACCTGATGGCTTCCGGGTACTGTCCCGTGAAGTACAGTTGCTCCAAATACCCCGTCTGCACGGGATTCCTCTCCACCATCTGATACGCCCCGCTTCCCGGCTGTATAATGTTGGGTGTGTTTGGCAGTTGTGCCGTCTGCCCCCCCGTCCCAAACGTGTCGAGCACGAGTGCATTTGTTGGATACGCATCGGGCGCCCCGTCAAGAAAAAACAACTTGCCGGGATTGATATCCGACTGAGCCGAATTCGCCGAGAGCAGAGCCGATATTCGTGACGACGGCTTGAGTAACGACAGATCGTCCAGATATCGCATCACCTCGAAGTTGAGTGTTTGCGGCTGCGTGTATGTGGACGTGTAGTCGATATCCAACATGACCACTGCGGCTCGACACGTACACATCCTTTGCTCCAACGTGTACGTTGGCGCATCGGATGTATTGATACTAGAACTACACGGCTTTGTCCAGCAGAGTGAGTTGAGTATACTACTCCCCGCGCTCTTGACGTGCGCCACAACGTGGATGGTCTTCAGCGCGGGGTCCCCCGGCGTGTACACGCCGCGCGAGTCCTGAGCTTCGGGTGCGGGAGCAAACTTCATGCCGGTGATTTGTTGGATCTGTAAAGGCCAGTCGTATCGCCAAACCACGCTGCCTAACACGACGTCGTAGCTGGAGACGCGAAGGTCTTTGCTACCTGAAGAGATGTGCGTGTGTGGCTTTTAGCGCATGCACATGTGCTATGCATGCACTTATGCGTGCGTGTGTGCGTGCGTGTGCGTGTGGATTCACGTGTTGGTACACACGGTGAGGTTACAACAGTCATGCACACACATGCACGCACAGCCACATGTGCTCATGCATGTCTGTTGTGTCCAAACCTGGCACAGGGATGTACTGTATGGTAAAGTCCTTCGTGTATCTCTGCACTCCAAACAGTCGTGTCGGGTACGCTGTTGACTCCGCCGGATTACTCAATATCGCCCAGAAGGTCTGGTTGAGAAAATCGAACGTGGCTGCCCCGTATGCCAATGTTGTGTACCCCTCGTATGTGTATTGCGGGCCCATCACTTCACCAGTTGTGAGATTGAAAGCCACGAGACTGAGCCAAGTGGAGTCGCGCGGGTCGGCGCCGGCGACGATGGCGAGAAGGGACTCGCTGAGGAGGTCGTATTCGAGACAGAAAGGGGCGTAAGGGAGGAGAGGAGCGTCGACCTGAGGGGATGAAACAAGTGGTATGTGTGTTGTGTGGTGGCGTGCGTGCGTGCGTGCGTGCGTGCGCGTGCGTGCTTGCGTGTGAGTGTGTGCGTGTGTTGTGTGCTTGTGCCTGCGTTCGCGTGTCTGCACGTGTGTGTGTGACTTGGTGGTTGGGTGCGAATGAGTGTGTGCGCTTGTGCGTGTGCGCCTGTGTGCACACGAGCCCGCACACGTGAATGCGTGTGCATGCATGCGCCCCAAACCCACACTCCATACCCACATAGAACATGCGTGCATGCATGTACGCACACACACCAGCCACACACAGTGCATGTGCACTCATGTATAAGTGCCAACACACGTGCACACACACACGCAAACACACACACCCACCTGGTTTCCCGTCAGCAGCTCCACGACATGGAACGGATTGGCGAGTGGGTCCGCGTCGTCCCGTTCGGACGGCACGTACGTGTAGAGCATCCCGGTGATGTAGTTGAGCGACGAGAAGGCGTACGGCACGGAGGAGAAGGGAACGGGACCGAGATGAGACTGACGAGGCTGGATGCCCTCGGGAGTCATGTCCACACGCTCCGTACCGTCACCACCCAGATTCATCACGAAGGCTCTGTGTGGAGCTGTTTATGTTGTTGTTGTGGTGTGTTTGGTGCTAGTGATGGTGGTGGCAATGATGCATCTGTGGAGGAGTGACTGTGTGCTTGGCTGATACACTGCTACGTGTTGAGTTTGTGTATGTATGAAGATGGTGTGATGATGCTTTCGCAGTGTCTAACAGTCAATCATGTCCTGCTAGCAGCGTGTAGAAGTACTCAGTGGTGATTGTTGTTGTGCTTCCCATTGTGTAGCCTAGACAGTAGCAGGATGAATGTGTTAATGCAGCCTGCCCAACAAGCACTACCGGTAGCGTGTCTTATTAGTGATGTTGAGTTGTGTAATACTAAAACTATCATAAGTAAAACCCAATACAACTCAGAAGCAATACATAATGGATTCAAAAATTGCAACGTGGTCGTTCTTGCCTCATTTCATCACCAAAGGCCCTGGTCTCCATGCCAAAGAAGTTGCCGGATCCGGCGTCGGCGGAGGATGTGGACTGCCCCTCCGCCCCTTCCAGAGCCAACAACAACCCAACGACCACCAACCCCAACACCAATGACATCCCAGGCCGCCCCTCCCCCCACCGTCGCCTCCGCCTCCGCCTCCAGCTCTCCATCCTGCCTCCCAGCTCCACCGCACTCCACTGCGACAAGCACCCTAACGCCAGCCCTCCGCGCAATCATACGTCCGCCTCGGGTTGTGGCCTGGTCGGCGCCGCCCACGCCTCTTCTTTGGCTTGGCCTGGCCTGGTCTAGCCTGGCCTGGCTTGGCCTAACGCAGTCAAGTGCAAACTTCGAACTCTGTTTTGTAACAAGTCTTTGTTGGCGGGAAAGGCGGTTAGGTTCTGACGGAACGGCGGCTAGCGGCAACGGCCTCAAGACTGAGAAGGTGTCAGAGGGTCTGGCAGCGGACCGGTTGAGTGCTTCTGAACCGGTGCCAAGCCGGCGCTGAGTACTACATAGCGCTTGACGTATTTAAACCGGCAAAAGCGCCACCATGCCGGTTCAGTTAGGATACTACTAACAAAACCTCGTCGTACGGAAAGCGCATGCCACTGAGGTGGTATCAAGCTCTGCTCTCTAATCATACATAGGGTTAGGGCTGTTGCAGTTTGTGTTGTGGTCGTCGAAGACAACTCGTCGTTGATGGCTTGTTGCTGTGCCTTGCTTGTGTTGGGCGGCTAGGCCTACTGCCAGCTGTAGTAGGTTCTCTGTCAGCGCCTGCAGCACACATATGGCGCGCTCTTCCTCCTCCTCTGCCGCCGCCGCCGCCGCCCTTCTCAGTGGGCTGCGACGTAACAACTTACAGTATGCACGAGCTGTGGCCGCTGTACGGGCGGATGCTGCACAGCGAGAGAGGCGCGGCCCCTCCTCCTTTGTTATTGTTGCATGGATCCATGCAGGAGAATCTCCTCTCGCTGTGCCCTCCTCCCCTTGCCGCCTCTCTCTCTGCCCCCCACCTCCCTCCTTGGCGCCTTTGTCCCCCCCCTTCCACCTCCTGCTATCAGCAGCTCAGCTGTCCTGCAGACTGCTGTCGTCGTTGTCGACTTCGAATCGGCCGCATTGCAGCCTGGAAGAAGGTGAGCACTGTGCACTCACGCACCATCAACTTGAAACACTAACAACAACAACAAAACTTACTGTTAGCAGGGCAAACTTCAGGCTACTCACTCACTCACACTCTGCCTCCCCTCGCTCACTTACAAGTCAAGTTTCCCATTCCCCATTAATGGGCAGGTTGTTAACGCATTCACTCAGTTGGCTGCTCACACTCACTTACTCACTCACTCACTCACTCACTCAGTTACACCCTGCCCCCCCTCACTCACCACTACAATTCAAATGAGTCTCTCAATTGATCTGGGCAGGTTGTGACCGCATTCACTCAGTTTGCTGTTTACTGCTCACACTCACTCAATCCCTCCACTCATCCACTCAGTCACACCCTGCCTCCCCTCACTCACTACAGCATTCAAGTCAATTTGCGATTGCTCTGGGCATGTGGTTCACTCGGTTGGCTGCTCGCACTCATACACCCACACCCGCCGTCCGTCCCGCTATTCAAGTATTCACCACACTTTGTACTCAATGCGCACATATGTGAATCCTCATCCCTTGGCTTGCTGCTCACATTCACACTCACTCACATACTTGAGCATGTATGTATGGTAGCTACACTCTCACAGCCTCTCTACTACAATTTACTATTCTCTCTCCAGGCATGTTCACTCATCCACTGGGTTTGCTGACTCACACTTACATAGGGGCAAGGGGGGGGAGGACCCGTGATGGTGACGGTGAAGTTGTCCTGCTTGACACAAGGAGTTGGTGGTGGGTGGGTGCGCGTGCGTGCGTGTGTGTGTGGGTGCGCGCGCGCGTCTGTTCTCGGATGCGTGCGCGTGCATGTGCGCATGTGGGTTTGTGCGCGCGCACGTGCNCTTCGCTGTGTGCAGCACTGTCAATGCACCATGCGTAGTGGTCCACCGTAGTGGTAGTGTTGGCGGTACAGATTGCAACTGTGTTGCTAACGTATAGAGGAGAAGGTCAATCAAAGCAGCCCAGCTGATTGATGCTACCAATGAGCGCGGGAAACCCATGGTCATTGACTTCTAAACAAGCTGGTGAGTGCACTACGGCTGCATGCGTAACCCCTAATTACCACTCACTCACTTACATACAAGCGTGCTGATCTCGTCACTTTGTTGCATCATGCAGTGCTACTGTTTGTACATGTCAGCGACAATGCTTGGTGCGGACAGGTGCGCACCATTTGTGACGCTCGCTGGCGAGTTGGGAAAGGTACATTACGCTCACTTGGATTGACTCTCATGTTTCTCATCTCATGTTTGGATCTGTATCAACATGTGCTTACACTTTTTGTTGCCCTCTCAAGCTTGCTGCTGGGTTGCAAATCAAACTTCCAGACATTGAAGGTTGCAGACACTGAAGAGGAGAGTGGGCTTGCTTCAAGCCTTGAGGCAAGTTGTGTGTTTTGTATTGTTTGAATTACATGCTGCATGATGGAAGCGCAGGGGCTGACCTTGGGCTCAGGTCAGCCCGTTCGTACTCACTCTCGCTCGCTCGTTTCCCCCTCTCTCTCTGCACGTCTGGGTTTTTTCATGCGCAGCTTTATTCGCTTTCCCTCTGTTCTCTTGCAGCCCGCATGCTGCAATGAAGCCCAGCTTCATTGCAGTGCCTGGCGAGAGCAGCCAGGCTAACTCACGGAAGCCGATTCATATTCCCGGACGTGTGGCACAACACTTTGTGGAAAGCGCATGGGCTGACCATGGGCTCAGGTCAGCCCAGCAGCAGCTGAGCACGCGTTCGTGCTCACTTTCGCTCTCTCGTTTTCCCCTCTCTCCCTGACAGAGAGAGTCTCTCCCCTATCTCTTGCTGTGCTTGTATCTTTGGTTTCTCGCACCTCACTCGCCCCACTTGTTCCCTTGCAGCTCAGCAAAGTTTCACTCCGCCAAAGCGACCGGCAGTGCTCCAGCCTTCATTTCGGCCACGAAGCAGCCTGGTGAGAGCAGCCAGGCTCGTGATGCCAGTGGCAAGGCAGCTGACGAGCTCAGGTCAGCCCAGCAGCNGCTGCGAGCACGAACCATAGTCTCTCTCTCTCTCTCTCTCTCTCTCTCTCTCTCTCTCTCTCTCTCTCTCTCTCTCTCTCTCTCTCTCGCTCTCTCTCTCGCTCGCTCGCTCTCGCTCTCGCTCTCTCTGACATGGTTGGCCTATATGATAGTGCATGCTATTCTCTCTGTATCAATATATGCATCATATGCACAGACATGACGAAGCAGCCATGGAAGCGGTGTGCCAAGGCTGCCGACGCTGATGTCAAGTCGGCCACAAACCGAGTCTTGACACAATTTTTTCTGACACGCCGCGCACTCGCCAAAAAAGCCAGTATCACATTTCTGCAATGCCATTATGCCATCACTTTCGTGTGGCACGTGTTGCAGAGTTCAACGCTAAGTCGTCATGTACTACAACCTGAAGTTATTGAGATCATTGAGTCCACTGTTCAAATCATCTATTGTGTTTATTTGGATTCCCCGCTTATTGCATCCTCGCTGGTTTTGAACCCGTCCAGTTCTACATCTACCGCGCGTGTTGAATTATCCAACAATACAGCCACACATGCGCAGGTATTCAATCGTGCCTCATTCACTTAGTAACTTGACACACAAATGCATTCACATCTGCACGGCTTATTGCACGCGTGTGAGTTCCGAGCGGTTTGGTGATTCGTTTTGCTTGGATTGTCTATTACTCGTGTAGGTTCTGCAACTCAATAAAAAGCTACAAAACATGTATCTGGATCTTTGAAACTAAAATTAGCTTTATATCGTGAAGTTGCTGCTTTTGCTCAATGTGGATCAGATCTCGAATCTTTGCATTAACCCCCGTTAAGAATGCATTTCTCAACATTTTACTTTTATTTATACCAGGTTTGCTTTGATAACCGCTTTTTCTAATCATAACTGCATTAGTTGTTAAAGTTTCTCATTAAGTAAGGGGGTTACGGTTATACTTTTGTCTGGTTCGTATATCATTGTGCTACCTTGCCCCCCACAATGCGACTAACCATTTCAATTGGTGTTTCTGTAAGCAATTCGCTGCAATGCAATGCAGTGCAGTGCAGTGCAGCCCAGTACAGCCCAGCCTGCAGCAGCCCAATGCTTTTTGCAGCCTGCCTGCAACAGCCCTTTTTGGAAGCCTGCAGCAGCCCAGCCAATTGCAGCCTGCCTGCAGCAGCCCAGCCGCCCCCACCGCCTCCTGCCCTCACGCCGCCCGCAGGTCAGAAGGTAACGGGGGTATTGCGTGCAAACTTGGCGAGACATCATCGAGCAGAACAGATTACAGTGGTTCTACGATTTGTCACGCTTTGATGCTCTGCTGGTATGAGTGGACTTGGTAGACCTTTTATCTATCGCCGCAAAAGAAAAGATCTCGCGCGAGCTCCCATCCGATCTCGTCTCCCTCGCCTTGTACGACGTCCTGTTCTTCTGCGACGATAGCGGGCCGATCCCGTCTTCAGATGGTGGACGAAATCCAGCGCTCGGCAATCTAATTGATTTGGGGTCGATTAGGGGTAATCAGTTGGATTAATGGGGTTTTTTTTCATGGAGTGGGGTAATTAATTAAATTACCCCAATTGAAATTGATTAGTAATCGATTTGCACTGCGCCTTAATAGACCGCACTGCGCCTGTAATCGAAATCGATTATTACATAATCTAAAACCATTGCCCAATGTTAAACTACTCTTTAGCGCAAATCAAAAGCAATGCATCGACTGGGTTATGCTGCATCATAAGGTGCACATTCATGAAAAATCAGCATTATACTGTACTCTCAATATGCACTTTATTTTACTTAACTCCCTAAGCTTACTTACAATATCTACTTAGTCGACCGCACTGCGCCTGCTCTTTAATGAGATAAAAAGGGCAATAAATGCAAAGTATTGTTGTATTATTGTAAAGAATAAAAAAAAAAATTACTCTTAAACAAACGAATATATAAAGGCGAGCAGCAACTAGCTTTAATAGAAGTTTAATACTTGAGTTCTGTTAATAAATATTAAAAAGAACGGCTATCACTTACAGAAACCGGCGTGGCGTGAGGAAGGGTGAAGCGGGATGCAGGTGCAATTCGGTCGATTACAGCAGCTGTTAATCGGGTAGGTCGCCTTCAATCGCAGACCAGTGCAATTAATTGATTAGCTGTGGTCGCTGCTGTGTAGTCTAAGGCGCAGTGCGGACCCAGTAAGAGCAAACCATCACCGCTTGGTGTAAATGACCTGTTAAAGCAAAAAGAGTGGTGAAGTCCACTGTACGCAAAAGGAAGAATAATCCCATAATATCAAGAGCTAATCCAAAAGTCTCCCACTCTATTTACAAGCATTGCCTTTTTTGCAGCATTATTTGCTGCTTCTCGTGTAAACCAAAAGTTAATAAAAAGGTATGATGCTATTCCTACTCCTTCCCAACCAAATAACATGTGAATAAAATTATCTCCGGTTACGAGGGTTAACATAAAGATTGTAAGTAGTAATGAAAGGTATGACATAAATCGAGGTTGATGCGAAATTTCAAACATGTAAGAAACCGAGTACAAATGTACTAAGGTGCTTACAAAGTTTACAACAATTAACATATCTACGGTAAGAGTATCAAAAAGAAACCTCCAAAAAGCATCAAATAGCTCTCAATTATCCAAGGAGCTATTTTTATATAACGCGGACTTCCGGATAATGCCATCTCAAAAAACGCAACAAAAGAAAAGATATCGGATAACGCTACACAAGTGGTTGTTATGTTAGTGCAGCTCCTCGACAACCGATAACTCGACCAAATAAACCAGCCAGACCACCTCATAAAACGCAACAATAGAAAAGATATCGGATAAAGCTACACAAGTGGTTGTTATGTTAGTGCAGCTCCTCAACAACCGATAACTCGACCAAATAAACCAGCCAGACTACAGAAAAACCAGTGATAAAGACAAAAGTTATTTGCTGTTTATTTTCTCTTAATTACAATATTGTGGTTGCAGCGATCGCTGTTTAGGTCTGCTTCTTTTCTTTAGCAAAGCTACTATTTACACAGGCATCCTGCGGTGCCAAAAAAGAGCATCATTCAAAACCCACTATATGGGATTATAAGGCATTCTGCTTAAAAGAGTCTAGATTACTTGAAAAAATAGAACTCTAAGCATAAGCATAAATATAAGCAGCAACAGATACCCAATCTGCTGCAGTGAGGCGCAGTGCGGAACAGCCGGTTGATTAGAGGCGCAGCGCACTCCGGTCGATTTCCCTTAAAGAAATCGGCTTCGCTCTTTTATCAAAAGATTACCCCTTTAATCCAACCCACCGCACCGCGCATAATCGATAGATAACTTATTTCGATTGAATTAGAAGGTAATTTATTGGAAGGAGCCCCCTGTTACAAGCCACCCTTTTCTAGTAACGTTCGACTTGCAGGTGTTAAGCATGTCGCTAGCGTTCATTCTGAGCCAGGATCAAACTCTTCTATTTGAAAAATCATTGTTATAGGCTGCCTACCTCAAAATAGCAATCATTGCTGCTAAAGCACGCTTTACAATGATTTAAGGTATATCACAGCTGATAATGTGTGACGTCAAGGTTTGCAGTGCCATGCTGCCCGCCAGTCAATATCAAAATATTATTTTATAATATCAAAATTCGCAGAGAATATCTTCGCTTTAATAGTATTTATCTGAAATATTTGGCTGGGATGTACCGCTCCATCTAGTTTGGTTTAGTGCTACTAATTTCAGACAATAAGTTATTTGATTTGTTTAATCATAATCAACTATAGGGTAATATCTCATACATTTAGATATTCAAAATTTCACTCTTAACTTTGGGCCTCAACACCCTGCAGCGCATGGTGTTCTAAGGATTGCTTTTAATAATGCACGGGGAAGTGGTAGAACGCGCAGATCCGCATATAAAATTATTATATAGGGGTACCGAGAGATTGATCGAATACAATACATAGTTGCAAGCTTTCGCCTATTTTGATCATATGGATTATGTATCCATAATGGCTCAAGAGCATGCATATTCTTTAGCTGTAGAAAAATGATTGGGTTGTGAAGTACCATTAAGAGCTTGATACATTCGAGTACTTTTTGATAAAATTACTAAATTATAAAACCATTTGCTAGCTTTAACAACTCACGCAGTTGATGTAGGTGCATTGACACCTTTTTTGTGGGCATTTAAAGAACGTGAAAAACTATTGGAATTAGAATTCTATGGAAGAGTTTCTGGCCCGAATGCATGCTAGTTATATTCGATTAGGAGGTGTATCACAAGATTTACCAATATGATTAAGCGAAGACATTTATAAATTTGCACAACAACTTTCTTCTGGTGTCGATGAGATTGAGGAAATGTTAAGTTATAATTGTATTTGGAAGCAAAGACTTGTAGATATTGGTGTTGTTACCGCAGAAGATGCAAAAAGGCTGCATTGCATGCACACATAGTAGCAGTTGACCTTTTCTTTTTTTGATATTTTTCACCTAACGGATAGTATGTCATCATTTCATCCTTTCCCATCCTTCTTTTTACCATTTAATATTCTTTTCTTATTGAGCCTACACCGTACTACTTTTTATATACGGTGGATAGCGGGGGTAAAATCTAACGTTAGATTTAAACTCGTGTATGCGCAAAAACAAAAATGATTCTACCTCTATATAGTAATCACAAATACCTTAATTTAAATCGTTTTGCTTTGCCCTCCCTGCACTGGTACCCATTTAACTTCCTCGCGATTTGCCTTCTGCAAACGAGAAAGTTGTGATGTGCATGCTGGCCTTTGCATGCTGAGCAAATAGTGTACAACGCATAACCTCAACTCATGCACATTTGCATGTATGATGTGGATCCGCAGAGCGATTGCCAAGCCCCACTTCTGCTTAAAAGTACACGCATGCAGAAAAAGGCTGCATCTTGATGTGAATATGTGTTCAACTAAGACTCCCGCTAGCGTCAACGTTGGCCATCGTGCCCCCTTCATAGATTGCAGTAACACTTATCAAACATCATTCACTCCAACACCTTATGGTGCTCGCGTTGCAAGCCCTTTCTCGCGCCTTGCGCCTTTCAAGCACATGCACTCTATCCACACACACATGCGCACACGCACATGCACATGCACACACACGCATAAACACGCATGCACAGAGCATGCACAGAGCACGTCACATAGCTTGGTATGCACCTAGCATGCTAGCGTGTGCATACGTGTGTGCAAGCGCTTACAACGCGAAAGCTCAGTTGCGTTAGCGTTGGCAATGCGCGAGCGCACTGCTACCCAAGCACGTGTGTTATGCATATCTACACACATCAATTGTGCTCTTTTCTCCCCTTGGCAACGAGTCTGGTAGATAGGTGGCGTCACTAGCAGCTTACACCAATCCCCACAGCGCACGAGGTCGTCACTATATCGACTTTGCAAAGTGTCTTTACGAGTTGTTGATAAGTTGCATTGCTGAGATTTAAGTGGGCAATGTAAACAAATAACATGACATTGTCAATTTTTGCATGGACTTTAAAACCTTCATGCATCTGGGCAATAGGCAGTGCCATTGTCAACATATACATGGGCATCGTAGCAACAAGACAATGAAGCAGTGTTAATAGCAACTGCAAATGTTTACACCGCTGCGAAGGTTTTGTGCGTATTATGGGCCAATGTGTCTACACACTAGCCTATAATACATCTACCATAGTACTAAGTCTACAAGAGGGGGCAGCAGCCCGGGGCTGCTACATTCCAGTCATGGATTACAAACAGCACAAACAACCATATCGCTGCAACCGTCGCCACAAGCAGCGAGATGATTACTGCGACGCACCAAGGCATACGTGCACAGCAATTCGCGTCCAATGGATGAGTCCCATGTCGCAACGCACGCTCCGATACCTGCATGCAATGTGAATTTCGAACAGCTGTATCATATGCTATTGCATGAAACAAAGCATCATGCTTTACGTATCCAAATGCAGTTTATATCAGAGAATTGCATACCTTTTCTTCATGTCCGGCCCGTCCATATTACGCCAGACATGAATCTCGGCCATAGTGACGACCACAGAGGTCAGCGGCGGGGCCCTCACCAACCACTTGATGTTGTCAATTTTTGCAACTCCATGTACACGGGACAGTGCAAGTGTAGCCAAACCGAGAACGAGCAAGGCAACGCTCTTGCTTATAAGTGCGGTAAGCTTCGACGCCACGGGTGCCTCCGCTGCCATTGTCATCACAACAATGATTTTAACTTGACATTGAATGTCAATACATGGTATACATCTTCACAAAACCGGGGTAATGGTGATGTTGCATACACCGAGGGCATCATATTGGGCATGACCGTGGTCCGCGGGGTATGATGCCAGACCCTTCGCACCCCGCAAGCTTTCTAGGAGGGTGGCGTCGGCGTCGGCGTCGGGGGCAAAGGTAAGGTAATCTCGCCTTTTGGTAGCGCCACATTTGTTGTCGCTGTTATGACGCTCTTAAGGACAGCGTCCGCGGTGGGCAATTTGCGTAGCGTGGGGAGGCAAAGTGTTGCTTGCAGCGGCTCCGAGTCCGCCTTTAGTTGGCGTCGGTGCAAGCGCCACGCAACGTGAATGCATATGCGAGTTGCTTGGGTGGGCTGCGGTATCGGTCTGATCTGTCACCTTTGTCAATGATAACCTGCAAAGATGTAATAGGCATTGAGAAGAGGCCTTAATCATGACTTGACTACATATATGGAGTGTTATGTTTTATACTTAGTGTTCCATAAGCTATAGATTGGATATTGGTAACAGCTGCTATGGTCACGGTGTCATGCCACAAAACTTTTACCTCATTAGGCCTTTGATTGGTAGCCTCCATTTTGCCGCTATCAACNGAGAGAGAGAGAGAGAGAGAGAGAGAGAGAGAGAGAGAGAGAGAGAGAGAGAGAGAGAGAGAGAGAGAGAGAGAGAGAGAGAGAGAGAGAGAGAGAGAGAGAGAGAGAGAGAGAGAGAGAGAGAGAGAGAGAGAGAGAGAGAGAGAGAGAGAGAGAGAGAGAGAGAGAGAGAGAGAGAGAGAGAGAGAGAGAGAGAGAGAGAGAGAGAGAGAGAGTTACCATTACGACTGTATTACCATTATGGAGGACTAGTGACAATTCTGAGGATGAGTGGTAGTGTAGCAACACCGTGAGGAAGGCAAAGAATACCCCCCCCTGACTGTACCTACGTGCGTGTAACACACGTGTAATGATGCCAACATGTGATACAGTGTTACAATGTGTACTGCGTGCTGACAATACAAAAGAGAGCAACAAGCCACCCCTCCTGAAATTTGGGGAAGTCCCTGCTCCAGTAGGTAGCCTTCAACATGAATGGGGAGGACCGTTGACGCGGCAGTCACACCAGTATGCCTCCAGAGGCACGGTATCCTTCGGAGGGTTGAGGCAGTAGCAATGCATGCCGTCGTTGCAGCCATAACACAACATCATGAATGCGTCGTCGTCGGCGCCCTTGTGATGTTGTGTAGTCAACCGCACTTCTCGCAACACTTGCTGCGGCTGGGTCACGGATGCCGGATGGTGTCAAAGCCCGCAATATGTGGAAGGTGACATGGAGCACAGTTCTCCGTGTTGTCCTTGAGTCGTTTGCCGTTGTTGCTGACCAGAACTCCAGAGGGGAGAACTTTCAAGACCTTGTAGACGACCTGTTTGACGCTGATATTCAGGGTGTCTTTGGTCAGAGTCATGCAATAGACAAAGTCGCCTGCCTCGAAGCGGCGGCTGCGCTGCTTCGTGTCGTCGCGGAGCAGGCACCTCCTTGACGTGAATGTGGACTCGCCGGAAGACAAGCCCATCGTCCCAGCGTTGTTGTGACAACATTGGCTGACGCGGTCGCGCTCGCGTGCACCCAGCGCTGCTGTGTGTTGTCCATGCTGTAGGTAGCCATGGAGTTCTTGTCCAGCCAAATGTCTTGTCGTAGGTCTGCTATTGAAAGCTAGCCAACATCTAGTGTGGCTGGCTCGTGCGCCTCAGTGTCGACGGGGATGAGTGCTGGCATCTCCTCGGTTGCTGATTCAACTGGAACTGCTTCTGTGATGGTAACCCATCTTGAGCGTAACGCAGCTACGGCAAACATAAGAGCCACCTGTGGTGATGGGGCTGATGGGCCTAGGTCGTACCGGGCATCAGTGGCATCATAAAAAGAGAGGAGGGGGTTGCGACTGAGACCGTCGGCAACTTGATTGGTTAGACCCGCCCGATATGTGATCTCAAAGGCGTATTCTTGCAGCAGCAAGGCCCACCTGGCCAACTTGCCTGTCAGATGCTGGTTGGTCATCTGCCAGCGAAGAGGGTGATGATTAGGGTGATCAGTGAGAACTGTCTGCCGAACAGGAAAGATATAAAGAAGGAGGTGGCCATACTGCGGCAAGGCACTCGCCTTCATAGCTACTGTATTTGGCCTCAGCGCTGTTGTTACTGCGTATGACACCACCCGTTCCTTCTTGTTGTCGTCGTGCTGGTGGACTAGCACAGCACGCATGTCGAGCTTGCTCTAGTCGGTGTGGAGAACAAAGGGCTTGGTATGGTCTGGTTGCTGCAGAATGGGGGCTAAGGTTAGCCTCTGCTTCAGCTCCTCGAAGGCCTGTTGCTGGCTGTATTGGGGTGTGTGTGTGTGTGTGTGTGTGTGTGTGTGTGTGGCCTCAAACGTATGTGTAAGACGCAATTTACATATGCACATCTACCACATTACATCATATCACCGGTAGAAATGGGTTTCTAAAGTCAGACTGAATTAGCAACTTTGTAATGGGCGGAGCTGGACATAAATTGCGGATGTCGTAAACTTCACGGCGGATCCATACATATATTATGGCTGTAGCCGAAATATTGTTACAACCTGTCACAAACGGCACTCCGCTGGTGACAATCGTAAGCACCGAATCCTCAACAACGTTGAGGATTTGGCGTTGACGTAATTGAAGGTTTAAGTCGTGAGAAAGGCATGTGTAAATCGTGATAACAGATGTAACCAACTCATTAACAATGCGACTATACTCCCCAACTCAATTAAGGACGCGGCGACACTTTGAAAATGCATTGACGCTGTATGCTAAAGCTATACACATCATTATGTACGTTGTGATCGGCTCTTTGCATAGTACGAGCATGTATACTTAACAAGGTGTGTGTTACAATCATTACTTTGCACCGTTATAAACCCTAATGATAATATGACCTCATCATTGCCAAGTTCAACCCCGCGGCCTATCTATGGCTTGCCCCGCGGCCTGTTAGTAGCAGGCCGCGGGGCAAGCAAGTACATGTAGGAAAGGCTGACTACTTGCATGCGTTATGATTAGTACTAGCACATGAGTAAAACATTCCTCCCCAACTCACCGCAAACAACCTTGCGTAAACAGGAGACGCAGGGAGGGCTCAATGCAAACATTCGCTAGTAATCAAGCGCTGCGATTGGACGGCAGGTTTAACACAACCTTCATCCTGAAATTACTCACATTTTCGTAATTCCTTTTACGATTATGTATTCAGAATAAAAACACCGGTACCAGTAGCTGTATATATATACGGCTACCAACTTACATATGTATATACATGTATACATATATACATACATGTCTACATATATATCTATATCTATGTCTCTCTCTCTTGCTCTCTCTCTCTCTATATACAAGTGAGGCATCCGCTTTCAAAGAAAATTTTAAACTTAAACAAATAGTACTGTGCATCTTATATCATCGTGGTCTAGTCGGTCAGTATGTAGGTAGTAGGTCGTTAATCTCCATCCCGACAAGTTCGTAGGTTCGAACCCGACGACAAAGTTGCGAATCCCGCTGCGTAGCGACTCTGTGGGTTTTTGCCGCGAACTGCGGCCATAACATTTTGGGTTAGATTACGCATTAAGTTTTATCCCCTTAATACATGATCTACCCAAAAAATAGTACAGGAGGTGGACACTATAAAGTTGAAGAAAAGACAGACACGGAACTTGATGCACACCAACTACTTAACTTTAATGGCAGCTAGATACCAAACTAAGTTGTGGCTGCAGCAGGAAAAAATGCAAAATCCGATGCCTTGCTCATATGCGGATCCCTAATTGAATTATAGCTACTTCTCCATTTAAGTTGAGGGCAAGGCCGAACTGTTGAGGGGCCATTCTACCGGTGCATTTGGCAGCAAGTAGCAATGGCTCAACCAACCAACTTGGGGTACAAGGTTGCATGCTTTTCTACATATACAGTAGTGGGTGTTACTTGAGGTGTTGACCTACATCCTCGGCCAATGTTGTAAGGATGTGTATGCATGCTTGCTTGCTACTGTGCTTGCCTATTTACTGGGTAACTACAAAGTGCATCCTCTTTCACATCGTCAACTGAAATGTCAGTTTTGCCACCACCAGATACACCCTATACAACGTACTGTTGAAGGAACTGAACATAAAACAATATTTGAAAGCAAGTTCACCATGCCCATCCAGTAACCCCGCATGAGTTTCACCACCTGAACCTTGGCGCTTTATACATAGACCTGTGCTGCAGCAGGTCATCAACAGCAACAACTGCCCTGTACAGGCCACTTGGCCACAACAGTCGTGTCCAACATGCCAGTCGTGTGAGGCGAAGCTACACACGACACAAGCCGTATAATGGGAAGCAAAAGACTTGTACTCAAGTGGCAACCTTTGTGCTGTGCAACAGCCTTGACCCGCAATTGCGCACAAGGCAGCAATTGGACAACAGTGTCGCAAGTCTCGCAAGTCTCACAACAGCTGCTGAACCAAAAGCAATCATGGAGCTAAGTAAGCACTTGCTTGAGAGTGAATGAAGGATGCCACTGGTGCACAGTACAAACAACAAGGCAGCAACCGCACAGCATCTCATTTACATGCTATGCCAGACGGACTGTCTGCCAAAATAAGTACAACAAGCTGGTATGCACAGCGCAGAGTCATGCGCAACGTTGCAAGGAGAGAGGGGCGTTGTATAGCACGTCAAATACGCGCAGAATAAGCTCAAGCATGAGCATGAGACATAGAGTGTGCATCAACCTGCAATGAACAACTGTCGCAGCTGAACCTGCACGCCTAGGTATATATTGCAGCCGGTGATGGTCACCTACCTCAATGACAACAACGACAAAATAAGCCACCACCTCCACCTCCACCTCGCCCGTCCGGAGCAAGCAGCTGAAGTGGACAACAGCGTGAGAACGCAGGCTGGTGTGTGATGGCAGCTTGCTTGGCCTACGGCGGCGGCGGCGGTGGCAGGGCTGTGCGCCTCGCAGGCAGCTTCCTGTGCGCCCGTGTGCTTCTGCGCAGCACCTGGCAGCTGCGCAGCTGGAAGCCTCCTCCGCCGCATGCGCCTGAGCTGCAACGACAGTTTCCTCCTGCGTCAAGCAGGTGTGCATGCGTGTGTCTCTGTCCATGCATGCTATGTGTTGGTTGTGCTGAGTTGAGCGTGTTTTGCGACCATCTCCTCTTACACGGTAATTGACTGTCCTTATTAGACCTATGCGAGCAGCATGCCAGTGGAGCAGCTGTATGTGCATGTCAGAGCACACAGAGTAGCATCTTCTGCTTGCATATTTAGCCACAACCATGCACCCGCCATGCTGAAGTTCTCACAAACTCTGCGTGTGTGTGGAGCGTGTGCTTGTAAGTAACTCATAACCTTTTGCATGCTATTGTTGCAGACGATCGCACGCCGTGACTATGGCAACTGCAACAGATCAGCATCAAGCAGCAGGATCCTCCTCATTGCACAACCGCCCACGCGTGATTGTTGTGGGCGCCGGCTTCGCTGGTAAGTTGATTCTCCACTCATGAAAGAACAACATGCGTCACACATCGTCATACAGACATACTGTGTATATGTACGTGCACATATATACAGTTTGTGTGTTTAGTGCACATACCAGCCGCATGAGCAGGCACACGCACACACATGCATGACAGGGTTGGCGGCCGCGGGGGAGTTGAGCAGTGCCAACGACTTGGTGGACGTGCTCGTGCTGGAGGCGTCCGAGCGCGCTGGTGGCCGCGTCAACACCGCTCGACTTGGCCCCAACAACACCGTCTGCGAGCGCGGCGCCACATGGATTCATGGCAAGGTTGGCAACCCCGTCTTTGACCTCGCCGTGAAGTAAGTAGCATGCAGTGTCATTCAAGGGTGGGTGGTTTGCGCCGATGCGCGTGTGTATATGTGTACGCGCAGTTGTATGTGGGTGGGCGTGCAACAAGTACAGCAAGTGTATGCATGCATGTGCGTGCGCGTGCGTGTATGCCAGCATGCGCTCATTCCTGTGTGTGCGTGCCCAGCACACAATCATGGTTTTTACACAATCCGTAGGCACAAGCTTCTGCCAGAGGATCCGCCCGACGCCTTCCATCACGATATTAGGCAGTGGCATTCGCACGGGACAAAGGGCCCGCTGGCTGGAGACTCCGTCAGAGTGGTTGAGTCCACAGCAGAACGCATCAACACTCTCATTGAAGAAAGCAAAGCTGTGTACAACGCCAGCAAACAAAAGAGCGGTCAAGACATCACTGATGAGACTCAAAGCGTCATGGACTATATCAGGGAGCGATGGCGGCCTGCTTACACCGGGCAAGAGGTGTGCATGTTGTGCCTATATATTGCTGTTGTTATTGTTGTTGCAGAGTTGTTAGTCTCAGTCGCGTGTAACAGGCAGACTTGGAGAAGGCTGTGTTCGATTGGCGTGTCAACTTGGAATGCAACATCACCGGCGCAGACAGCCTGTCTGAACTCAGCCTCAAGTGGTAAACCATTGCAAATTTGTGTGCGGGGGTAGACTTGTTTGCAACAAACACAACACTTCACACTCTATTTGATTAAACACCAACCAGGTATGGCACGTACGAGGAGCTTGATGATTACAACCTCACGATCCCCGCTGGCTTCTCCGCCATCACAGAGGCTTTGAAAACATGCGTACCTGCCGAGAGCATCCGTTTCAACGCACAGGTTGCCTCCATTGATTGGCTCAGTGACGAAAATTATGTTAATGTACAGTTAACCAGCGGTGAGACTCTGCGAGCAGACTTTGTCATTATGACAGTCTCATTAGGCGTGTTGAAATCCGGCGCGATAGAGTTTAAGCCGCCTCTTTCCAAAGCTAAGCAATGCGCTATCCAACGGCTCGGTTTTGGCGTGGTTGACAAGGTGTTTGTGCTTTATGAGCGGCCCGTATTGAGCGAGGATGAAGCGGAGGGGCACTTTGTCACTGTGCTGTGGCCCCGTGCTGGAGGAGATGATGTTCATAATGATGGTGTTGATGTGCCGGAATGGGTCAAACGCATGCCGGGGTTTGAAGCAAAGTCTGATCGCCTGCTTGGCGGGTGGATTTCCGGCAATGCTGCGCGCGAGTTGGAAGAGATGTCAGATGCACAGGTCAGTGGCATGCAGCATGCACGATGCATACACAACATCATGTGCACATGTGTTTTGTTGCTGCGCATATGCATGTTGGCTGATGCACTTTCCGGCACACATGCGCACATGTGCCTGTGTGCATGTGTGTCGGCGGATGCCCCATGCATGCAACTCTTTTACATATGATGTACCCTCTCAAACTCTATGTCTGCATAAGCGCGCGTTTATTGTGTCACAGGTGCTGGCCGGCATGCAAACGGTGATGACAGAGTGTTTCAGTGGGTTGGCAAACGGCAATGATGGCGACACCACAGACGGGTCTCGGGTGATGCGCACGACGTGGGGCAAAGACCCACTATTCCGAGGGTCATATAGCTTCATCCCGGTAGGTGCAACCCCACAAGACCAGGTGGAGCTGGCAGCCCCGTTGACGGCAGATGATACCCACAAAACTCCGCGCGTGTGCTTCGCCGGTGAAGCCACCCACCCGCGCTTCTACTCAACCACGCACGGGGCGCTCCTCAGCGGCAGGCGTGAAGCGCAGCGGATTCTGGAGTTTGTACGCCAGCAGCGGTTGTCTCCGACAAGAACGTGACGCAGATTGCGCGTGCATCTGCTTGTGGGTGCTGTGTCTATTCATGTATGTACATTGGTCAATGTTGGGTTAGATGCTGGTTGCGCTTGTAATGAACTGTAAATCGTGCAGCCGCATGCTGGAGTTGTCCATCTGTGGTGGGATGACAACGGCAAGTGCGGTCAGAGCGCCAGCAGATGTGGTTGTGTGGGTGTATTTTCAGCATGTGTAACGGCACAGCGGCACATTGCTGCAGCTGACACATATTACACATCACAGCAACACCCAAAGCCACATAAAATGCAGTGTGGCATGAGGCATAATGCATGGGTTGTGGCTGACGACAACAGACGTGCCGCCAGCGACTGCAGATGGACGATGTTGCATGTGGGATGTTGCTTGATGCATGCAATTGTGGACAAAGAAGAGTGCTGGTCCAGTCCGCTAGGGCATGACAAGGGCATGTTAGCCTCATTGAGTGTCATCAGTGCAATGCATACCACCACAAAACCCAGCCAAAGAAGGACAGAACTGCGTGGTTTGGGCTAACAACTGGCCAACCCGGCGGCGTACAGTTGTACCCGCCAAGACAGAGACTGTCTATCCAGATCTATCTACCCACTTCAAGACACATACACATGTGCAGACAGCGAAATGCGGCGTTCCCAACGCTGCCAAGTTGCTAGCGACATTGGCAGCCTCTGTAAGCGAAGTCAACGTTTGCTACAATGCGGAAGCTGAGTCGCTTCTCACGTGGCGAAGCCGCATTTTAGGGTTTCAGCGAACGTAGCGGGTCTTACAAGCGCATTCTGTGCAGCCAGACTGCCGGCATTAACACAGGCGCTTGTGAGCCTGCCAAACGCCTGTAGTAAGGAACGAGTGCAAGGACTACGAGTTTTCAAACAGGCGATTGTAAGACCGGCAAAGACGCTGCGGCGGCCTCCAGTGTGCCCTCTTTGGCGGGGGCGTCCACGGCGGCGGCGGCGGCGGGAGGCCTCTGATCACAATGGTGAGATCCTGCGTGTATGTGTGCTGTTGGAAACCACGTGATTGTTCCCCGCAGCTGGGGCATTGTGGTAGCTAGCATCCCTGTCTTGCTCGGATCTGCAGTGTCTTAGGGTTGTGCTTGCCGCTTGATTCAGCAGCATTGGTCGTAATTGTATGTTCAACGCTTGTCCGCTACACACCCACACAAATGGTCGTGTTGGAGAGTAGCAATTTGTGTGAGGTGTCGATCGTTTGCTGATTGTTGTTGTATTGCGACGGCCACAGCCGTTCAGGAGGTATGTTGAGATAGGACGGGTGGCTCTGGTAAACTATGGGCCTGATTACGGTAAGCTCGTGACGATCGTGGACGTGCTTGACGCTTCGCGGGTGCTTGTGGACGCCCCCGGCAGCGTCCGCCACCAGGAGAACCTCAAGCGCCTCTCCCTGACGGACTTCAAGGTGGAGGTGCCCCGCATGCCCAAGAACAAGGTCCTCGCGGACGCTCTCGCCGAGGCACAGGTGGCGGAGAAGTGGGCCGCATCGCGCTGGGGACGCAAGCTTACAGTTCAGAAGACACGCGCGTCACTCACAGACTTCGACCGATTTAAGATCATGGTCGCACGCATCAAGGTTCGTGTTACAGAAATAGAAACGATAATGCGTTCTCATGTGCTTCATTGTTTTCAGCAATTAACAGTCATGCAGCGTTGCCAATCGGCCAGTGAGCGTGTGCGCAGCATGCTGTTGTATTTGTAGGTCTGATTTACATGCAAGTTTGAGACGGTGTCTTAGTGGTTGATTGCACATTATTATGTTATTTAGTCTGTTTGGTTCTTGTTGCTGAACCCGCTATCCTTTGTGCAGCGGGGTGCTATCGTGAAGCGGGAGCTGACCAAGCTCAAGAAGGCCAGCAAGTCATAGATATTGTGTTGCATGAAGGCAAGTTGACAATCATATGGCTGTACAATTGTGGATCTCTCTCTTCAACACGCGTGCGGTTGCTTGTGTGGCACAGCTTGCATAAGCATCAATGCTATTGACTGCGTGAAGGTTGGAAACTCATCTCGTATGTTTCACAGTACAATGGGTATCAGCTGTCATGGGCGTCATCGCAGCAACCAGTGCGACGCTACTGCATGTTTGTTCATCAGCACATGACGCAGAACACTTCACAGCGTTTGCGTGCGATCTCCCATTTTTTGTACATGCTGTGCATGTCTAGTGCCGTTTGGTTTCTGCGGATCACATGCGCAGTTCTGCCAAGCTGCTGGTGTATGCAGGCAGTGCTATGCACATGGTACTTGGCTGTTTGGTTTGCTGTTACCTGTAACCTAACAGATGGTTGTCTGCCGTTTGCAAGTCACCACTCCAATGTAGGCATGCAATGAACTAGACTGTTAGATTTCTGCTGTTAGCATCCACTGAGCTTCGCATGTAAACATTGTGTTGGGCGTCCCTGACATGTTAGATGGCAGTTTTGCATCCTTGCTCTGGGGTTCTAGTACTCCTTGGTTCAAGGACTCCATGTACTGTATGCCAGTGTTGAGTTTGACACTGATATGGTATGCACATGCTGGTCGCACATGTCATTGCTAACTCAGAATCCACACTGGTTCATGGAGTGCCGACTTTGGGGTGTAATGTATTCAAGTTAACTAAGATAAGATTGCTCTACATAAAGCATAAAGTATTGAGAACTGTGTGTGTGCCAAGCCAAGCGCAAGCAAATTGCAATATGATTGGACGCAACCAACACAGATCTGGGGGGGCACAGTGCAGCGCTTAACTACCACACGCTAAGTGCACCAACACTAGACACCTAGACACATCATGTCAAGTTATGTTGATTGTTTGACGTTGGAGTAAAAGTTGTCGGTAGTCATATCAGCCTAGCTGGGCTTCTTTTAAACCCCTCTTTACCTCGGTCCCTCGTCTCTCTCTCGCCTCGGTTGTTACCTCACTCCCTCGTGCACAAGAGATGCATTTGTAAGAGTGCGTAATTGTGTTCAAATGCGCAAGCTAGGGTTGCACGTTACTTGTTGCATACATTCAAGCGCTGCCTTGCTGCCCCCTGCCTGCCAGCCAGTGCTTGCACATACCAACCGGCCCCCCTAGTTTGAGTAGCATTGCTGGCGTTGGGTGTATGGTTTGTTTGCGTCTATGCTGAGTTGTGTTGCCTGCTGTGTTGCTTCTATGCTTTGTCCTTTGCTTTTGTGGCCCACCCCTCAACTTATGAAGTTGAGCGGTAATACCGCTCAACAATAAAAGCCTAATGGGGCTTATCCCATAGCCCAGTAGAGCCCAGTAGCATGAAGCAACAACCAAATCTCTCTCTCTCTCTCTCTCTCTCTCTCTCTCTCTCTCTCTCTCTCTCTCTCTCTCTCTCTCTCTCTCTCTCTCTCTCTCTCTCTCTCTCTCTCTCTCTCTCTCTCTCTCTCTCTCTCTCTCTCTCTCTCTCTCTCTCTCTCTCTCTCTCTCTCTCTCTCTCTCTCTCTCTCTCTCTCTCTCTCTCTCTCTCTCTCTCTCTCTCTCTCTCTCTNCTCTCTCTCTCTCTCTCTCTCTCTCTCTCTCTCTCTCTCTCTCTCTCTCTCTCTCTCTCTCTCTGTGCGCGTGCGCGTGCGCGTGCGCGCGCGCGTGCGTGCGTGCGTGCGTGCGCGTGTGTGTGTGTGTGTGTGTGTGTGTGCGTGTGTGTGTGTGCATGCATGCCCACACCACCAAACCGGTTGTATCCTTATGTGCGTGACAAGACCCCATGTGTGACTGAAAAGCATGCAACTTTGTGTCTTGTCACCAGAAAGGTATCTTGTGACAAAGCTGTCTTGTCACCAGACCCCTTTGGCGCATGGCGCCAGCTGGAACAGATAAGGCCCCCCACGACTGCCACACAAACAGCCCGCTCGCAGTAGTGCTAACCTCCAACACAGTGTGCACAACAACACCCACCTCTACGCCGACGCCTCTCAGTCCGTCGTGTTGAAGCCCAAGTGTTGAAGCCCAAGGCTTGTACTTACACCCCAGGCATGGCGATCTACCAAGCTTTGCGCCGCATAAACGAGCGCCACGAACAGCGCCAGCAGGAGGAGAAGGAGAAGCAGAAGCAGGAGGACGGGAAGAAGCATGCGGATGAGGTCCATGGCTCGGAAGAGAAGGTGCGGGAGCAGCAGGAGCAGGTGGAGGCGCTGCAGGCGCAGTTGCTATCGGAGCGCAGAGCGTTTGAGGAGCACGTGCTGTCTGAGCGCAGAGCTTTCGAGGAGCAGATGAGACTGGAGCAGCGGCTGAGGGCTGTGCAGAAGGACGAGAAGGCCGCCCTCAAGCGCCAAATGCAGCTGCTGGCTTACAGGTATCAATGCGCGTGCGCGTGCGTGCAAGCAATTGTGCACTCTGGTTGTCTGTGCACGGAAAGCCATGGTGTGCATGCGCCTGTATGTGCACGCGCGTGCATGTGTGCATCTGCATCCATTGTGTAGCAGGATGAGCCTCAGGTGAGCTGTAGCTTCTGACATACCCACGCACACAACCTGTCGCACAGCTCGCAAGGAATAAGCAAAGGCATGGCAGCCATGCTGCACGCCGATTTGGACCATCAGTACCACATTGCGGAGATTGAAGCACGCAGAGCTTCACAGGTGAGACACGCAAGAGTATCTGCTTGTTCTGTACAACAAACACACCTTGTCATGTCGACAGGTGATCTCGGACTGGATGGTGGACAACGGTCTGCGCGATGACCTCATGCCCGACCGCCTGGCCGGTCTGGCCGGTGACAGAGACTGGGTGGTGCAGCAGTGGGTGCAGGTGAGAATGCATGTTGGTTGATATGTGTGCGTGCTGACGGCTTTATTTATTTTGGTACATGTAAGCAAGCGCGCGGATGTGTGCGCGTGCGCGCTTGTGTTGCTCTGTTTCAGATAGTTTGGCTTCTCGTTGTATGCGCACGCACGCTTTACGCGTTGTTACAATCACACCTTCAGAACTCTGTAGCACCCAAGCCACGGTATATTGTTTCTCGCGCAGGCATGTCTCATGGACGCGTACGCCGCGTTCTTTGAGCGCGAGTTCCTCAACCCAAAGGGCGCCTCTTTTCTGGAGCCTCGTGCCGAGCGCGCAGCCAGGTTCCGGCAGTATTACTACGCGGCTTTTGGCGTGGACGGCAATCCGTCACCTCCGCTCGCAAAATGCTATGCTGACTGGGTTTACTCCTGTAGAATGGAGCTCTGCAACCTGCTAGTAGAGGTTGGTATTGCTTTCACGCATTACACAGTCATGAACACACACATGTGCGCGCACAGCAGCACACATACACGCACAAACGCACACATGCATGCACATGAGCGCACACGCACGTGTGCAATTTGCATGCTCACAAATGATTGACAATGGAAGTGCTTCATGTAAACACAGCAGCGCATTCACACAGTTCACAACTGTTTCTCTCACGTGCAGGAGTTATTTGTGCAAGAGGATTACCAGAGGTCTGAGGCCCTGTCTACAGTGCTTGGCGGGATGTTGCAGCGTGAGATGCGTGTGAGTGCATGGGAGCAGGAGATGTGGAAGCTTCACCTTATTGCGCACGCCTTTCCTATCCCACCCGCCCTCATCAGACGCATACCCGGCCGACCTGTCAAGAATGACGTTCTGTGCCAAGAGACACACGGCCACAAGTTGAGAATGAAGGCTGTGGCTGGCGCTGCACAGAGTACACGTGATGATGATGATGAAGTTGTTGTGCTAATGACGATGTTTGGGTTGTCGCTGAACGACAACCACGTGTTGCCATGCCGCGTCATGGTGCAGCGTGGCATAAAGCGTGAGACTGCGTTGACAAACAGCGTGAGTACAGAGTAAACAGCTGGCTCAGGTGTTGGTTTTTGCGCGCAGCGACGAATGCGCGGTGCAGATACAGCATTCTTGTGATATGATGATGTACAGCAAGTGTTTAACGCTTGAAGACAAATTTGCTCTGCTCTTTTTACACAAGAGGTGCTTACTCTGATGGAGAGATAATGTTGACAGGGCCAACGAGTTGTAGCATCCCAGTTTTGTCGCCACCATGGTGGTGGGTGTGTTGCGTTGTGCATACAGTCTCAGGCTATGGCAGCTGGGCAGAAGAGCAATCTGGTTTGAAGTAGTGAGCACGTTCTGCACACACCTGCAGGCACTCACTGCTCACTTTGCATCCTGAACGCGATGACATGGGGAGTATGAATGACTCGCATATGATGCGTCGGTTTGCTGTCCAGCTTATTGCGGTAAAAGTGCGATTACTGCGACTCATGGAGTGGGGCATACTGCAATTGCAACCATGCTTGTGACCTTGGCCAACTGTGGGGTTGGAAGTGCATGCTGAGCACACAACCTGGCTGTGATGATTTTGTATGCTGTTGTGTGCGCAGCATGCGTTGCTGTGCTGGTTTTGTGTGCGTCTCTCCGTGATAAAACGTGTGCGACACTACCTATGGGTGGTGTCGCACACATTCATGCAAGCATGGCATAGGTACTGCCCTTGCTTGTACAACCCAGTGCACACAGGCACATGCGCGCTTACACACAGGAATACAGCCAATGCACGCACGCGCATGAAGACAGCTTGTTTGTGCCTGCAGGCATACAAGACTGCTTTCACAAGTAATCTACCGCAGCCATCTGATGTGCAGCTCTGAACAACAATACTGGTCCTGCTAGGTGTTGGCCAAGTGACCCATCACTGCTGTTTGAATGCTGCGCCAAGCGCGCAGCACATGTGCACAGGCTACATCACTGCTTGCTCTGGAAATGCTACCTACAATGAGTGATACTGATATAGTTAGTGGTGTAGTCTCAGCCCAAGAGCTCAATGCATCCATGTACTTTTCATGTAGTACAATTCACTCGCTTACCTAAAGTGCAAACCAGCCAGCAGCCACATTACACAAACACTCGAGCTCGTTGCGGCCATGTGCAGGGCTAGACATGTGGGGAAGCAGTGTTGCTTGCGTGAACAAGTCTAAACAAAGCGCTTGGCAAGCTGCCCCAATATGATGGACGCTTGCTTGAAATTGACACTCATAGTACATGCCTAAACCTACGTGCAAGTATCAAATCACCATGGACTGGACTTGGCCAGTCAATTGTTCGTCATGCGGTACTCAGACAGCATGCTCACTTCTCGTTGCGTTCTCGTTGCCCAACAGAGCTGCACGCCTGAGAGCTAAGAAGCAGCTCAAAGAAGCCGCAAGCAGCAACTTCGCTTCTCCTATGCTGTCGTGTCATGCTGCAGCTGAAGATCCGCCGATTGCAAACACACATATACACAGATCAACAACAGCTGCGCCTCCGCTTCACCAGCCACCGCTCGCCATCGCCTCCTACAGTCCAGCTGTCACGCGCTAAACAAGGGAGCAAGCGAGCATCAGTTCGTCGCTAACACCAGCTTCCCTCTGCTGCGGCTGGCGGGGGCGGCGGCGGGGGAAAGGCGCGTCAGCCCGTTGAGAAGGCGCGTGCCGTGCTGCAGAGTGATCGGGCACATCCTCGCACAGCTGGAGGAGCTGGATTTAAAGCTGACTTCATGCGCATTCACGATGAGAACAAGGTGTGCTCTGCTGTTCTCACATGGGCGTGA
Organism: Chlorokybus atmophyticus; assembly: GCA_009103225.1. NCBI lineage: Eukaryota > Viridiplantae > Streptophyta > Chlorokybophyceae > Chlorokybales > Chlorokybaceae > Chlorokybus > Chlorokybus atmophyticus. Next base: position 64,011 of record RHPI01001259.1, on the reverse strand, counting down.
GCACGTTAGCAGCACTGCTTTTGCAAAGAGAATATGACTGTGTGGGATTGCCCAGTCATAGTCATAACACCCTCTCTGGGTATGTCATGCATTGCAGGTAGGCTCAAGCAGGACCTGGTCAACTGAATGCCTTGCTCGTATGCGGACTAGCATGAGTGCATGCAGGTGAGCAAGTACACTGTTGACTGTGCACAACGTTCCAGTCGAATGTCTCGTTGTGATCGTGCAGATTGCATAGAACAGCATGAACCGTCAGCAGCAATGCAATGCAAGAAGGCTTTCTGTGCCAAGCCTGCTTGTCACAATGCCTCTGCCCGTTTCCTCACAGCATCATGCTAGCAATCATCCATACCAACCTCGTCAGGTGTAAGGCTATCAGAGTTTATTAGCAAACAATCATGTAAAGTTAGAAGCCTAACAGACAACAGTAACTAACGGGGAGTCAGCTTACAAGTAAGTTGGGCTGACGGCGCAGGTGCAGCCTATGGCTTCACCACCAATCGCATGGAGAACTGGACCAGCTCAACAAGCTTGGGCATGGCAGGTGGCGTCAGAGTTCTGCTGAGGTTTGCACAGCGACCTGTCTTGCCAGATCCGCAACTGTGTTGATGCGGCGGGCCTCCACTTCTATTGTCGTGCGCCCAAAGTAGTAAGAAGTTTCAATGTCGCGATCAATGCCTAGTGCAGTGTCAGGGCACGGGATGACAAACTCTCCAAGCAGTGTAAACGCACTGTCTGTTGTATACTTGGGCAGATCGTCCGGATCGCTCTCGGTGCTAAAAACCTTTTTTGTGATGGCACGCTGCTGCTTGCTTACTGGGCTTCCAGTGCTCACAACAGGTTTGTCCTGCTCAATGAGCTGTCCCTTTTCCACAAGGACTGTGTATGCATGGCGGCACAACCAACCTGAGTCGGTGTGGAATTTGTACTCTTCAGGATCACCTAGCCTGACGCCGCGGGCGCAGCTTGCCACATATGTCCGGCGTGCAAATCGACAAGCAATCTTGGAGGTGTTGAGCGCATACAAGCTTGCCCCATGAACCACGGCAACACCTGGAAGCAGCGGGACGTGAACACGCTTGTCAAAGGCCATCTGTTCCTGCGCGGGCACAGGTGAGTGTCAGTGCGTGCATGTAGATACATAGCCAAAGGTCAGTATGGATTGCGCCAGGCAGGCAGGCACAAGCATGGAAAACAACACTCACTCGCAGGTACAACGACTCGGCGAACCCTCCCACTAGCAGAATGTGGGGGTTTGTGTTGCGCAATGCCTCGCTTGCCAACATGCTGTCCAGGCAACTGAACACGCTGCACATCACCTCGCTGAAGCATTCCTCCATGTCATCAGTTGATAGCTTCAAGGCGCGCGTGCTGCGTTTGAGTTTCTGCAAGCTGCTTTCATCAGCCGACTTTTTCAGTAGCTCAAACCAGTCAAGAGCCACTGAAGCAGGCAAATCGACTGAGCGCGGGGCTTCAATGCCGTCAAACGCATGTTTTGTTATCAACCAATTGCGCATAAGCAAAGCGTACTCCTCTGGATCAGACAATGCAAGGCCCTGTACGCAAGGCAAGTTGTTTGCTGAATGCTCTAGCTGAGATACAAGATGTGATAAGCACATTACCTTTATGGGTGGAATCTGTTCTGCGGCAAAGCGCATGAAAGCATCATCAACATCAGTACCGCCACAGCGTTCCCCTATGCCCATGGCCAATTCCTTGATGCGGCCGTCCCGCTTCACTTTGTGTGCAACCGCATCTATTGTGCCCCCTCCCACATCAAGCACAACATACTGGTCCCCTTTCCTCAACTTCAGATCCCCGACACCATTGGCAGTACAAGGAAGCTGCCTCGGGTTCAAGGCATATCAGCAGTTCGAACGGGCTGGCCTCGTCATCCGTGCCACCTCCGTGCTTCGCCCTTGTAAGTCCCGCCAACTAACAAACGGTTTTGGTCAGCTGGGTGGCGACGAATTCTACACCCCCAATCACAAATGTCTGTGCCAAACAGTTGTACAGGAGATGAGCTTACTTGGGCTGCAGCCTGCATGGTTTCCTTCGCTTCATCAGTCCAGATGGCGGGGACTGTCAAGCACCACTGAACGTGAGCCTTGCGGATGGTAGGGTGCTTCTGGTTAAGGTCGTCCATGGCAAATCTCCCAATCAAGCGGAGAAAGTCCGCAATGACGCGCTTGGTGGTGAGCACCGCTGGCAGAGTGGTTGGGCGCAACGCAGGTTCCATCAACCATAGCTTGAAGCGCTCTACGACCAGGTAACCGTCATCAACATGGACAAAGCCATCTTCGTCGTCAATGTCATCGTAGTTGCAGTCATCATCGCCTCCTGCAGATGTTGCGCGTCTTGCCGAGTCTTTTATAGTAAGGCACCTTTCAGCCTGTGGCAAGACAGCGTACGCTTAGACCCCTCCATGCAACATGAGCAGCTATTAAGTCTGACAGCAATTGCAAACCTTGCATGGTTGCCACCAGTGCAGTGAGTCGGTCGCTGTCTGCTTGCGCGGTGCGGTTGGCCAGTGAAGCAGGCCAGCCCCACTTCTTGGCCTGCCAACGGCCATGCGTGTCCTGCAGCAACAATGTGTTGGCATAGAGGGTTCAGCACAGCCAGCAACAAAATAAAACTACTTTGCCTGCCTTTGCATATGCCAATACAGTTGGTGTCTTGCAGTAGCTCATCAGCTGTTGCGGCCATTGGTAACAGGTGTGCACTTCACCATCCTTTCTGCTCCAGGAGAAGCCCGTTACCAAACGCTGTATACATTGGTTGCTGCGACACTAAAACCATTGCAACTGAGCTGTGGCTCTGGGGCGTGTGCACATATACAGTTGTGTGTGTGGGCGCGTGCGTGCTACATACCTGAGTACGTCGTTCCGAAGTCAATTGCCACAACAGCACGCGGCTTGGCCTGCGTAGGCGACTGTTGGCAGTCAGCAATGCATGCATGGGTGCATACAGAGCAGAATACAGAACTCAGTTGCGTTGCTCTTTTGCCCACCTCCTCTAGACACAGGTGAGGAGCCATTGCGTGAGCCAGTCTCCGATGCCTGAACATGCGGTATCAGTGTCATCTGTTCTGCATTGACAACACTGGTAGCTACTGGCCTGCAACATTGACGGAACCTTACGTGTGCGTTGCAAGTTGCTTACCTTGAGAACGGCTTCGACTGCAAAACTGTCAACTGAGCGCTCGTCCTGCTTGATCACGCTGTTTGTACGGTGATCGCTGCGTATAACTTACGCCCTCTGCCGGTGTCCCTGTCGCTGTAGGCCCTAACGACGCCGACGTCAACTGGCTGAAGAGCCGCAGCGCAACTCCCATTGGTCACCAACATGCACGCTTCCACTCTAAGCTGTGCGCAAGTTGTACGCAGGAGTTGTAGGAGTTGGTGATGTGACAGCGCGCACAACGTGACCTGGAGCGTGCTAGCTTCCTTGCCAGCTGCCTCAGTGAAGTGACAGACCGCACATGCCGAAGTTGCGTACCTTTTACGCACGTTCGCCTTGTTGATGGGACAGGCACAACCTGTGCACGCATGATGCCCAGCTTCAAGGGGCAAGAGAGAGCGAGCAGCACAGTCTGTCAAGCCAAGCAGCACACACCTTCTTGTAGGTATGCCTGTCCAACGCTGATTGCTTTACTTGGCGCACAGAGGGCGTTGCTGTTCATTCTACCGCGCCACTGAGTGCAGCATGACTTATCTGGTCTCAGTAGCCATGGGGCGATTCCGCGGGCTTAGCCGAATGCTTTTTGGCAACCCAGCTAACCATGCTGAGGATTGCAAGAGACTCCGATCTGAGCTGCTGGATCTGACAGAGCTACTGGTTTCCAGCGAAACCAGCAAGCACGAGGAGCAGCAATTGCGCACGCAGGCACAGGCGAGCGCATACCAGCTGGAAGCTCACAACCAGTTACTCAATACGCAGTTGCAACAACAGCAGCCGCTGCGCCATGCAGCAGAGACGGCTAATGCAGCTCTCCAGAACCAGTTGCAGCTTGCTTACAGGTAGGTATGAGTGCTTGCATGGCAGCGCATTCCGCCCATGTCACATTGCAGTTGACCTTTTTGCGCTTATGCAGTGTCACAGGCAGCAGTGCCACTGCGTCACTAGCGGTGCCACCAGCTCTTGACCGGCAGTTCTTGCTTGCACAAGCTGATGCGGGCAGAGCTGCGCAGGTTAAGATGCACAGCAATGCGTGCTTCATTACATCGCCAATCCTGCTCGCTGAACAACATTGCTGACAGGAGATTGCAGACTGGGTCATCGATAATGCAGATCAGCTCTTGCCCAGGAGTGTACTCGCGTTGTCTGGAGACAAAGACTGGGTTGCCAAGCAGTGGGTGCAGGTGAGGCGTTCACGTTGCATGCGGATGTCCCCTACCCGTGCTGATGGTTGCGTCTTGTACTGTCTGCGCTGTGAGGTCCACATTGTACGCATGTAACTTACGTGACCTATGTAAGTTGAACAGTCAGCTGCATGCCATGTTGTGGTTTGGCCGCTTGTAAGCAAGCAGCTGCCGGCTGCCAATGTGTGCATGGTTGCACTTCACTGCATTTGATCTGCACTGCTGTAAGTGCTTGTGTGATTGCTTTGGCAGGCCTGCTTGGTGCGGTCCTATGCCAGATTCTTCGAGCATGAACTGTTTGACATTGAGGGAGCTTCGTTCCTCGAACACCATGCTGAGCGCGCTGGCAGGTTCCAGAAGTACTACTCCACCAAAAGTTCCTCTGGCACCGCATGGCCCGAAGTCCAGTTCGCGCTGGACAAGTGGCGTTATCACTCCCGAATCCACCTCTGCGAAATGCTAGTGCAGGTATTGTTCATGCGACAACGCAACCCGCACAGTGCCTTTTGGTAATGCTGATGGGAAGACTACACTGGGACTAGTACAAGAGCATATGCACCATCTGCCAGTGATGCAGCGTGTTTGTTCCAGTTGCAACCGTGGAATGATGCTGTTGTTCAGCACATGTCAGTGTCAAGTAGTGTGTACTTGCAGCTTTGCGTGTATATTGTCAACACTAAGCAGCACATACGGGGTGGTCTGCTTGTCACGCTCATTCTGTCTTGGTTTTTCACAGGAGATGAAAGCTGGTGAGTATCATCAAGCAAATGACATCCATGCAAAGCTGTGGGCCTACATAAATTACCAAGGCAAAGCTGTGCTCGGAGTATGGGAGGACACTTTGTGGAAGCTTCACCTGCTGTGTCACGCGTTTCTGGTACCTCCGCCCATCATCAGACGCACTTACGGTCAGGTTGTTGACGCCAGCGACAATTTGTGCCAGATCATCAACGAGCCCGTGGCCAAGAAGGCCATTACCACTCGCCGCTCTCATGCATCTAATGTGGCCTTGATGGTGTTCTTTGGCATGTCGCTCGGCAAGCATCACACGCTGCCGTGTCAAGTTGTACTCATGCCTGCTGCGGAGGTCTTTCGTCCGGCACAGACGCAATGCGCATGGCCCACAGCATCCCCGGCACTCGCAAACCAAGCAGTGCAGGCGGTACATCCGCAAGATGGTGCGCTGCAGCCACAACTTGAAGACAACAAACTTGCGCAAACCCAAGACAAAGACCTTGTTGGAGGGATGGCAGCGTTAAGCCTGTAATATTGTTGCATTGGCAGTTCTGGCACATGAGTGGATGCATGCGCTGTGTGCCAATCTGCTAGGCAAAAGCATGAAATGACTTGAACAACTCACTGTCAACAGCTCAGCGAGACAACTACACTCATGCACACACTTTTTAGCCAGTAGGTAAGCAGCTGTAGGCAGTAGCAGGTTAGTGGTTAGGCAACTAGCAGCCACAGTAAGTCAGTAGCAGTAGCAGGCTAGCAGGCAAGCAGGCTAGCAAGCATGCTTGACTGCCTGCATGCACTTAACCAACAGTGATGTGCTGCCCCTCAACATGTCGTGGTACGCCGATAGCAGCATGTAACAACACGCAGGTACTGCGGGCTCACACATTTGTGCCACAATGAGGACTTCCCCTTGGGGTATGTAAGCAGCTGGAATGTTCAAAGGAGCAGCAAGTCGATCTTCAAGTAACTTATGCGATGGTTCATAGCAACTGGAACTTTATTCGGCCAGTGTGTGGGGTAGTTGCTGGCTAAGTAATGTGTGCGCAAACAGTACATGCAATGTGGTAACTGTGTACCTTGCACTTTACATTGACGAGTGATGGCGAGATAACGGCACCAACCATTGGTATGGGAGACTCTCACATAGAAAATGTAAGTGTCATGCTTTCACTAGCAGGTTGCAGAGCTCCGTTCTACAATAGTATACCCAGCCGGCATAGTGTTCGACGAGCGGAGGTGCTAGGTTTCCATTCAAGCCGAGAGCCGCGCAATGGTGAAGCCGGAAAACCTAGTGGCGCACTCGGCGTTGCTTAAAGAAGAGGCCCCTTTTGCATTGAAAAGCTCGCCCCAAAAGTATGTGACATGCGCGTCCATGAGACACGCCTGCAGCAGAAAAACAGTGAATCGTGGCTGAATTTTGCAGAGTTGTGAATGTGGTTGTGAAACGTGCAGCATGCAGCTATGTAATGAAAGCCACAAAGTGTAATGAAGCCACCAGATGCCAGAGACAGAAAAGCACAATGACGCACACGCATGCACACACGCATGCGCACGCGCATGTGCACACCCCCACGCACAGAAACAGTTGAACGCGCACACGTATGCGCGCACATGAGAAAGTTTTTTCAAATTTAACCCACAAAAGCAGCTCGCAGGAACTCAAGCGCAAAACGTGCGCCTTGAAGCCTATCACTACTGATATGGAGGTATGCTTCAGCGAGGTGATGCGCAGCACTTTCAGTTGCCTCGATAGCATGGTAGCAAATGAGGCGTTGCGCAAAACAAACCCTCATGCGAGGTGGACAACACGAAAGATAGGGGGGGCTGAGTGACGAAATAGGGAACTGCAGGCGCAACTTTGTCACCTGTACAACAATAGGCAAACTACAAAACCAACTGGCGGAAACCTTGAATGCAACAAAACTAATCCGCACCAATGAAAACCAGCAGGCGAAAGCGACGCTCTACAACCAACCCGACAACCGGCAAGCCATAAAACTGCAACAGTTTGTCAATAACTGCACCAGTCGCGCTGTGTACGTCCATCTTGGTAGCGGGAGGGTTGACGGGGGGATTACCTTGGTTGGTGTTGCGGAGCCATTGGAGTGCCGCATCCGGTCGACACTTGCTGTTGAACAGCCTACTCTGGTTGTTGAAGTCCGCGTATCGCAACGCCATTGCGAGGCCTTGTTGTCCTGCTATGATGTCGGCTTGCCCTTTCTGCAGTTGCTGGAACATGTGAAAGAGGTGGCCCTGCTGCTGGAACCCTGGCGGGTTGGCAACCTTCGACACTTCATCCTGTATACGTTGCAAACCCCCAACGATGTTGGGGAGGTTGGGCAAGTCCTGAGCGGCCATGGCGCCCAGCACTAACCTGCAGATGGCGTGTTCGTTAGCAGCGATTACACACGAGCTAGATGGCTAGCTAGCTAGTTGAAGCCAACCGAGCAAAACGTCCACAACTGTCAAGTGCGATGCATGCATGCATACAGTGAAGTGCACAGTCGCTGTTTCAGATGCCGCAGGGAGACAGCAGAACACACAAACACACAATCAAGCAGGCGCTTGCCTTGCACGTGGCTTGGCCTGTCCAATTCTTGCGCTGGTTGCCGCCTGCCTGCTGGTCTGCCGCTCCGCTCAACAATCGCCGCAAGCTGCGCACGCCCACCAAGCCCACAACGACATCCCTCAGACGCCACCTACTACTCATGACAGCCCCTCACCATCATCTCATCCCAGCCGAGCCCAGCCCAGCTCAACTCAGCGCCAGGCGCCCCCACCCACCCCCGCCGCCCCGGCCCCCCACCACAAGGAGCAAGTGGAGAAGGAGTCGCATCTATTCAATCACTTTGAAGCTTTGGTCGTCGTTTTTTCCTTCCAAACGGACACACGTTCCCGCCCAAACCGCCTGCACCAAACCCTAAATGCCAGAGGCGGAGGACGAGGACGAGGAGGAGGAGGCGGCGGTGGGGAGGCTGGTCGGAGCCTGGTTGTGTACATGCTGGACTCGCTCAATGTCAGTCATTCATCATCGCACACCACTTCAATTGCAAGGTGCGTCAGCTAGGTAGACGCTGTGCTGTTTGTTATGAGCTTAGGTATCAGCTCGTTTTCCGCTTGTTTGTACCCAACGCAGTATCCTCCGAGCTCTTAGCCGCAACCACTATTACAAAGCATAGTGCTTGGCTTTGTGGTATGAAAGCTGATTGGTCATATGGTCACATCCTCTCTGGGTATTGGGTCGTTGCAGGTGAGCCTCAAGCCGCACCTGACTTGCTCTCATGCGGACTAGCCAGAGTGCATGGTTAGCAAGTATGCTGTTGACTGTGCACAACGTTCCAATCGATTGTCTCATTGTGATCGTGCAGACTGCCTTGAACAATATGAACCGTCAGCAGCACTGCAATGCAAGAAGGCTATCTCTCTGAATCAAGCCTGCGTGTCACAATGCCTCTGCCCATGGTCCACACAGTACACTCCTAACAAGCGTCCATACAAACCTCGTCAGTTAGGGTGTGAGGCTATCACACAGCATTAGCCAACAATCATGTAAAGCCAGAAGCCTAATAGGCGGTTGGGCACGAGGTCATCGCGCAGATCATTGTTTAATCTGAGAGCATGTATTGTGGTGCTTGTGCAACAATGGTTACACGTGCATGTCTCACCTGTGAGGCTCTGCGTGCTTCAATCTCCGCGATGTGGTATTGATCATCATGATGGTTCAGAAAGGCGTGCAGCATGGCAGCCATTGCTTTGCTAATGCCTTGCACGCATTCATGCTACTTCCACAGACCATCATCAAGTGTGCTTGGCAATTGGACACCGCTGTTCAAGACAGGTGCTAATATCTGACACGCGCGTGCTATCACTTTTGGCAAACATCAGCACACATACCTCACACGTCACCATATCTGGGAAAACCTATCACATCAAGACATGCTGATGTAACAATTCAACTTCTCATGTTGCAGCGCCAGTATTTAATCTATGTTGATATGACAGATCTGGCCCTTCCCTGCAATACATGCAGATGTTGCTTCTGCATGACTCAGGTCATTACAAGCAAGTTTTGGTGCCGTAGACCCACATTTACTGTTTGAACCGCTCAGGTGGATGATGCGCTTTGCTCGACATGTCCTCGATGACGACTTTTACAACCAATGCTGTGTCATCTTCTTCCACTTTCAACAGCAACAGCAAATGCAAAATTGGCGCAGCCCCAATGATCAGCCACAAGCATCTAAAAATCTAGACACGTACGGCGAATGCGCGCACACACACATGGCTAACGGGGTGGTAGGGATAGTGCAGCGTGTGAGGTAGTGAATGCACCCGATGGTCAACCTGACAATCCTCGTGCCACTGTCTTTGCCTGTACATGCGGGACTACCATGTCAGTTCACTTCCGGCTTCACTACCTCGACACATGCTACCTTAACTCATATTGCCAACATACCTAGCAAACGCTGGCTGAAACGCAGTGCTAGCGCTCACGCCCCAAGAGACCTAGTTATGCCTTACCACTTATGCATGGTGCAATCACACTCACTCAACTTCCCCAAGCCTTTGCACAGCTAGAAGTGACTGTCATTCCTCTAACAGCGCCTTTGTATTGGGTATGAACAACCATGCTGTGGCTGCAGCGCACCACCTTGCAAATGTGCCGCCTACACCGCTTGGTTCGCAAGTGTGGGGGATGCTTTGCGCCCTGCGCATTGCTTCCGTGTTGGAGGAGAGACCTCCGCAGCAGGCATGAGTACAACTTGACACGGCAGCACGTGATGCGAGCCAAGCGACATGCCGAAGAACACCATCAGGGCCACATTCGAATCAGAGCGGAGTGCGGCCCGACCGCGAGTATCATTGGCCTTGCTGGCCACAGGCTCGCTGATGATCTGGCACAGAATGTCGCCGGCGTTGACGACCTGACCGCAAGTGCGCCTGATGATGGACGGAGGTACCAGAAACGCGTGTGACAGCAAGTGCAGCTTCCACAAAGTGTCCTCCCATACTCCAAGCACAGCTTCGCCTTCATGGCTGAAGAAGTCCCACAGCTTTGCCAGGATGTCAATGGCTTGCTGACGCTCGCCTTGCGCTGCGCTGTCAGCTCCTGTAAACAACCAAGTCAGAATGATGCTTCACAAGCAGACACCTTGCATGTGCTGGTCGGTTCATCTGTGGGACATAGACACGTGAAGTTGCGAGTACACAGTACACGCAGTTGACAAGGACAATGACATGCGCTGGACAACAGCAATTGCACAGTTGAACAATGCATCGGCGGCACAAGGTGTACTTATGTGTGCATATGTGTCACTCCCATCCACGTTGCTACCAATGCACTGTGCGGATTGAGTCGGCATGAGCAGAACCTGCACTAGCGTTTGGCAGAGGTGGATTTGCGAGTAATAACGCCACTTGTCCAGTGCGGACTGGACTTCAGGCCACGAACTGCCTGAGGAGCTTGTGGCGGAGTAATACTTTTGAAATCTCCGCATGGTGCTCGAGGAAGGAAGGTCCCTCATCGTCAACCAGTTCACGCTCGAAGAATCTGGCATAGGACCGCACCAAGCAGGCCTGCCACAGCACACTTGAGCGGTACACTTCAGGTGCATTGAAATGCAACCACAGCGGCTGCCAGCAGCCTTAGACAGAGCGACAGTGACATGGACAGAAACCGGGCCAGCAGATGCATTGTTGCACGCAATAGGACTCTGCAAGGGGTTTGGTGCCACAGGCTGAAGGATGCCTCAAGAGTAAAGATTTGTCAAGACGTGCAACATCTGCAGAAGTTGGTGACGACGGCAGCTGCGACGACATTGATGACGAAGATGGCTTTGTCCATGCTGATAGCGGGTACCTGGTTGTAGAGCGCTTCAAGCTATGGCTGGTTGAACCGGCGTTGCGCCCAACCACTCTGCCTGCAGCCCTCACAACCAAGCGCATCACCACTGCCAACTTCATTCACTCGATTGAGAACTTCGCCATGAATGACTTCAACAGGCAGCACCCTACCATCCGCAAGTGTCACGTGCAGTGGTGCTTGACAGTGCCCGCCATCTGGACTGATGAAGCAAAAGCAACAATGCAGGCTGCAGCCCAAGTAAGCTCACCTTATGTACAAGCCAGATGTACAATAATGTGTTGTGCAGATGTTTGTGACGCAGATGTTGAGTCGGTCACTGTTAGCTGACTAAACCGTTTGTTAGTTGGCGGGACTCACAAGGGGGAAGGATGGACCTGACACGGATGACCAGGGCAGCCCTTTCAAACTGCTGATATGCCTTGAACCCACAGCAGCTTCCCTGTACGGCCAAGCCAAGGGTGTCGGGGATCTGAAATTGAAGAGAGGGGATCAGTATATTGTGCTTGATGTAGGAGGGGGCACGATAGACGCGGTCGCACACGAGGGTCATGCCTGACGGTCGCATCAAGGAGCTGGCCATTGGCAAAGGGGAACGCTGTGGCGGTACTGATGTTGATGATGCTTTCATGCGCTTTGCCGCAAAGAAGGTCTCACGCATAAAGGTAAGGTGCTTGTGGGAAAAACATGCACCTCAGCAAAACCACTCGACAAAAGACTTGCCTTTGCGCGCAGGACCTTGCATTGTCTGATCCAGAGGAGTATGCTTTGCTCATGCGCCACTGGTTGATAACAAACCACTCATTTGATCGCACCGAAACTCCACGCTCAGGTGATATGCCCGCTTCTGTGGCTCTTGATTGGTGTGAGCTGCTGAAACAGTCCCTTGGAGCTGGGTCTGACGAACCCAGCTGGCAAAAACTCAAGCGCAGCACACGCGCTTTGAAGCTATCGACTGCCGAGCTGGAGGAGTGTTTCAGCAAAGTGATGCGCAGCGCGCTCACGTGCCTGGACAGCATGTTGGCAAGCGAGGCGTTGTGCAATGCAAACCCGCACATTCTGCTGGTGGGAGGCTTTGCCGAATCGATATACCTGCAAGTGAGTGTAATGCTTGTAGCACACTGTGTCTGGCGAGTGACCTATGTTAACCTTCAGCTAACTGGTACCCACATGCGCGCTGACACTGACCTGCACCCACGCAGGAACAGGTGGCCTCCTAAAGGCGGGTTCGCAACCCGCTGCTTTCGGGAGTTGCCGTGGTTCAGGGCGTATGCCCTCAACACCTCTAAAATTGCTTGCTGTCGATTTGCACGCCGGACATACGTGGCAGGTTGTGTACGCAAGTTCGAGCCGGGTGATCTTGCAGAGTACAGATCCCAGTCAGACGCTGGTTGGAAGTGCAGCCACAACTACACAGTCCTTGTGCGAAAGGGGCAGCTAACTGAGCGGGACTACCCTGTTGTGAGCATTGGTGGCAATAGACAAGCAGCAGCGTGCCATGAGAGAAACAGTTTTCAGCACCGAGAGCAATCCAGGCGATCTGCCCAAGTATATACAACAGACAGCGCTCTTACACTTTTACTGCTTGGGGAGTGTGACACACCGTGCCCTGACTGCACTGGGCATTCAGCGTAAGATTGAGACATCTTTTTACTTTGGGCGCACGACGATAGAAGTGGAGGCCCACGGCATCAACACGGTCGCAAACCTGGCAAGGCAGGCTGCTGTGCACGCCGCAGAAGACCGCTGAAGCACCTGTCCTGCCCAGGCTTGTTGAGCTGGTTCAGTTCTCCATGGGATTTGCTACTGAGGTCCCAGGCTGGCTGCACCTGCCCCGTCAACCCAACCCAACTTTCTATCAAGCTGACGTTTGCGTTTGGTTACTGTTGTCTGTTAGCCTTCTCATTTGTACATGACTGTTGGCTAGTGAAACTCTGATAGCCTTGCACTTGACTCACGAGGTTGGTATGCATGCTTGTTAGCAATATGCTGTGAGGAAAGTTGGCACAGCCATTGTGATAGGCAGAATCGACACGGGAATGCCTGCTTCCATTGCAGTGCTGCTGACGCTTTGCGCTATTTCATGCGGTGTGAACAACAGCAACAAGACATTCATTGGCATGCTGTGCACAAACACACACAATTCTGTCTTGGATTTATGTACACACCGGCGGTGTTGCAGGTACTACAACAACTGCGGGTTGTTGTGGGGGCTGTGCATGTTAGGGGTAGTGGAGTTAGCATAGGCACATAGCCTGGCGGTGTAATAGAATGCTGTGTATGTGCTGATGGCTGCGTGCGTGCATGCTGATCATGTACAACAGCGTGCGCATGTCCACTCTGCTCATGTATGTCAGAGCACCCCGTACACACAACAAACAATGTACGCTGCCCAGCCAGCAGACGCTAGCTAGTCCGCAAGCAAAGCATGCATGCAATTGCTTACTTCATCGACGAGGTGCTGCTTGTGCCTGCCTGTGCAATGCATGACATATCCAACCAGACACATGCGCACCCTATGAGAACGTTGACTAGCGACCATGACTGCCAGTCGCCCACGCAGTCATCCTCTCCACGCGAAGCAGTGCTGCTAACGTGCTCACGCCCGTAAGAATAGCAGCGCACACTTGCTCACCGGCGAATGCACTTTCACCCAGCTCCATCTGCTGCGGCTTCTCCTGCTATCCCCCGACGTCAGCGCAGCGCCTCCTCCACGCTGACGTCCCTTCTCCCGCCACCGCCACCGCCATCACCAGCAGCAGCTACGGCAGTGGTGGTGGAAAACGAGTAAGCTTCATTGTAGCGCATGAGCAGCTGACTGACGGACAGTAATCCCATCAAACACTACTGCATTAACTGAGCACATGCCGAACGTACAACGTGTCCATGCCCAGCAACACTTGCCCAGCAGCACAGCAAACTGCCTTGCTAAGCTATACACAGTCAAGCAGCTCCTGCCAGCGCCACGTCCGCCTCACATCCGTTGCGCGTGCCGCCTGCTTGAACATAGGGCGTTGGAATACCTACACACTGCAGTCAGCACTCTGCGGGGTCGCATTAAGAATTGAAAGCAAACATCAGCAACATCAAAACTGTTTGTACATTCGAAGCTCACCGCATTGTACATCACCATGGACATTAACGCCTGACTTTCATTGCCATCAGGCATGTCCTTGAGCAATGATGCTTTGGTATCCACACCACGAGTACAATAGCTGATCTGCTGGTAAACAAATGTTGCTTGCTTCCGGGTCCACTTGGGTGGAGGCTCCGCAGGGGAGGTCGATATGTTGGCATCAACGACCTTTCCCACCAATTCCAAACCACGTCCTACCCATTGCTCTTCAGCAATAGCAAGTGTGAACTNAGAGAGAGAGAGAGAGAGAGAGAGAGAGAGAGAGAGAGAGAGAGAGAGAGAGAGAGAGAGAGAGAGAGAGAGAGAGAGAGAGAGAGAGAGAGAGAGAGAGAGAGAGAGAGAGAGAGAGAGAGAGAGAGAGAGAGAGAGAGAGAGAGAGAGAGAGAGAGAGAGAGAGAGAGAGAGAGAGAGAGAGAGAGAGAGAGAGAGAGAGAGAGAGAGAGAGAGAGAGAGAGAGAGAGAGAGAGAGAGAGAGAGAGAGAGAGAGAGAGAGAGAGAGAGAGAGAGAGAGAGAGAGAGAGAGAGAGAGAGAGAGAGAGAGAGAGAGAGAGAGAGAGAGAGAGAGAGAGAGAGAGAGAGAGAGAGAGAGAGAGAGAGAGAGAGAGAGAGAGAGAGAGAGAGAGAGAGAGAGAGAGCGCTGCATACCTGCCACAACATCTCGCAGAGCCCGAGCATAGACTGCAAACCGTTCGATACTCCCCATATTACCGCCACATATGGCATACACCGTTGGCCAGCTCCCCTACGATCACAACACTTGTTAGGCTCAAAGGCATGCCAACGTTATAACTAGTAAAGAAGATGACAGCATCACGAGAACCAGCAGAGCTTGGTTGTAAGCACCTCAGTCATGACGGGGTCGTCATCACCACGGCTGGACGAGCGCTGCGGCAGCAAATATTGCTCGTAAGACCGCTGCGCTTTACTTTCACTGCGATCACCAGTAATGGCGACATCGTTGTAGTCGGGCAAGTCTGCTTTTTTCATATACGACGCAATGACATCAACAATACCACCCATCTATGCATTGAAACTCACGCTTTGTAACCCAAACGAAGAAAAAAGACTCCAACGTCGCCAAGATGACATGCGTTTTACCGGCCTCCTTTGTCATATAGACAAAATACCGGAGCAGCTCTTCAAGGGCGGCCGCATCGTCACCGCGTTGCCATCTGGCGAACATGTTTGCAAAACCCTTGAAGAGCTGCTCCGGTATTTTGTCTATATGACAAAGGAGGCCGGTAAAACGCATGTCATCTTGGCGACGTCGGAGTCTTTTTTCCTCGTCTGGTATGATGCATGGATATACTGTAGCAGACTCCAAGTTGATGATGAGTTGCTTTGAATGCTCCAGCACAAGGTGCAGCCCGTCTGGTGCTGACAGCTTCGTCAATGCAGCATGCAGCATACACCGACCTGAGCGGTGATGCCTCCGCTGCAGGTGGTGTCGACTGAAGACTGAACTGCACTTCAGGGCGGAGCTTTTCAAAGGCCAGCTTCAAGTCCAGCTCTGGAAGCAGAGTCCAAAGCTTTGAGCGGGTTAGCATATACGCAAATGCGGTGGGAGTGGCCACGTCATTCGCGCGCATCGAAAAATAATCGACCCTTGCTCCCGGAGTTTGGGACCTTATGCGCTGCAGTTCCAACAACAGTGATGTCTTCCCGCAGTTGCGTGGACCGATCATCACCTGTTGTTGCAGCGTGAGCAGCACATAGTTAGAGAACGGCCTTATATAGAAGAGAAGAAGCAAGGGACAACTACGAGTCCGTTGTTGCACAACAAGCATACAACGTCTACTAGTTAGAGTGTGAGCAGTTGTTTGGCTAGACAAACATATGAATTACACCCTATACATGCGCATCGACGTACCATGACGGTTTCGGGCTCGTCTCCCAGCAGGTCAAGCCAAAACTCCAGCTCTTCGTCACGGTTGAAGACACCCGTGGACGGGGGCGGAGGGGGGCGAGCGGCTTCTGCTGCCTGCCATGACTCGTTACTCGTCATGCAAGCAGCACATACAAGTCAACCACACCTGCCTAGCCAGGTGTACCAGGCCAAGCAGGCACGTACAATGATGCACACAGCAGCAGCGAGTTGACTTATGGGAATGTGCACCTGGCATCGTATGTCCAAATCGAGTCGAGGGTGCGAGCCACGCTTTGGCATGCGAACGGGATGCGGATGGCATGAAGGGAAGGTTGAGACCAACCGCGTGCGCGAAGGAGCGTTAAAGAGCCCATGTCCAGCACGTGGCGGCGGCGTTTGGTTCGGCAACCTGTTGTCCACCGTCCACATCACATCACATAAGAAAGGTAGAAAACACGTTGTTGCGTCGGATTTTGAGAGTAGCGACCAACAACAGGCAGGACTCTTGCAAAGCAACATGCGTGTTGGCAAGGCAGGAAAGCGTTGTTTACCTACACGCGACCTATTGCTTGACAGCTTTGTTGTAAGTTTTGTTTCCGAGACGGTTTTGACGATGTAAATTAGTCGTGATGTGCGGGCAGAAGAAAACAGGGAACGACTGACGGACGGACTGACTGACTGAATGGATGGCGTGGTGGTGCCAACATTGTGCCGACAAGAACCATCGCAGGCATGCACCTGCAGATATGCCCGACTTGGGTCAACATGGTGCGCTCCCTGCGCTTGCCTGTCCGTCCGTCTCCAAGGCTTCTGAAAAGCCCTTCCCGTTCTACCTTGAAGGGGGCTTGCGCGTCACTTGGTGCAGGCCGCCGCCGCCGCCGCCGCCGCCGCCGCCGTTGTGCAGGGACGGCTAACCTTCAAGTTGGAAGCCCGAAGGAAATGAATGAAAGGGCCTGGTTTGGCCCCGTCACATCACTCGCTACCTCGTGCAGTAGCAGCAGCGAGTGGCGACAGCGCATACCGGTAATTGGGCGTGATGAACGTCTTGAACCACTCTCTCTCTCTCTCTCTGTGTCAGCCTGCCATGCCACTCTCAATTCGTGCATGCAACTTGGTGTCTTGTCACAGTCACCACACTCAGCTGTTGCCTGCACGCATGGTGCCAAGATTAAATAAAGCTGTCACAATCAGCCCGCTTGCATAGCCCTATCCCCCAAACCCACAGTGTGCAGCAACGCTTGCTGACCGCAACACCCACCTCTGCGCGATGATGTCCGTGGCGTGGAGAAGAAGGAGCTCAGAGCCTTTGAGAAGCCTTTGAGCCAGAGCAGCAGCTGAGGGATGTGGAGAAGGACAAGAAGGTAGCCTGGCCGGTGGATTGGAAACTGGGTGGTGCAGAAGTGGGTGCAGGTGAGGTTGAGCCTGTTTGTTTACATGCGTCCGTACACACCTACATGTGTACCTGCGTGCGCTTGTGTGTGTGCTTGCGTGCTTGGGTGTCCTTCTGTGCGCGTGTGTCTGTGTCTGTGTCTGTCTGCGTGCGCATGCATGCAGACGCAGCAGCTATGCCACTGCCTACTCTCTTTCTCATACAGGCATGTCTCATGCACGCTTACGCCGTGTTCTTAATCAACAAGTGGGCTTAGTATGACACAAACGCACGCGCGCACGCGTGCGCATACACTCACGCACATGCACGCGTATACGAACACATACATACCCACATACACGCACGCAAATGCACAAAGCTTCCCACAAGCGCTCATGCGCAGGCATACGCAATGTCTGTAGTACTTGTGCTTGCTTGCCCCATGCAGCCTTTATGCGGCAGTCACACTCGAACACATTTGCTAGCTGCTCTCCCACGCGCGGGATCCATTTTGCAATGCAACAGAGAGCACTAGGGAGCTAAGGCCCTGTCAACTTCTCTGGGCGGGTGTGGCATGTCGCAGCATGAGTTGCATGGGAGCAGGAGTTGTAGAAGCTGCACACCTAACTGGCATACCATCTCTTGTACACCTCATCACGCTCGCCCTCCACGCGCATGCCGGCCCCAACATGTCAAGTATGGCTCTCTGTGCCAAGAGACACAAGATAGGCCACATGTTGAGAATGAGCACTGCTGCAGGCTCTGCACAGAGAACACGTGATGATGATGATGATGATGATGATGATGATGATGATGATGATGACGTTGTTATCGTGCTTATGGCGATGTTTGGGTTGTCGTTGACACGCCAACTACGTGCCCCGTGGTGGTGTAGCGCAGTAAATAGTACAAAACCTATATACATACGTACATACGGTGTGCATAAGATATAGTATGCTCAGATTGTGTAGCACTGTGCTGCTATACCTCACACACGGTCACGTGCACACCCACATGACACCACGCACTTCGCACCCATTTATTGCATGCCTAGAATAGTCTTGGGGATTTCTGTACTCCACGCGCATTGCGCGCAGCGTCATGCCCTCATCACGCCTCTGCGCCGCCAGCATAGAGAATAGGTGTACTGCGATATGGGGTAGGAGAACGGAGTAAACAGCTGGCTCAGGTTGTCACACAGAGTTCTGCTAAATGATAACGTACGGGCAGATAACAATTGTGTAACAGTAAAGTAACACAACAATATATGACAATGGTGCGTGCTTGGTGTTGGAGACATGTCTGTCACTTTAGACAGTGACCATGTGTTTGCCCATGTCAACAGGGGTGCTGCAAGCAATGCGAAGACATCATGTTGAGTAAGCCATAACTTCTCAAAAGTGTAGCAGGCGGTTATGCAGTATCTACCAGTACAATCAAACCATGCTTGCTGCTGAACAAGCTGAACTGATGGCTTTGGTTGCTGCCACACGGCCACTGCCTTGTAGCTTGTTTTGCTATGTCTCTTGGGGTGTACCGTGCCAGTAGACACTGCATGCTTTCCTGTGTACATCAAATGCAGGACACGCATGCGCACGCAGTGCAGCAGTGTGTTCATGTATACAGCCGCTCGCCAGAAAAACACACCACAATGCGCATGACACTCTTTTGAAAGCTTTTCATACAGGGGAAATGTCCGTTACTACTTACCGAGGGACATGCGCGCTGCCCCTAACTGACTGCAGTCTGCCTACTACCTACTAAGCCAAATGTACAAGAAAAGGTTGCGCGCATGTGCGTATGTGTCACATATCCAACAATGGAGAGTGCCCAATCCCAACATCATTGCTGGCAGCTGCCGCCGGCATCATTGCTGCACGTGTCATCGGCTTGGGCAGCTGCACGATGCGCGAGGGCTTTAGCAAGGTTGGCAACATCCCCACGGAGGGCGTTGAAGTCCGCCTGCACGCGCGTGAAGCTGGAGAGTAGGTACCACTGGCATAGGAGGAAGGCGAGGAGGAGCACAAGTCCCGCGGTCAGAGGCACGTGCGAAAAAGCCGATGAGAGCGTGCCCGTGATGCCGGATATGAGAATAGAGACGATGCCGCCGCCGCCACTGCGGGACGATGCGGCGGCCTGCCGTTGGAATGAGTTTGTGTCTGCGTGCTCGGGCGGGAGGTTGAGCATGGCGCGGATCTTCTGCGCGTAGTCCACGGGCACGTTCTCGTTCTCCAACATGGATGCTATGCGGTTCAGGTCCACCTGCCGCAAGGAATGTAACAACGTATGAGCGATGGCCAAAACACAATTAACACGCACACAAATCATATGTGATATGTGTGTGTACCTCCTGGTTGCCGGTCACTCGCGGCCGTTTCGTTCCGGCATCCAGTTTCTTCTTGATATACATGACCATGCTCTCGTAAGACTCAACCGTGCCGCTTTTCACACCAGACTCAATCTTTGGACGCCACATCGTCTTCTTGGAGAATACAACCTGGCAGTCAAACACACATGAACACGCGACGACACGTGCAGGCACAGCCCTCTGCGCACATTGTGTGTCCACATCGCGGCACTGGCTGCCATCACGCTGTTGCAAAGCATGTGTGCGTGCCCGAGCGCGCGCGCGTGCGTTTGTGTGAGAGTGTGAGTGTTTTTTAATAGCGCACCTCGAGGTATACTTTCAACAGACATCGCGCTGTTTTCCCGCCACCAGGTGCGGGAGGCAGCGGGGACACGTCCACGCGGGTCTCCACGCTGAAGTGATCCCCGAACGGGATGTCCTGAAGCACTTGCGAGGACTCGAGTACGAGATGCACCTGCGGCGTGGCCGAACCAAAGGCATGGTGTCGCTGCGTCTCGTGCACCATTGTGGAGCGTGGGCCAAAGCTCGCCTTCACGGGGGACCGGAAGGTCACCTCACGAACTGCCCAACCATGCCCCAGCACCTGTTGTTATTGTTCGTGTTGTTGTGGTGGTGATGGTGGTGGTGGCAAAAGAAGCAATGTGATGTATGTTTTTACCTCTTGTGTCCATGGGGTGGTGCGTATGTCGGAGTCTCCTCGCGTCACTCGCCACTCCTCTGTGAAGCCGCACTTGTCCGCCAAAAATTGCTCAAAAAAGGTCTCCACGCTCACGGGCAGTTCCGTAGACACAATCTCCTGTCAACACAACACATGTGACTTTGACCACCGAGGGAGGACAATTGTTGCCGTTCAAGCCTCGGCATACATGTAAGGGACGAACACGCAGACACTACAACTATACATTAGTAATAATCATGCTGCGACCATGTATGCACCACTGTGGTCACATTGGAACAACCAGTGCTTTTTTGCTTGTGCAAGTACACAGTAGCATGAGGCTTGAGTACGCAGGCCTCGTTGCTAGAATGTTGCCTACAGACAAAGAAGATTTACAGTAGAGTTGCGACCTCTCACCTCCATCTTGGCTGATGGAGGTGGCGGATGCTCCATCCCTGGGGCCAATGACTTGGTGCCAAGCGCCTGCACGCATGCCAAGTTGCACTAGTGTCAATGCACAGTTTGCACAGGCAGATGTAACCAGCATTCAACCACAACAAAATGGCTCCTGTGTGCTTGCGTGTGTATATGCATGTGCATGCGCATGCATGCGTGCATGTGCGCAGCGCGTGTGCCACCTGTGAGTGGTCTATAGGTGCCGCGCTCGTTGTCGGTTGATCTGCTGCGGCATCGGTTGCCAACATTGTGGCCGGGCTGCTGCCGACGCGGGCATCCTCCGCCACCCCATTCACAGCGGCCACGGGTGTGGCCACGCGATTGAACGAGAGTGCTTTGATGCCTTTGCGCACGGCGTCTCCAATAGCCTGACCAACGTCACCACTGCCACCGCTGCTGCCCGGAGACATCAGATATGACCGAGGTGTCGGCGCCTCCTGCACATGGGCAGCATGTGCTATGTGTGCATGCGTGTAAACACTTCTGAGCAAGTTTTGCGCAGAAGTGTGTACACGCATGCATAGCTACGAATCAAAGACAAGAGACAAAAACCACATCAACATTCCAGCCTTAACCTGTACACAACGCGCACAATCTTCTTCTCACAATCAACGCATTGAGACAGTTACACATGAGCATTACAAGCAGAACTGTGCATGCATGTTGTGCATACCGGCGTTGGAGGCACGGGCATTGGTGTTGGTGGAGGCGCCGCAAGCACGTTGCTGTCGGGATCAGCGGCAATGCTGTTGGCCTCAATCTCAGCCTCGGGGTCGTCTTCGAGTAACAGCTCCTCGGAGTCGGCACTGCCGCCGTTGTCGACGGGGGCGTGGTCGCCGAGGTACAGACGCGCGTAGTTGGAGTTTTTGCACCACAGTGTCGTCAGCGAGTTGTACGCCTCGTGACGGAACAAAAAGGAAGCAAAGAGACGCTTCTTGCCAAAAGCATGCACTTCAATCGCGTTCGGGAAAACCTGCATGATGTAAGTCACACATAAACATGCGTATGCTTCCTTTGTGGGCTCACAATATAGGCTGCTCCCACATGCCATGCTGCGCGTGTGTGAATGCAGTATTCCGAGTTGCTGCTGCACACATGCAAAGTGCATATATCACACATTCTGCATGCCTACTTTGCAACCCACGCCAACCTCACACATCCACGTCACTCACTCTCGCATACATGTGCAACCACCGGGCTAAGTGTGTGCATGTGGGTATGTGCGTTAAAATGAGCAACGTACGTATGAGAGTTTGGCTTTTTTGATTGCGGTGATGTCACGGAATGGGATCTTGATGTTTGTCTCGTAGCCAAATATGTTGGAGTAGAAGCAGGCGTGTTCAGAGAAGAGGTAGAGTCGGCCCTGCAGCAGAATGCGGCTGGATAGCGCACAAGCAAAGTCCTCTACAAGCGCCTCACCAGGCTCAATACCGAACAAAGCACGTAGCTCAGCCTCACCCTTCAGACCAGGAAAAAAACTTTTCCCAGTCTCCATCTACTTTTCACACTACACTGCCGCCTGACCCACTCTGCACAAGGCTGGAGGGGTCTAGCTGCCCCGTTCCACTTGACAAATGCTTGTGCAAGTGGTCTTTAGCCCAGGCTGAAGAGCAGCAGGCTCAGTAGGCGGTGCCCCCTTTCCCCTAGCCTAGTCCAGCTTGACTGCAAGGGCTACTGCGCCGTGCGTAGGACGACGGCGGCAATGACTCCATGGCCATCTCCGCTAAAAACGCATTTCCTAGCTACCTCCAAGCCTGTCTTAGCCCCTCCATGCTCTGCCCCCACCCCTCGCCGTCGCCACCCACGCCCACAAGCATGCCGCCGCCCAGGTGCGTGGTATGAACCATCATTGCCACCCCTTGCTGTACTTTTTGCTTTTTGGGGTTGTGAGCGTTTCCATTGACTGCAAGGACAGTCGTGCCTTGCCTCGGTATAGCGATGGCAAGAGGTCCTTGCTGGGGAATCATCTTCCAACCTTCATGAGCTTTTGGCACACCAGGCCCTACTCAGTAGGGCCTATTGTGCTAAATCAGCAGCTTCTGATCGGGTGCTGTCAAGTTGCCAGTACCCGATCAGAATGCCAACTCACTCGTAATGTAATTGCTGATGACTGTGTACCTGACCATGTTATCATGAATTACGAATCCGTTCTTGTCCTTGCAAGTTGCAATGACAATAATAAACCAATAAAATTGGAATCTGTCAGTATTATTCAACTCGATTAGTGAATACCGATATGTTCACACCATGGAAGGTGTTGTCCATCCACCCAACATAAATGATAAATATTAAAAGATACTCAATTCGCTGATAAGCTTTTGACATTATTAACAACAGTAAGTCAAGATTAGCTGATGATATACAGTGGCAATTTGTATGTTCTTATTTTTTATTGATTGTTATCTATAGATTCACATTGGTTGCATCAACATGATTGTTCAAAACCTTATGCGAACAGGATTGTAGCTCGATTATTTATGTGTAGCGTGTGTAGCATGAAATATCAGTACCTCATTGCGTGCGTGTTGTCAATTTTTGCGGGGGTAAAATGTACCAACATGATGAGATTCCTTCTCGATGTAGCTTGGTTGTACAAAAGTGCAAAGCACCACTATTTGGATTAGCAATACCGAGGTTGTATGCCCATCATAAAGACATTATTCATAATACTAAAAGCAAAAAAATGCAAAATAATAATTGTGGAACAAGTTTACAAATTGATGTTTAAAGTGTATCAAGCTGTTATCAAATAAACTTTATCCACATATGAACAAAGGTACGCCTATCGCTCACATAAAATTGTACAAAAATGGTAAATGTAGATACCATATTGTTTATGTTTTGTACGACTTTGTTAATCTTGCAATTACGGCGCGTATGACATCAAAATGTTTGTCTACCTTAACCTTCGGACGTCAAATGCTCTGATCCGTTATCTGAGCTTTGCGGAAGGGGGGATCGCCCACATATGATACATGCATACTGTGCACAATTGGCAACAGTGCACATTGTAAAAGAAATAACCTTATCATGGGCACACCTCTATGGATGATGGCATTTTAAGCAACAGTGAACGCAGTTTGCTAGCCAGACTTGCAACAAGCATTGTTTACAAGGGGCCGAGTCCTGCCCCTTACATGCTTGCAACAGATTTGACAAATAGAGTTTATGGCGCCGCATATTATTAATGCACATACTGGTTGAATAAGTTGATGCATCATGTGAATGCATGCGCAGAGGCTTCAGAGTTTTGGTGTGAGGGAGACGCGATCATGGCCCATAGCCCCGGCGAATAAAGTTCTTGCCTTGACCAGCACCACCAGTAATAAAATCTGCGCTATTACAGTGAGAGATAGTATCTTGCACGGGTACCTGGTGGTTTCACGTTCGGTATGCTCATATTATCGTCACACGACACACGTACAACAGAGGTATGCATGTAAATGACAGATACATACCAAACGTTAATGGTTATTGTGGCTATATGCATTAACAAGTACTATTACCATATCATTGCAAATGTGTCAGTGTTTGCATAACACGCATATTGTGATATGCCATAGCGAACAATGCAATCAATGTTGTTCATGTCAGTTAGCGTGTATGTGTACCTACATAATACTCTTTATTTATGTACATGAATGTGAGTACGTTAAACACATTCAAAGCTACAGAGCTTAAAATTCATTTAATTAAACCAGCGATATGGTCAGTACAAATGGCACGGTACAAATGATAGGTTCGAAATTGTATAACGCGCATTACCGGTACAACAACAGCAACGCGTGCAAAAGAAGGCATTTGTAGCCTACCCATGACCATGTTGTAGGCTGAAGCAGGTAACTACCATTTGGCACATTCCCCCATTGTACAGCACGAAAAGGCTCTGTGTGACTCGGCTAACTACCTTCCACACGGTGTTCGTTAGTTCCACCTCAGCAGCGCCGACGCGCCTGCTGTGCCCGTTATATCGGACAAACGCGGCAACAACAACAACCGCCGTATTATCCGCCCACGACTGAAGAGGCCAGGCCAAGTGCCGAGGCCAGGCCAGGCCGGGCGTTGCAAGGCGGCGGAGGTCAGGCCAGGCCAGACCGAGAGAAGACAACAATCAAGTGGCGTCCAAGGCCTAGACCTGGCCTTTTACCAGGCCCAACCAGGCCAGACACGTAAACGGCGCGGCAACAGTGAAGGACGAGTGTAAGACTTGACTGATATGCTGTGTAATGCTTGCATGAGCACAGAAGCTATGCAGCAAGAAAACATTCCGTCGTCAGATGATGATCAGGTCAAATAACGTGTTCAAGTAGTAGCGTTGGATGATGACAGTCTTCAAAGTACCGCCAGTCTAGTCTATTTACACAAGGCTGGCGTTTACTTTTTGGGTCATACTGGAGTTGTGAAATAGATGTGATTGTGCCCATCGCTGATAGCACAATGCACAGTGCTTGGATATGGGAATGAGTCGCTTGTCTGCTGTCTGAATCAACGTGTCACGAGTAATATCTTGTCTGGTTGCACATCATCGTCGCGCTGATCTAATAAGTGCAACGCCCTTGTGCACGACGCCGCTGAACTTAAGCCTCAAATCGTTAAAAAAAATTATTTTGAAAGAAAAAGATCTTATTACGTGTGTATGCGCGCGCACGCACCCCAAAAACACTTGCGCGTGCGGATGTGTTCACAATCCACTGAGGCTTGTTGCACTCATGCACGCGCGCGTGTAGTATTTTTAAATCTTTTGGTGGGGGGGAGTTGAAACATTTCTGTCATAACTTTATCAACAACACACGCACTTACTTCTCACCCCACGCACACAGTCCTCCACACCAGCGTGTACGCACGTCCTCACAACCCACCGAGGCTTTAGTTTACCTATCACCACATGGCATGAAGGGGACTGCCTTGTTCATTTTCTTTCTGCCCGCTTCAGGTTTGATCAACAGCGTGTTGATCGTTTCTTGCACTCGCACACCAAGATGATGCGCTTCACCGGTTTGCGCCTGGCGCGTGCGCTGCGCGCACCACTGCTGGCGCGCTCAGAATCCTCACTCGCGCCCTCAAGTAAGCTCTCTCACACTCTGGATTGCCATCAATGCTTGCATGTGTTAACCATCAAGCGTTGAGTTGAGTGTTCTGGTCTCTGCAGCCGATCCTGCTTTCCTCGAGAGCGTGAACATGTACTTTGACGACGCTGCCGCCAAGTCAGATGTCTCTCCCGACCTCCTTGCCAACATAAAGGTACATACAGCTCACACGCACACTCATGCATATGCGGTGCAATAGCAATATTATGATCATCTCTTAAGCCAAGAATCAACTTCTATAACTTGTCTCTACTCAGGCTTGCAGGAATATCTTGCGCATAAAGTTCCCAATAAAGCGTCTGGACGGCCACATCGAGATGGTTGAGGCTTTCCGCGCCCAACACTCGCACCACCGCACGCCAGGCATGCACGCACTCTATGCACATGCATGTGAGCAGAAAGAATTGACATGTAAAACTCCTCACACTCACGTACGCGCATGCAGTGAAGGGAGGGATCCGTATGGCGGACAGCGTGGACGCGGATGAGACGATGGCGCTCGCGGCACTCATGACGTTCAAGTGCGCTGTCGTGGATGTTCCGTTTGGAGGGGCCAAAGGAGGCATCAAGATCGGTGCGTGGGTGTGGGCGTGGGTGTGGGTGTGGGTGTAAATTGTGTGCGTGTGCGTGTGCATGCGCGCACGCGTATGCATGCGCGTGCGTGTTTGCGTATCCATGCGCAGGCAGTTTGTTGCACTCACATGATGACATTCCATTGCGAGTGACTTAGGTTATGTAGTAATCTGAGTAACATCATCATCATGCAGACCGCCGGAGGTACTCTGAGCGTGAGCGCGAGCAGATTGTTCGGCGCTACACAACCGAGCTTGCCCGCCACGGTTTCATCAGGTAAGCATGTTGCGCAAGTTGACATGGACGACACACTGTGTCCTTGTTGTTTATTCCTGAGAACCAACATGCGTGTCTGCTTCAGCCCCGCGCGCGACGTGCCCGCCCCAGATTTTGGCACGGGCCCGCAGGAGATGGCGTGGATCAAAGACACGTATCAGACGCTCTACCCGGACAACATTAACAACGGCGCGTGCGTCACCGGCAAGCCCGTCGAAGAGGTAAGTTGTGAGAAGCCACACTTTCGTAATATCTGGGACTTGTTGTTGATGTTGTTGTTCATCAGGGTGGTATAAGGGGTCGAACTGCTGCGACGGGTCTTGGCGTGTACTATGGCATCCGCGAGTTCACGCGTCTTGCCCCCGAGATGGCACGCCTCGGCCTGTCCACGGGAGTCAAAGACAAGACGGTCATCGTGCAGGGGTTTGGCAATGTTGGACGCCACTCAGCCAAGGCAAGGCTGGTTGTGTGTATGCTTTTACACACATATGCGTGTGAGCAAGCATGCCTGCACGTGTGCATGTGTGCATGCAGGTGGGTATGTATGTGTGCATGCGCGTGCACACATACACACGCATATGAGTGCATATGTGGGCGTGCGTATTTCCACACATACACTCGCATGTAGCATCATTGGCCAACATGTCTATGGACACGCAGTTTTTGGCAGATGACGGTGCGCGCATCATCGCGATCGTGGAGTACGACGGCGCCATCTGCGACGAGACGGGTCGCGGCCTCGACATCGACGCGGTGGCTCTTCACCAGCAGAAGACGGGCAGTGTGACGCACTTCCCGCACGCGCGCACCGTGCCGAGGGAGGCCGCCATGGAAGTGCTCGAACACGCCTGCGACATACTCGTGCCGGCCGCGCTGGAGAGCCAAATAACGTCGCTCAACGCAGCACGCATACAAGTGAGTGTGTGGGTGTGTCAGTGCGTGCGCATTGGGTTGAATGTTGTTGTTGTTGATGTTGGTAAACTGAATATGTGTCTCATCTTGCTCCTCCTTTAGGCTAAGATTATTGCTGAAGCTGCCAATGGTCCCGTCACGCCTCCCGCTGAGGATGTCCTTGAAGCCAAGGGTGTGGCCATACTACCCGACTTGTGGCTCAACGCTGTAAGTATTGCTGGGTTGGGTTGGGTTGCGTTGCATACACACCACATGTCCACATACTGACTTATTCTCCGTGTGCAGGGTGGTGTGACTGTGTCCTATTTCGAGTGGTTGAAGAACCTCAACCACGTCCGTTTCGGTCGCATGAGTCGCAAGATGGAGGAGCACGGCAAGTCATACCTCCTCGACGCAATGGAGAGCGAGTTGGGTGCTCGCTTTGCCAACACAACTAGGCAAGCTATCACAAAGGGTGCCACGGAGGAAGATTGGGTGAGGTCTGGGTTGGAAGAGACCATGTTGTCGGCGTGGGAGGAGATAAGGTATACCGCGAATAAGCAAGGGATCAACTACAGGACGGCGGCGTATCTGAATGCCATCGATAAGATTGCGGTGTGCTATGAGGTCAGCGGGATCTTCCCATGAGAGGGAATGCGAGTACAACAGTTTTGGAATGGTGCGGTGTAGAATAGAGTGGGTGGGGCGGGCGTGTTGACGACTGATCAACAAGAAGTTTTGCTTGGGGAATTGTTTTGTTTGTTCGTTGTTTGCAATATTGGTGCCTTGCTTTGCTGGAGTGTGCATCGGGGCTCCCCATGGGGCACGTGGAATACGCATGTTGGCTGATTGCAACCTACATGCAAGCTGTGGGTGTTAGGGCGACCGATACCAGTCGATAACACAGCAGCGATGCCGCCAGTGTTTTTTGTCTGGTTGTTATGGCACCATCAACAATTCTAGAGGTGAAATTGTTTATACATACAGTCCTGCAGATTAAGTGATTGCCAACTTCCAGAGTGCCTACCAGGACGTGAAGTATATCTGCCTACGCATACTACCCTACATGATCAGCAGTACAACTGATTAGTTTACGTATTCATGTCCCCACAGAGAGTCATGCATTTGCGCCTGCATGCGTGCATATGTGTCACCGCCGGGTCCGTGCATGTGCGTGTGTGCACACGTGTCGCGCCTGCGATTTGGTGGGTGCGTGCGGGTGCCTTGACCTTGACCACCTGCCGCGGGCACTCCACCTACATAGGGTACACTCCACCTGCATAGGGTGTACTTCAGCATGACACAACAACCACAACACCACCGTGGTGCGGCAGGGCAGGCAGGGACAGCATAGATTATGACTTCCAGGACTTGGCAATGCGCTAAGTGCTCCATGTGCTACGCATGCATGGCAGCAATTGCGATAGATGGGTACGTGCGCGTGAGCGTAGAAATCTACGTCTGATACGCACCTGCTCTCATGTACACACGGACATGTGTGCATGCGAGCACAATGCGCCTGCATGGTGCAAGCACGTGTACCTGCAGTCGTATAGTCACATTGGAGGCACCCACGTGAAAATGCACGCGCACAACGTTGTGCGTGAGGGGTTGGGTGCGTGCGCTAACTCACACCCACATCATGGTGTCACATGTCTCCCTCTGCAGGTTGCTTGCCGGTCCATGGGTGCTTCCTCAGAGTACCGCGCACAGTTGCGGTCGGCCGAGCGCGCCGTCATACACGACAACACCCACCTGCTCGACCATGACCCTGCGATAGGCCAATTCGTGGTAAGGGTGAAGTGCACTGTATGACACACAACTGCGTGTGTGCGCGCGCTTGTCCGTGTAGGTGCGCACGCGTACGTGCAGGCCTGTGCGTGCGTGCGCCTGTGTATATGCCTCTCAGAGCGGCAAGTGGCCTGCATGTGTGCATGCGCAGATGCATGGCTCTTGTTATGGTGATGAGCAGTCTTGCTGCCACAGGAGGTCTATTTTAAGGCTACGGAGGAGTTTGCAAGAGCTCTGCAGGGGGAATTGAGCGAGGCGCAACAGCGTTGCGTGAGCTTCGAGCGTGAGTTGCACGAGTTCACCGAGCGTCTGAGCGAAAGTTGTGGCGACAACACCGATGAAGAGGAGGGAAACGGCAACAACATAACCACCATATGGAAGAAGAGACAGGAAGAATGTGTCGACAGCAAGGAGGCTTTGCAGTCAATATTGGATTACGCTGGACTGGACATCACGGGCTCGGGCGATGCTATGGTGCTTCGCAGTGTTAGCGCGTCAACAAGAAGACAGGTGCGTAAGTGGATGAGTGAGTGAGTGAGTGAATCAGTCAGTGACTGGATGAGTAAGTGAGTGATTGCACAAGTGCGGTCAACTGCTTGCTTAGTTGCTTACTTGCATCAATAGTCTAATGCCGCAGTTACTGAACAACCTGTCCGTTTTGTTTCTCCTTTGCCAGTTGGAGGAGAAGTTTCTGCCTGAGCTGGAGAGTTCCAGCGGGAAGCTGAGACCAAAAAACTGGGAAAGCTGCCTGTTGCGGCCGTGCGCATACTCAAAGTGAGTATTGGTGCGTGTTTGGTTATGATCGTGAGGGCCGCAACAGTGTGTGTTTGTGACAGGAGTGGTGTGTGGGGCAAACGGAGAAGCTGTACCCGAGTGAAAGGAAAAAGCGGAAGTTTGAGGCGCAGACGGGCCTTAGCCTGCATCAGATCAACAAGTGGTTCACCAATGAACGCAAACGCCACTGGTGAGACACGTACGCACACACACGCACTCGCGCGCACACGCAACCATCAGCACACATACGTGTACACCACAATCACCAAGAGATCGCCGATCGGATGTTGTGCCATGCTGTGTTCAGTCAGCTGCGCATTGCCAGCCCTCAACAAACTTGTCCTCCTTGCAAACAACGTACTCCTTGTCACACCAATTGTTTCATGCCAGGAACAACAACACTGCTGATGTCAACGCAAGTGGCCGGCAGCACTCTGCAGCAGTGGCTTCAACAAATAAGGCGCACAAAAGAAAGCTCAGATGAGTGAGTTGCTGCCGAGTCCAGGGGAGAAGAGGGAGATAGTGTCCTTGTGTGCGGCTTGATTGGTGAAATGTGGTAAACCAGTGTGCTTTGCAAAGTAGGGTGTGCTGGATACTGGTGGCTGCTCTTAGTTGTTGAGTTGGTTGGATTAATTATGTAACGTACCACATGTTGTGAGCGTCATACTTTTTCAGAAAAGGCTCACACACCTAGGTTACGTCGATGCAGCACACGAATCAACCATGCACAGAACAGAATGAAGTTCCGGGAAAACAGTTAATGCTGTTGAGCACTACAAAACTATGTCCGTGCCCAAGCACAGCCAGTCGTGAAGTTGCGCGTCTTCTACAGACAACGCTTTAGCTATTAATTGCTCTGCTAAAGCATGTGCCATCATATCAGCAATGCTATTGGCACTCAATGCTTCCAGTAGCATGCGACCCAATTGGAATAGGTCAGAAGCCGCGGTGTACTGACCGTTAACCAGAGCAGTGTCACCATCCCATCCAGACGGTCGCAACGTATAGGGCGGTGGCTGGTCCAAGTTCAACGACAACTCCATGTCAAAAAGGAAGAAGTACTGTCTCGTAGTCAAGAGTGCGACATTCTGCCAACGCAAGTCTCCATGCCCTCGACGCTCCCGGTGCAGTGCTTGCAAGCCGCAGAGAATGCACTTGATGGCTGTTGCAACCGTTTCACGGGTACCTTGAACGGGTCCGTCGAGCGCGCTGCCAACAGGCTCTAGGTGCACGACGTAACAACCGCTCTTAATAGCGGGGGCTGACGTGGCATGCACTACATACGGACAGTCGCGTACCGCTGTGAACATCCTGCGCAACTTTTGCAACTCTTGTCTCAAGTGGCTGTAAGTGCACCCGCTCTGGACCCTGATGCGCTTCTCTATGAAGCTGTCAAAGTATTCAATAGTCGTGCCATGGGAGCGCTCCAACTTGTGGCCCAGTGGAGTGAAGTCTTTGGGTACCTGCTTGATCTGGCATTGGATAATTCCATAAACAACCATGGCGGACAAAAGCACATTTATCCTACCATTGAGGGTTGTCATGTCAGATATCTCGGTTACATCGTGAATGTTGATGTCACCACGCTTAAGAGCACACGTCTGCCAATCTGAGCCTGCAGCTGCATAGCACAGCAAATACTGTACCTGCAAAAAGTGCAGATGATGTTACGTGCAGTTATGATGAGCATAAGTCACCGCAAGCACACATCTCACCGTGTCATGGTAGGCATCACTCCACTTTGCCATCTTGAGTTGCAGCTCACTTTGGGCAATGCTCAATTCGCGTGCATCTGCTTTCTCCTCGCCCTTGACCAACAGTGCCCCGCCCGCAAATGCCATAAAATCTGGTCTCATCCGCTTCAAGGTGAGAGACGCTCAGTGGTATCGCGTCTGATGCTGACTCTGCCGTTTGCAATGTTATTCTCTGACAAAAGTTGAAGCATGTCCATGAATAGCGAATCAGCATAACCTGCGCCACACGCCACGACTTGCCGAGTAAGCAAAAACACAAACTTGTGTACTGAACAGACTGCACAATGCTTACCGGCTACAAAACTCTCCGATTGGAATCCTCTTGATAGCTCTAGTGCCCTTGTAGTCAGATGACTCATGGTCCAAGCACTAGACTCGTGAACTGGTGCCAAACGCTGGGTGAGGGACTGGTTAGCCAAAACACTTTTTCTGAAGAAATGATTCTCAACGGGCAGACGAAATCGAGAGCCATCAGCGCATACTGGACCCCGCTGAAACATATCGCGGAGCTCTTGGAATGCCGGTGTTACCGTGGGCCACTGGATAGTAGCGAGAAGGAGTGCCGTTTAATCTGGGACGTCATCTTGTTCTTCTCTCTGTCTCTTTCTCGCTCTCTCTTCTTCTTTTATCGCTCTCGCCGCTGCTTCTACTGCTCTCTCGCTCTCTTTCTCTTGTGCCCGAAAGCAGGCAAGCTCACGGTCAAGCTCCTTTACTACTGCATCCGCTGCTAGCCACATTCCGTGTAGCTGGTCGGCGCGTGTTGTGTCCTTCTCTGCCAGATAATGTTCGAACAATCGTTGCTTCTCTTGTCTGGCATCAGCGAGCCTTGCGGCGATCGACGTTGAGTCCGTGTCAGCCATTGCGTTCAGAAACTTCCAGGCCAGTCCAGTCCAGTCCAATCAAGTCCAGTCCAGTCCAGCAGGTAGCTAAAAAAAAAGGAATAAGAAGAGTAGTAATCGAATGTGAGGGTGTGCAGCACTGCACGCACAGCACTGCACAAAGATTAATGATAAGCGGTTAAACTTAGTAATTACCATGTTGAATTAAAGCAGTAACAGATATGTGCATAACTCTTAAAAAGATCTCTGGATATATACCGATTCAAAAGATACCAATGCTGCACACAAGCAGGCAAGTCTCAGCGTGCACTCCCACCCCCTTGCATTGTGACCATAGTACCTACCAGTGACGCCTCCGCCGCCGCCGCCGCCAACCCCGCCGCCGCCCAAACCCTAGCCTAAAATTAACCTCGCAAGATTGGTCTCAGGTAGCGGGAGATGTATTTACTTTTTTGCCAGAAACTGGTTCCCGCTGGTCGACGGGTACTCCTTGCCGTTGTAGCTGTAATAGGCTATTACTAATAGCAGACGTTGTCCACGTACTTGCCAGGCACGTACATGCCCACCGTCTGCTGGTTGGGCGCTCGGCAGATCGTAGTGTCCGTGGTGGTGCCGAGCCACGGCTTGACGGCCTTGTCGGCGGCCGGCTTGGTGTCCGACCACTGGTACCTGTCGCCCACGGTCAAGAGGAACGGCTCGGTGCTCGTCTTTTCCTTCTGGTTGAGGCCACCATAACACTTGGTGTCGTTGTCCCTGTACTTGCCGTAGATTGTCTCCCCCTTCATTGTGACGAAACCGCACACCTTTCGGTCCGTGCCGTCCTCGTCGGTGCCACCGGAAACCAGGTTGTTGCCCGCCGGACAGGGGCCCAGTCCGTGCCCGTGAGCGGCACCAGGTACTGGAACGCGCCGGCCGTTACGAGATTATACTACTTTGCACACGATGAGCGATTTACATTCCTTTTGTCGCAAACAACAATCCTACCTACAGTCCAACTTTGGCAAGAACACCTAAGCCCTACGATGCAACGCATTCATCGTTATAGATGTGGTTTACACGATGAACAACTGTAGATGCATCAAACATTCGGGACGTACCGACGGTGGTTGATAATGACACGTATCACCGTCGATGTAACGACACGAACGTACGGTGATAAACACGCTGTTTGCATGAACCGGATCTTCGTTACATGTCATGAACGCATTCGGATTCACAATCAGTTCAGTTTGATCAACAATTGCGTACGCACTGGCCAGCGCAATCGAGACTGGGCGCATGTGTCTGGCGCAGCGGCGCAACAGGGTGGGGCGGGAAGGGCAAACTTTCGGCCGTTAGCGCCGCCGCCAGCGACGCCGCTGAGGTGACGGCCGCGATTGAACAGTAAGTTGACACGTGTGTGTGTCAATTAACCCTAGCGCTAACAACTAGTACTAATTAAATGGCTAACAGTTTGTTATTTCAATCTAGCTGACCAATAGTCAGCCTCAACGAGTAATGACCATTACACTACTTTGCACACGATGAGCGATTTACATTCCTTTTGTCGCAAACAACAATCCTACCTACAGTCCAACTTTGGCAAAAACACCTAAGCCCTACGATGCAACGCATTCATCGTTATAGTTGTGGTTTACACGATGAACAACTGTAGATGCATCAAACATTCTACCGCACCCTCCCAAGCATACATTAGTAGGTAAGGGTTATAGGTGTAGAGCTTGGTATAGTTTCTTGCCAAAGTTATAGTCAAGGTCATTGTGTTTAGTAGTTGAGTAATGGTTTCTCTGTGTCCGCAGATGGATTTTGCACAGCGGTTGCAGCAAACCGCTGATGTGCAACGCACCGCACGCGCAGCAATTCGTCCTCAACCAATAACCAGTTGTAATCTGCGTGAGCGAGCTGCGGCAGCGCTGATAGACGTGGAGCGCATCAGCCGTGAAGCTGTCTGCGATGAGACTCGCAATCAACGTGATCGCGTGTGGCAAGAGTTTGTCAACTATCTGCAACATCCTGAGCTGAGTATTGCTGTTGCCAACGTCACCCCAGCAGTTGTCACAAGCTACCTTGCTGGGCACTGGACCGACACACACATTGGCAAAGCTCGCAGGCTTGACCGCCATGGCCATCGCATGATCGCTAGCACGACACTGGACAATGTCATTTCCCATCTCACATGCTCCTTCAGATTGCTGGGACGCATCAGCCCTTGGGACAGCGACAGGTCTGTGGGCAACCCGCTTCTGTCCATAGACGTGCGCGAGTTTCGCCAAGGGTATGCGAAGATTGCTGCTCGGCAAGGCGTGCAACCTATTGCTACTGTACCACTGCCGATGGATGATATGCGCACGCTGATCTACCACTTCCAGCAACAGCTGTCTACCATACCTCAGCCATCTACTATCACACATGACAAGGCTGTGCTCTGGCGCGACTACACATTATGCATATACCTGTGGTGCACATGGCAACGGGGTGGTGAAGGTGCGCGTTTACAAATGCACAAGATACAAGCGGCTGATTCAAGCTCAGGGCTAGCGGCCACTTTACCACATCTGAAAAATTACAGCACGGGAGGTGCACCTACTATACAAGTGCGCAGCAGTGGTCTCCCTGTGGAGTTCTCTGAAGTGCTCTACGCCTATCTGACATATTGTCGCAACAGCTCATTTGCCATCACTGCTGGTCCTTTATTCCGACCTGTTGCAAAGAATAGGTCGAAATGGGAAGAACACTGCATGTCAGGCAATTGTGCTTATCATGCCTTCGTGCGTTGCTGCAAGGCATGTGGCATTTATAGGCCGCACCTGGGGTTGCATTCCTTTCGGCGTGGTGCTGCACAGAGTGCCTTTCATGCCGGTGTCACCCTGGAAGAAATACAAGCTCAAGGCACATGGAGAGGTCCTGTTATCATGCATCGTTATTTACATGAGAGGTATGCTTACCCAATGCACAAAAGCACAAATGTATGGGTAGCGTCCAGGGTTGATGCTGTTTGCGGGTACTCGCGCACCCCTTTGAAACCACTCAGGTTTTGAGCCCAACCTCTCAAAATAACTGAATTGCCAATTGTGAAATACTGGCCACCACACAGCAGAGTGCCATTCAGGCACCAACACCATAGCTGGTAGCTGATAGTACTGCAATAATGCTATGGCTTCATTCAGGAGAGCCAATGGCGGGTGACACCAAACAAAGCCGCCACCCAAGCGCTGAAGAACGTCACGCCAGTTTGTAGTTAGAGCATTTCCCAAACTTCCAGGCATGTGTATGTAGCTGAAATAAGCGGGTGTTTTGCTGTTCCAATCGGCTGCAAAACAATCCAACGCCGGTTGTCCAACATGTTGCTGCACATGCGCAGTTGCATCTGCTGTTAGACACCAGTCCCCTCTATCCACAAACTTGGACAATGCGTCCGCATTGCGCAGTGCATCGCGAGAGCGCCACACACATGTCAGCGCTATGTCACGCTCCCAGCACAAGGACCACAATTGATGTAAGGCCTGCAGCACTTGAGGGTCTGATGCAGACAGCTTGTTCAACATCTGTATAGCTGGTTGACAATCGCCAATAATGCGCACTGTACAGTGCTGGAGATGAAACGCGCGCGCAACCTCGGTAAATGCTTGCACATAGGCTAGTGCCTCCTTAACCGCTGAAGGCAGTGTCATATGCTCAGGCTTGAAGTTGCCTGCCATGCGAGGCCAAGGTCCTGTCGCCCCCCAACCAATTGTACCGGATGCATCCACATGTAGCTCAAGCTGCACAGGGGGCTTCCACCAAGCATTGCCATTGTAGGTCTGCAAGCCCGCAGCAGTCCAATCACAAAAGTGTCTGAAGGCGCTCAAATCACCGATGCTGTCATCCCATGCATCTGTTGCCAATGCCAGACCCATCAGGTGGCAAGCATAAATGCTTGCAGGTGCAAATGCGAGCTTCAACGCAATGAGTTTGCCAGCAATGCGTGCGAAGTAACGCTTGGTCAGTACAGGCGCGTGCGTGATGTCCTTCATTAACTGCAATATCTTAGCCAGCTTGTTGGCGGGTATGACAAACGAGCCAGTGACCGTGTCCACCAGCGGACCCAACAACTGCACAACTTGCTCTGGCCGCAATTGGCTTTTCTTCACAGAGACAAATATCCCAAGCAACTTCAAAAGACGCAGCACGCGGCCACGCGGCGCGCGGCGCCAACACAAATGCCAACGATTGGAATGGCTGAAGTGCATGTCGTCAATATAAGCAAGGCAAGGAAAACCCATTGCCCGCAAAGGCGTGAACACAGTCGACATCAAGGTTGTAAACAGCCAGCAGGCTTAAGTCAGGCCAAACGGCAGTACATTCCACCTGTAGGTGACCCCAGCAAAGCGCAGAGCCAAGTAAGGCTTACTGTCTTTGTGAATGGGCACATGATGATAGCCTGACTTGAGATCTGCGGTAACTTGCCAGAAATGACGCTTGGTGTATAACAACACATCGCGCAACCGCTCATAGCTGAAGGGAATGTGGCGCAAAAAGAGGTTGATGTATCTCAGAGCCTCAAACGCTTTTCTTGTTCCACCACACCTATGCCAGTGACTACTGCCACATCACTGGCATCAACAACAGAAATTGCTCCTGTTTTCACCAAATTGGCCAATTCACTGACAACATAACTGCCATGTATGGAAGCGGACTTGCGATTTCGAAACACAACTGGTGTTGGTGAATTGCGTGACAGCATGGCTGTAATATCATTATCTCCAAAGCCTTCGGCCTTCAACAGTGCTTGCACTTCGTCCCACTTGCGTGTATCAGATGCTTGAGTGCCTACCCATTGTAAGCGATACCCGTCACGCAACCAATCCAGCACAAAGCTCTTCTTGCCTTGCATAGTCAGTTGCAACCAGGTGGCCCAAGCGGTTATCCGCTGCTGCAAAGAAGCTGCCACAAAGTTGTCCGCATCCAAAGTGTCTGCGCGTAGTTGCTCTGCCCATTGCATTGCTGAGGTGGGACATTCTTCCAAACCATTTGTCACCTGTGACAGCTCCGCATATACGGAGCGAATGTCGCTGCATTGTTGTTCAGCAGGTATGACTTCAACAGTGCGTTTCACTTGTGGAATGACGTCAATGTATGCCTCTGGTGGGGACAAAGGGTCTATTGCCAATGCTGGCATTGCAGGATCCCACTCATCTTGTATGCAATCATCCTCATCAATGTCGCTAATAGCAACAACTTCGTCATATGTGCTACATCTGCGCACATGCAACTCGGTTATACTGTGCAAGGGTGCACCTTTAGCATGAAGCTAGTTGCAATGTACTGGACATGTAATTCCTGTAGGTATTGTAACGACAGTCAAGAGCTGCACTCTGAGTCATGTACATTATGATACATCATCATCGAGACACACAGACACGCGCATATGCGCACGTACATGCATACATGCGCACTTGCTATGATACACATGGCCACCTTCAGACATGCATTGCTTATGCGCTACTCGCGCGTGACTAGTGGCACCACTCACTGCTGCAAGGCTAGGCGGGGCTGCTCTTGCACAGGCACATAGTAGGCAACATCCTGTGGAGCGGGTGCTGCCTGCTAAGCATAGTAGCCTCCTCCGTGACCATAACCTCCGCGACCGCCACGGCCGTAATCGCGACCTCGACCACGCTGTGGCAGGAACTGGGTGTTCCCCTCTTCTGTGACAGAGCGCCTGCATGCGCACAATTGCGTCAACGCGGCGTGCACTGCACAATTGACATGACACTGCAAGTGATGTGTGTATGTTATGCACTCAATGTGCATATTGACGTATAGGCGCGCGTAGCACCATGTATATCTGGCTTCAACCGGCGTGCATGCTGTATGCGCACATTGTGCAAGTTATTGAACAGGCGCGCATTGCACCATAACAATTGAGCAGCTGCTGAGCAGACTGCATGCACACATTGTGCATGTTCATGAACAGGCGCGCATTGCACCATTATAGTTGAGCAGCTGCCGAGCAGACTGCATGCACTCATTGTGCATGTCCATGAACAGGCGCGCATTGCACCATTATAGTTGAGCAGCTGCTGCGCAGATTGCATGCACACATTGTGCATTCTCATGAGCCAACTTCTCAGATGAACAGTAGACTTACTGAGGAATGGAGGTCTTGGCTTTCTGCATTGCTGCCTTGCCCTGGAAGCTGTTGGCGAGCTTTGTCAGGCGGCGGATGACCTTGGCTTCCTTGTGCTTGCGATCGATGCGGGCATCGTTAATGATACCCCGTGCCCCGGTCGCAAAGGCTGTGGCAAAGTCGACACTACCGTGCACGTGCGTGAGCAGCATCTGATACAGAAAAGACACCAACTGCGCAGCTGGAGGACCTGTGAAGAGGGCGCGACCGATTGCCTCGAAGCAGCCCTTCACGCCTGTGGAGAGGTTGCGCGTGCGATACTCTTCCCACAAGGCATACGTCCGATTGTCTGGACATGGGCTTGATGAAGCCTGTGTGCTTGATGTACTTGGTATGTTTGTCCCCAGAGTCGGAGCTGTCCTCATCAGAACTGAATGACGATGAGGAAGTTGAAGACGAGGATGACGTGATTGTCTTCGCCTTCTTCTTCTTTCTCTTCTTGTTCTTCTTCTTGTCTCTTTTCTTTTTGTTCACCTCCTCCTCCTCATCTGAAGAGGAGGAGGTCTCCCCTCTGCTGCGCCGAAGCCGTGGCACCTTGGGCAGCTCCACAGCGAGCGCTGAAGGCTGTGCAGCGCCTTCCAGCGTTACGCCCTGAGCCAGCGTCACAGCGTCGTGCCTTTTGTCCGCGCGTGACGTTGGCGGCGGCCGTGTAGCTAGCGGCGCAGCAGGCTGCGTAGCCTGCGTAGCCTGCGTAGCCTTGCGCGCACGCCTTGGGCTGGCCTCGCTGGTCGGCCCCTCGTCGGCCGCTTCTTCACCTCCAGCGGCCTGCTCAGGCTGCGTAGCTTGAGCGGCCTTTTTCTTCCGGCCGCCCTGCCCACCAGCAGCCGCGGCCCGCCTCTTTGGCGGCATTGTCCCCTCTCCCCAAACTCTCAGCCGAACTTTCGGCCGTCAGCGCCGCCGCTAGCGACGCCGCTGAGGTGACGGCCGCGACTGAACAGTGAGTTGACACGTGTGTGTGTCAATTAACCCTAGCGCTAACAACTAGTACTAATTAAATGGTTAACAGTTTGTTATTTCAATCTAGCTGACCAATAGTCAGCCTCAACGAGTAATGACCAT
>RHPI01001259.1:0-18622 GCA_009103225.1 Chlorokybus atmophyticus | reverse complement strand
CCCCCCCCCCACCACCACCACCACCGCACCGCGCGTGCGTAAGCCGCGTCTTGTTTGTACTAATGCAGGTGCGCAAAGGTGTGGCCAAGGCACAGAACCCTACAACCAAGCTCGCTTCTGTTTCGCCCAGCCTCGCCATTGTTCCCAGCCAAGATCCTGCCCTTCCCGCACCAGCTGGCAGCCCGCATGAGGCGCTGGTCCGCAATCTGATTCAGTATGGCTGGTGCTCTGCTGGAAGCAAGGCTGCACGCAAGCAGAAGCCACCATTGATTCAGGTGACAATCGGCGACTCTACCAGCCAGGAACCAGACCCCACCGTGCCTGGCCCAAGTGGGCTTGCCGTTGCGAATGGCCACAAGGATTGTGTGGTAGCCGATGCTGCCGAGCGCGCGTCCACACCGCAGGCCACAACCCACAAGGTCAAGACCAAAAGGGATGGTTGTCGCCCTAGTGGCTGCATGGCGAAGAAGCACGAGTGTGAAGCACAGCCCCCTGTGCCCATGTCTGAGCCCGCTGTCACAAAGCCGCCATTATCAGCGGTCCCTGCGCAAGCTGTAGATCATCAGCCAATTGCTGGTGGTCAGCCGATTGCAAGTGATGCTGTCGAGCACAAACAGGCTGCCACGATCAAGCGGCCGCGCTCCAAGAAGAATGTCACAATCACAGTGCGGATGGGTTTGCCAGCGACGAGTGCCCCTGACGTGACAAGGCTTGTACAGCCGGCTGTGCAAGCAGTCCCATCCACAACAGCAGCAATTGTGACATCTGCACTGCCAATGCTGCCGCAGTGGCGAGGCAGAGGGAGGCCTCCCAATTGCACCAAATGCGGCATCAGTGTGCGAAAGTGTCCATGCGGCGTAGCCGCCATAGCAGCGCATGCAAGTGCACAATCTGCTGCAGCAGCCCGGCAAGATACGTCAGAAGTGCCGACAGCAGCCGTGAAAGCAACCCTGAAGGCAACCCTGAAAGAAGCTCCAAAAGAAGTTCCGAAGTTGGCGCTAAGTGAACCCTCAACAGCAGCGCCACAAGAACAAGCAGCACTACCTCAAGAAGATGGGGCAAGAGTACGTCTGGAGGCCCCAACAGCAGCTCCTGGGCGCACATCCATGATGTCGCCGCGAGGGGTGACGGGTAGCAGCAAGATGATTGGTGGGACGCCGGCCTGGAAGCGCTTGTTTGCAGCGGGCATTGTCAAGGACGGTGACCCCTTGATCTACAGGAGCAAGAGAGGGGAACTTCTCAACACAGGTCTTGTGCGAGAAGAGGGCATTGAGTGCGGACACTGCAATCGCATTGTCACGCTGTCGGCGTTTGAGTTCCATGCCGGCGGCACTGCCCACCGCCCTTCGCAGTACACATTCATGAGCGATGGCAGATCCCTCATGGTACGTGTATACAGCTTATGAGGCCCAGCAGCACGTTGCTGTTCAGTTTGTTGCACAGTGTTGCTTCTCATAAGCAACCAACTGACTTGTTGTATGTCGGCAGGAATGCGCTGCAGGGCTTACAGGGCCCGGTGAAAAAGAGGCGCTTCCTGAGAACATGGACATGAGTGACGATCAGTGTCGCCTTTGCGGTGAAGGCGGAGATCTCATTTGCTGTGATTCCTGCCCGGCAACATTCCATCTTCAATGCATGGGTCTCGAGGCAAGTGCTGCACGCATTGATGTTGTGGGCAGCTAGCAAATGCCGTGACATACGACGGTAGAGATCTTATTGGCTGGCATGCAGGAAGTTCCTTCCGGCAATTGGTATTGCCCATCGTGCCAGTGTCGCATCTGCGGCAAGAGCGAGTTTGCGCCTGAGGGGTTCAACGAAAAGACTGTGCTTATATGCGATCAGTGCGAACGCGAGTGTGAGTCTGCTGCTGCTGTGTATCGTGCTGTTTTAATCTAATGAAAACTTGTCTATCAACACTTCATGCTGCAATGTGACGCGCAGACCATGTTGGCTGCTTGCGGAGGGAGTTGGGCTTTGGGTTAGAGGAGATTCCGCCAGGCGATTGGTACTGCAGCGAGGCTTGCTTGCAGGTGCTGTCAAACACACCTGTTGCACATAGACGCACGCGCGCATGCGAGTTCAACCGTCACACATCTCTCATGCTGAACGCAGACACAAGCGCGCTTGCACGCGCGTGCGTGCATGCGCGTTTTGGGCATATCTCTCATGCGGATTCCGGCGCAGGTCACGGAGCTTTTGACACGTCTTCGCAGCCAACAACAGCCCATTGATGAGGAGCTCAGTTGGGAGGTGTTGAACAGCAGAGGGCTGAACGATTCCCCAGCATCTGCGCGCTTGCTCAAGTCTGCTCTGATGGTCATGCAAGAATGCTTCCATCCCATTGAAGACCCACGATCAAAGCAAGACCTAATACCTCTGATCATGCACAGCTCGAAGTGAGTGACACTGTAAGCTTGGATGTGCACAGTGCTTGGTGTGTAGCTGTGCCTATTGCATGCACACGCGATGCAGATTCATGTTCAACTGTACTTGCCACGACAGGTCGCTTCTAATGGACTTCTCCGGCTTCTTCAATGTCATCTTACACAAGCAAGGAGAGGTGGTTTGCGTTGCCACGTTGAGGTATAGACGATACCTGAGGGTTGATAACTTCTGTAGTAGTACTCTGTTCTGTTGTTTGTGTATGACTGCTTTTATTGAGATTGCACTGTTTGATAGAGTGTTTGGCCGGCATTTGGCTGAGATGCCCCTCATCGCTACCAAGTTCAATTACAGAAGGCAAGGCTTAGCTCGACGACTACTGGCAGCCATTGAAAAGGTACACTTGGCGTTGGTGCTGCAAGCAGCATGCGCGTGTGCGTGTGTGTATGTGCCTTCTCATGGTTGTACTATATTCTGCAACAGCTGTTGAAGTGTCTCGGCGTGGCGGATCTGGTGCTTCCCGCAATCAATGGGGTTGATGACACATGGCGCAACTCGTTCGGATTCCGTGACTGCACAGAGTTGGAGCGACGCCAGCACTCGGAGAGCGGTGTCTTGATCTTCCCGCACACGACCTTCCTGCAGAAGGCTATGGCGAGCGCCGGCCCCGCAGAAGACAACCACTTCGTGTTGGGTCCTCCGCCGCAGAGGTTGCTCGACGGTCAGTTGAAGTGGGATGATGCCATGAGTGGTGTCCCGAAGGCCCCAAAAAGGAAACGAGAAGTAGCTACCCAACCCCCAGTAACCTTAAAGTCCTTGGATATGTCAAGGTACACATGCTGGTCACCCAACAATTGCATCTGGCATACATGTATGTAGGCTGCTGACATTAACATTTTGTGCAGTGCGGTGGCATTAACACCCCCGACCACTGGGGCCAGCAAGGTGATCATCATCGGCACAACGCGCTCCAAGCGAGCGGTGAAGGCCACGCAAAGGCACATAGAGTCCCTCTCCTTGCTGCATTCACCTGAGGCCATTGCGCTGGATCGGGAAGAGCGCAGCGTGAAACGCGCGCAAGCCGACAAGAAATCAAGGTTGCATCATCTGAGTCCAGGCGTTGCAAGTCCGGCTACCGACACAGAGCAAGTGGTTAAGCAGGCTCGGGTGAAGACCAAGTTCAAAGTCCAGCTGAGTCCCAGTCTGTCGCCAGCAAGCCCCCTGCAGCTGCTGCCGCCGAACCCAAGCCCCGCTGCTGAAGCAGAGCATGTCATGCAAGCTCTTAACTTTGCCAAGCAACTTGCCAGCAACTCACAGTCAGTAGCAACGTCCAGTTGCAATGAGCAATGCCACATACTGTAGTGCTGTCGCACCAGGGTCAGAGTGGGCTGTCCAACGACAGCGTGTCATTTGCTAGAATGGAACAGGTCTTTGTACATTTGCGCGGCAGCAATCTTGTGTGTTGGATATGTGTACATTCCCTTGTGATCCTATGTGTACACAAGAATGGCGCGGTTTAGCTGCATGCAACACACGCAGGACGCCAAGGCATCACTACAACATAGCAATGCCACCCAATGCCAACACAGCCAACCACCGGGCTACCTGTGCTTGTTTGTTGTGCTTGTTCATGGATGCTTCCATGATACAGCATATATGCATTGTGCATGGTTGACATGTGGCAATTGACCATTGCAAAACACGAGCACACACACACACACACATATTTACATGTGCTCACTCCTTTGGTTCTTTTGTACATGCAAGTTCAGCATTTGACCTATTGCCATTTCAATGTTGCACATGTTGCTTCCTTGTCGTTGACCCCTATCCTTTACAGGCCTGGTCAACAGATGTCACTAGCTGTTGAGTGCCTTGCAACCCATTGAACGTCAAATTGCGTAGATGCACATAAGTTGATTGTAATGTATCAGCGCACGCTTGTAATACGTTAGGAGAGCGGCCACAGCGTTATTGACTATGTACTCAATTTACTCCTACGAATGTATAAACCCAACCATAGAATAGGTGCACGCCTTATCTGTGCTAATGGCTACTACTTATTACTTGCGGCATACCCGCAAAGTATACAACGCATGCCAGTGCAG
Organism: Chlorokybus atmophyticus; assembly: GCA_009103225.1. Classification (NCBI taxonomy): domain Eukaryota; kingdom Viridiplantae; phylum Streptophyta; class Chlorokybophyceae; order Chlorokybales; family Chlorokybaceae; genus Chlorokybus; species Chlorokybus atmophyticus. The sequence goes on along the minus strand of RHPI01001259.1, from coordinate 14,132 downwards.
GTTGAACTTCTTAACCCTACAAGCATGCCAGCAAAGCAGTGCAATGCACATTATTACGCATGGTTACACTGCAATCCCGGACGGACGGGCAGTCCGTCGTGCCTGCCTTTATGACAGGCTTGATAGGAATGACTGTAATTTAATTATGATAACCAATCTTTCAGCAGCAATGAAGTGTATAACATTAAGGCATACAAGTTCGGGGGCTAATTGTTCATCTCAAACACTACCAATAATTATAGCAACTTAAGCCATATTGTGTCGGGGCAGCAATATCTGCCAAAGCTGTCGCCGGGACCGTGTTGTCCTGGTGTCTTAGCAGCAATTGCTCACATGTACTCTTACGCAGCCCTCTCGGTGACTAGTGCAGCAATGGTGTTGTGCTTGTTCTCGTGCTGTATTTGTGTGCTACTGTTGTGTGTGCTAACATGCGACAATCGCGATACCGCACCCTTGTACATTTGCGCGTATGACACAGGTGGTCGGTTTTGCGCTTGTAATTGCGATTGCATTGCTTGATGCCTGCAGCCTGCATAGGGTAGAGTAAAGGGCCAAAGAATTCAATGCCAAAGCAAACACACAACTCTAAATACTGCATGTTTGCCTGGTGTTGATGCAATGGTGTGGGTGGTTTGATGTGTGATTATGTGTTCAACACAAGTTGTCCGGACGATGATTGCTGGCGTCATTGAAAAGTTATACCTACTACTCATTTTGCTGCTGTAATGCTTTGGTTGTATAACTGGAGCACCTATTGCATATTGTGGCTGATATTGCAACCATATGTGTTCGAGCATGCACGGCATTGCATTGGGGTCAACCTTTGAATTAAGTGACAATTGTTAATGCAGACTTATAGTATGCTTATGCATGATTACCATAACCTTGCCAATATTGCATTCAAATAGAGTTTCTGGTTTGTTAGCAACTCTCTCTCTCTNCTCTCTCTCTCTCTCTCTCTCTCTCTCTCTCTCTCTCTCTCTCTCTCTCTCTCTCTCTCTCTCTCTCTCTCTCTGCAACTGCACCATTCGGATAAAGCGTGTTTTGTGGCTTCTATTCAATCATTTACACATTAATACAAAAGCCACAACTTTCTTGCGCGCATGCACACATCGTGCGTGCACGTGTGAGCACTCACGCTCTCAAAGACTTTTTTTGCTTATTAATTGTTTTCTTACAATTTGATGAATATCAATATCATGACTGAAAGTCACGCACGCACGCACGCACGCACGCACGCACGCCGTGTGTGCATGTGGCACGTGTGCACGGTCACCTGCACACTAAAATGCATGATGACACACATATACGCACGGACGCTCCGACGCACAAGTATGTGAACATATATATGCGGTGCGTGCGTGTGCGTGTATGTCACGCCTGAAGGGCTAGCCTAAAAGAGTCTCGGTTTCCTATTTACAATTATGTAATAAGTAAGAAGGACTCAATGATGATACCGTACAAGCATGGTGTTTAGCATTTGGCATACGTGCTCATGAGGTCAGTTCTTGTGCACTTGGTGTTCAAGGACATTGCAGCTACACAAGACATTAAGTACACAACTGGTTGGTATTTAACGTAGTGCCACTAAGGCAGCACAAGGTGCTGCATGTGCTTATGTGTCCAAGAGTGGACAAGGTCAGCATGTGATGACAAGTTTGCACAGTGCCTATTATACTCTATACTAGTAGGTGGCAATTGGCCTTGCAAAGCCTTCTTGGCTTATGTACTTGCCAAGTCGGAAAGCAGCAAACGGTATACAGCATAATGCCAGCTTGTGGAGGCAATCAGTTAATGGCCTTGCATCAGCCACTTGTGTGTAGGGTGCCTGGCTGAAGGTGTTGAAGCTGCTCTCTCTGTACTCCAAGTAGAGGCGGGAACCTCTGGTTGGGTGTAGGTGGCAGCAAGGGACTTGTCATGCCTAGTGCCCACGCATACCAGCCTTCATCGGGCATGTCTACATCGAAACCATCGCCCGGCCTACCAGCATACCAGCGCGCGCGCGTCACCAACGAGTAGCTAGGTCATGACTCCAAAGTAGCTCACGACCATAGCCTACATAGGCACCGCGCGTAGCTGTTGAGTTGTGAGTTTAGTTACAAGTTGTGTTTCATATCGAGTGGCGAGTGCTGTGGAAATAGCCTCGATATGACCGTTATCTTAAGTTCTAAACAGTCATGGTTTGACTTGTATATATAAGTAGTCACAGTGTTCACCGGATCAGCTGGTGATACTGTGAGTGAGAAAGCTAAAAGCTTGTGAAACGACTTGAACTGCGAACACGCCATCCCGGAGACTAAGAACCCCCTCACTGTGTAAGAGCCTGTGCATGCTTGTGTGTGCATCGTGCTTGTCATTGCTGTGAGCTTGGTGTGCCTGGTTGCAGTGTGTTTGTTGGCATCAGTTAGGGCATAGTATCGATGTGTTGCTTGCTCATTCACCTCACTTAACAGTGTAACACATTTTCCGCTCATGCAAATAACTGTGTAAACAGCATTACCTATAGTCGTGGTCACAGTGTCACCCTCTTTGCTCAAGTGAGTGCGTTGCAGTCTGCATCACGTAGTGCAGTCTGTATCTGGGGACACATCCCTGTGCATTCGTTATCACTGTCATTACATAGTGCATACACTAGCACTAGTTTGGTGAGTGGTAGCGGCATCGAGACAGGCAGTACAGCACAAACACTCTACCCTGCATGCACTCTCACCTTTGGACTAGCTGTATGAGCAGGCCCCAGCCCGTTCTCTCCAATAGACGTGGGTGACCTCAGCAGCTGGAGCCCAACCTCCAATCTCACCTACGGGCGGACCAGTGACGGGAGCAACGATGGTAGCAGCCGAGGCTCGCGATCTGTTTCCGACGTCACTCTGTTCCTGTCCACTCCTCGACATCGAGCTTCTCTACTCTCGTCCGACAGTGACGACTACGAAAAGGAGTCTTCCAGCTCAACCACGTCTCTGCGCTTTTTCGGACGTGCTGGCACTACCTCGCTGAACGAATTCATCATCAAGTTTCACTCCAGGATGCGACAGCAGACTCTGAAGAACAAAGACTGGTCAGATGAGATCTCTTTTCACATTGCTGCTCAGTATCTGGACCATGAAGCACATGATGTCTAGAAGTCTGTTGGTGAACTGCATCGAGTTGATGGCTATGGCGAGCTCGCCAGTACCATAACATCTGCGTCACTGCACAGTCCAACAGCCGTCTTTCCACTTGCCACTCCCGCTGCAGTCACCGGGCTGTCCATAGCGGCAGCCATTGACAGAGCAGAGGAGGAGGAACCTGAATTGGTGATCGTCAACCTGACCCCTGCAGAGATTGAGATTAAGACGGCCGCACGACGGGCCCGGATCCTAGACCGTTCTACTATCATCCTTGAGGAACAACGAACCGCAGCAGTTGAGGTGGGCACACCCCTACCTTTGGCAACACCTGGCTCTCGTGCGGGAGGCAGTGCTTTCACCCTCGGTTTAGTTGCACTGCGCGCACCAGCCATCACTGTAGGTGCTGCAATCTCTGACTCTCCCCTCAAGGTTCTATACGCTGCACTTCGTCTCCCCGCAAGGTTACAGGGGGAAGAATCGCCCTCCTCAACGCAAGGGATTGGATGGACGTCCGCGCGCTGCTGCTGTTGCCGCCAAGGCTCCAGCCAACCCGCCAGGTGATGACCATATGGCTGCCCTCATGGCGCGTATGGCACGCTTGGAGGAAGACAAGGAGCAGGACTACCGCGCCTGCTACTCTGCCCGGTGGGCACTGATAGCTCTAAAGCGCACGAGAGACACCAGCACTCCGTCACGTATTCAACCATCCCGACGAGTTTGAGGGAAAGCCGCAACATCGTTAGCAGCCGCCTCCTCCGAAGCCACTGATGGTGCTGCACCAGCAGCAACAGTTACATCAACTCCGTCAACGTCAGCAACAACTGCTCCAGTTTCACCAGAAGTTGGTATACCAGCGAGCACGCTGGCAACAGCCACTGCTGTCACCATCCCTGCAGCAGAAGGTCGCACCGGTCCCGCTTCAACTGCAGGACCACCTGTGTCGGCAAGTGTTAAGACTACCCTTGCGCCACTGAGCGGCACTCTCGCCACCACCGGCAGTGCCATCTTCGAGCATGCTACCACTGCAGCGACGCGCGCAGCTACATTGCTTGCCCTCGACGTCACTCAAGCTGTCCCGCGAGGTCAGCAAGCTGAGCGTGCATGGGAGACCATCATGCGTGGAGCAGATCCCACTACTATTGCATTTGGGCGGGGAGGGGAGCGCACAACACGCGTTGAACGCAGCGACCGAGTCTTCCCACTGCCTGAAAATCACACCTTGCCAGAACAGACTCAGCAACAACTGGAGGATGAAATCCTTGCAGGCACGGCGCCTCCCATGCGCAACCGTGTCTTTGTGGTAGGAACACCTGTTGTATTAGAGTTGGCACTACAGCTGTTTTAGACTCTGCATAACAACATGCAGACTGCACCACGCACGCACCAGTCCGTCATGAATCCTTCGAGCCAAGCCCGCTGAACACATATTGGGACCGGCAACTTAACGTATAGCAGCACATCGCTGATACAGCCGATATGCCTCTGGGTGACAATGAAGCACTGAGGCCCCTCACTACCGTTCGGCTTTATGAGCGCTACACCGCGCTGGAACAGGCGTTCACCTGGCGATAGGACCAAGCGGCAGCAATCAATACAAGAGCGCAAGCCCTTGCCAATGCTCGCGCTAGCGTTCTTCAACCCACAGTTGCTGGCCCATCGTCCAGCACGACACCTCTCGTCTGTGGGCCCAACATTGACCAGACGAGGGCGCTGGCCCAACAAACCAGGGAGGTGATCGCGCCGCTGCTACCCGCCTTAATGGAAGACTTGCCTGACGATCAACGGGATCCAGGGAGAGGCTACTTCACACCACAAGGGTGTACACAACGAGATGAAGCAGGCTTAATCGGAGAACAGCAACTTCGCACAGCCCTGTTGCGACAAGTAACCATGCTACATCGACAAGAAGGCATCGGCCTGAGACGGATGTTGGCCGGATGCGGAAAGGTGGTAATGCAGCTTGAGCAAGACTGGTGACTTCGCTAGTCACCAATCACCTGGCAGTTCCCCTGTTCGCATTCGGCACCAAATTGTTTTAGCTGGACGCCTTCCTACGCTCACTACGGCAAGCCTATGACGAGGTTGCCTCAGCAGCCACTAACACCATAGAAGGAGCTCAAGAGGCCATACTGAGGTTGCCAGGGGTGGAAGCAGCGCGGCAACGCAGACGCATCGCAGCTGCTTACGAGCAGCATGTCCAACAGTCAGAGATTTACTTCACTGTGCGGGCGCGAGCAACAACGGTGCTGGAAGTGGGGGTGGTCAATGGCAGATGGGATGCCTACATGGCAGGGATCCTAAGGGTTCCCACCATCACCCACGACATAAGAGCGCGGCTCCTGCGCGCAGTGTATCTCAAGCCCATGCCTTAGAATCACCGCTGGAGTAACGTGGTCAACAACCCAACAGCCACATAAGAAGGTACACTGGTCAGGGAGGCAGCTCATGCAGTACGCTGGACTTATGTGGAAGAACATGCTGCACGGGAGGCGGGCCCACAACCACCTAGTCCTTTAGGGTTTCCCCAATAAGCATTGGCTACGCCGCCAGGAATGACCTCGGCCACACAGAGGCGTAATCCCCCTGCGCCACAACCAGGGCAACCACAAGCAGCACCACCAGCACCTAGGCCGCAGCGCGTATACCAACAGCCAAGACAAGAACGGTTCGGGCCAAGCCGTGGTCAAGGAGGTTCTTAAGACCCAGCTGGTCGAGGGGCGCTTGCCGCACTGCGCTCGACACCACCGGAGGAGACCTCAACAGCAGTCACCCCACGCACACGCCACCGATGATTCAAGCTGCTGCGCGTCCAATGCAGCCATGATCGCCAACCAAGGTAAGCATGTCACTATCAATGGACGAGCACCCAAGCGTGTAATGCTGGTTTGTGGAGCCCAGCCTGTCATCATCGGACGTTACCTCGCACGCGACCTTGGCATCACCAGCGCTGAGTTGATGCCGTGCCCATACGTACTCGACACCGCAACCGGCAGCCGTGGCAAGGTGATTGGCATCACCAAGCAAGCCCTCTGCATTCGCTTGACAGGAGTGGACCCGTCCCACAGCACCGAGGTCATACAGAAGTGTGTGGTCACGTACGCAGGATCCTTCAACCTGTTGTTGGGACAGGACTTCAACTTCCCTGTAGGCATGGGGCTGGACTGCTGGACAGAGAAGGCATGGTTTTGTCTTCATTGGGATGAGGAGGATGGAGTAGTTCAAAGATATTTGCCTCTCGAGCTGGTGGCTCGCACTCGCTCTCACCGAAAGTCAGCTGCAACAGCCACCTACAAGTCGTTGTCGAGAACCACTAACAGGTCAGCTGCAACAGCCACCCACATGTCGGTTTTAACAACCACTAACAGATCAGCTGCGGGCACTCACAACTTTGACCAACTCTCCTATCCCATACGACGAGTCTCAGAAAGATACCTCTAAGGAAGTGGCCCACCAGAAACTAGCTGGATTGCCGCTGGCGCGCACAGGTGGTCGCACATCTACTACTGACCAGACTACGACTCACTTCACGGTTCCCTTTCTACAAGGATCAGGCTGCGGTCCAGGAGCAACATCAGGTGGCCACTGGAGTCGTGGAGTGTCACGTATTCCGTCGACAACAAGGCATCACCGTGTTGGAACTATTTGGAGGAATAGATAGTGGCCTCGCCGATGTCCTCAACACCGGCGCACGGTCACCTAGTACTTCTATTGTGCCCCTGATCCACACGCACAGATTGCACTGAGCCACCATCTGCGCCACCTGCACAAATGCTACCCGCAGCGACTGCCGCTATCGGCACTGCAAGGCAGTCTGAAGGCACTGCTACAGAACATCCGTTTAATCACTGCGAATCACCTCCTAGCGGTGGGCAACATCGACCTGCTGATAGCAGGATGGGAGTGTCAAGGACACTGCAGAGCAGGCAGCGGCCAAGGACTCGCTGATCCTCGCTCACGACTGCTCTGGGAACTGATGCGTGTCATCAAAATCCTGCAGAGCAGCCCGCTGTCCAGGCCTCCAGGATATATCATCGAGAATGTGCACTCCGAGGACGATAAGCGCCATCACGTGGCCAACAGCTTCCGACAGGTGTGTTTCCTGCTTGGACATCCTCTCAGAATCAACGCAGCCCGGCATGGCTGCCGTGCTCATCGCGTCCGCGCCAAGTGGACCAACCTGGCAACAGTTGAAAATCTTTTTGGTGCTGAATATCTACACAGCAGTCGTCCACGCGATCTGACCGTCGACGCTATCCTGGACTCTGGGCGCAAAGCACAACCAGTCACCCGACACGATCACAACTTCTACCAGTGCAACCAGCCTGGTCAACCACATCGTGCGCTCCCCACTCTGGTGTCTTACCCAGGATCATACGCCTTCCGCAACCACGGCAAAGGCATGGTGTTGGATTTTAACACAGGCCAACTAGAGGAACCCAATGCACGTGAGCGCGGACGCGCCATGAGATTCTCTCCAGGCAGTATTACAAGTTCTACGCTGACCGACAATCAGCAATTTCAGCTGTTGGGACGCGCCATGGATCAGAACAGCATGGTATGGTTATTGAAAATATGCGTTGCTCTCCGAGACCGCTATATGTCGTTCTGGGAGCTCGAACACCTGACGGGGGGGTGGGCCGATCGCGTGCAAGAGACCAAAGCGGCACACACCGCCCTCGAAATCGCTCATATGGAGGAGCAGGCAGCAGTCACGGTGGAGGACATCCCGATAGTTGCCAACGCTACCTCTTGGTTCCATGCCATTGGACCACTGGCTACCGGCCAGATGCGAGAACAACTTGAGGCTCTCCTCAACAAGTGGAGGAGTCAGTTCAGCTTCAGCGTGAAGGAACTGTGCGTTTGCTCAGTTTATTAGGTGGACATCGAGTTGGTGAACACCGAACAAGCTCCTTTTTGGTCGGCAATTCCAGCTGATCAACGATTATTAGCCACTCAAATGGTTGATGACCAACCAACATCCGATAGGGAAACTTGCTCGCTGGGCTCTGTTGTTGCAGGAGTATGACTTCGAGATCGACCACCGCACCGGCCTCACCAATTAGGACGCCGATGGCCTCAGTCGCAACCCTCACCTTAGTACCGACTATGCAACCGGAGCTCGGCACGAGCTCAGCCCTGCAGCAGCAGCTCCCACCGTAGCAGCCATGTTTGCTGTTGCCGCATTACGTTCAGGGCGCCAGATCAACACCATCGCCACCTCAATGGCAGAGGAGATTCCTGCCTTTGAGTCTACCGGTCCCACAGTGACCACACCCCTAGGGGACGTCCACGCGGTCGACATTGAAGTCGATGACACCCAGCTGGCACCCACCAACATCAGGCAGGACATATGGCTGGACAAGCCATCACTCTCCTTCCTTCAGAGTGGCCAGCTTCCCTCCAACATGAGTGCACGAGAGAAAGATCGTGTCAAGCAACGCACCCGCCACTATCGGTGGGCGGATGACAAGTTGTATCGCCGCGTCCATGGCGAGGACAAGGAGGTGCCGACACTAACCACACGCGAGAGCATCATCGCTGCCCTCCACACTGAGCTTGGACACTTCGGTGTCAAGCGTACCGTCAGTCTGGTAAGGGCGCAATATTAGTGGTATGGGCTGCCCAAACAGGTGCAGGGGTTCGTTAGTCACTGTCAACAGTGTGACATGGTACGCGCCAGCCTCAACACACGCAGCGCCACCTTGCACCCTCTCCCCATCTCCGGTCTTTTCTGTCGCTGGGGACTCGACATCTTGGGAGACTTGGCACCCTCGGCACGTGGCAACCGTTACATCCTGGTCATGAGCAAGCACTTCTCCAAATGGGTGGAGCTGGTGCCATTACCCGACAAGAGCAGCAAGGGGGGGGGGGTCTCAAGCCTTCCTCTCCCATGTCCTTAGCCGGTTCGGCAGCTCCGTTGAGGTCATCATCGACCAAGGCATTGAGTTCAGAGGGGAGTTCGACACCCTGCTGGGCAGATGCTACATCGATCATCGCCGCACTTCGCGTGACCACCCCCAAGCCGACGGTCTCGCCGAGCGAATAGTACAGACCATCAAGAAGGCACTCTGCAAATACGTGCTGGAGTGTGATAAGAACACCTGGGACGACCACCTGCCGTGGGTGGCTCTTGGATACCAATTGTCAAAGCAGGCGGCTCTGCACGAGTACAGCCCTTACTATATGTTCGGGCGTCCGCCATTGCTGCCCTTTCGTGCACAGCAGAAAGTAGACCGTGTGGTGAACAACCTCGACGATCCCGACTGGATGCACCACGACATTACCAAACGCGTCACGATGTTCGAGCACACCGTCTCGATGGCCTCCAATAACTTGCGTATCGCACAGCACCGCTACACCTTGCGCTACGAGCGCGTGCGAAGTGGCTTCTACAAGGAGCGCCAACGGCGGTTTTAAGCAGGGGACTTTGCCTACCGCATGGCAGCCACCAAGGACACGCTCAACACCTCCGTGGGCCGCACCGTCTACAAGGTACTCAAGGTGTACCCCACAGCAGTGCTGGACCTCCTTGGTCAAAACGGCGAGAGGTTGAAAGACAACATGGTGAACTGTGCGCCATGCCACCTTCCCTACATAGCGGGCTTTGCGCGCATGTAGCACCCTCGCCCCGCCCGCAGCACATGTTGTGAATGCTGCGGCAGCGCCGGCGACGACGCTCTCATGATGCTCTGCGATGGCTGCAACAAGGGCCTGCATTGCTACTGTCTGGAGCCCCCATTGGACGCTATACCCATGGAGGAGTACTGGTGCGACGATTGCCGCACCAACGGTCCTCCTCATCTGCGTTAACAACTGCGCTCTGGAGCTGAAATCTCCCCAGAAGCTCAAGGGGGGTGGCTTGTTGACTGTGTGCCCAGCACAGCATGTACATTAAGGAGGACACCGCGTCCACATGTCCGTGTGATTCAGCGACAGCGGAGCAGCTCCACCAAGCACTCCTCGCCATACGAGCTGAATTATCTTTTACTTTTGCTACATGTTATAACATGTTGCAGCGACAGGGCTGACAAGCATGTCTTCCCCTGCAGCAACCCGAGACAGTGTGACCCTCGACTCTCCTCGACCCGACAGCTGTCATGCCTAATGCCCACGCATACCAGCCTTCATCGGGCATGTCTACATCGAAACCATCGCCCGGCCTACCAGCATACCAGCGCGCGCGCGTCACCAACCAGTAGCTAGGTTATGACTCTACAGTAGCTCACGACCATAGCCTACATAGGCACCGCGCGTAGCTGTTCAGACGTGAGTTCAGTTATAAGATGTGTTCTATATTAAGTGGCGAGTGCTGTTGAAATAGCCTCGATGTGACCGTTAGCTTATGTTCAGAACAGTCATGATGTGACATGTATAAGTAGTCACAGTGTTCACCGGATCAGCTGGTGACACTGTGAGTGAGAAAGCTAAGAGCTTGTGAAACGACTTGAACTGCGAACACGCCATCCCGGTTACCAGGCTTGTTGAATGTGTGCCCTACAGCACAGCATGTACACTAAGGAGGACACCGCCTCCACATGTCCGTGTGATTCAGCGACAGCGGAGCAGCTCCACCAAGCACTTCTCGTCATACGAGCTGAATTATCTTAACTTTTGCTACATGTTATAACATGTTGCAGCGACAGGGGCAGCAAGCATGTCTTCCCCTACAGCGGCCCGAGACAGTGTGACCTCGACTCTCCTCGACCCGACAGCCTGCAAGGTGTGTTATAAAAGTCATATGCTTGTGCAGAAGTTTGTAACCCTTACTAGCAGATAAGTAAGGGGTCTACGTGACAGTGTGTGTGTGTGTGTGTGCGTGCACGCACGCGCGCGTGTATGTGTATGCACGTACGATAGTCACCGATACTCTGTGACTGTGTGAGCGATGTCGTATATGGCAGCGCTCCCTAGCACCCGAATATTGTTACATACATTATGAATGCACTCGCTTAACCGTAACCTTTCATGAATGGTAATTTAACGAGTGCAAACCACCAACTCTTTTGCTCTATTACTTGTGTTATATTATAAGCAGTGCTTGTATCCAAATCGTTTGTTAATTCTACTTGCGGCATGCCACTACCTTGATGAGTTTTTCTGCTATTGCACTATCGTAATGACACAGTCTGTGTATACCATGTTGCGGCTGCAATTATACAAGCTTCACCTTTTACATTTAAAATTTGCATCACATGGTGATATTCATCTGAATACATATACATTGACATGCATATGCATCGACTGCAAAGTGAAGAGGGTATAAAATATTATCATACATACGATTTAGCATCCATGCGATTTAAGAATAGCATTAATAATTTATAGTTACTTGATACCCATACAAGCGAGAAGTACACTCAAATTGCATACATTCTATGGCATGGTACAATGTATACATGGTAGAGTGTGTATATTGAAGAATGTAGCCACTCAGATACAAGTGTACATTGTAATGGACACTGTAGCTGAGCATGCTTCATGCTGCATGATCCCCAACAGCCGAGATTAGCTCGGACACGTCGGCGCAACAAGCTGTCGACTGACCAGTGCGCCGACAGATTGCGCGGGCAAGCAAGCGGGTGGACGGCAGATCGCAAGCAAAGCCGAGGACTAGGCAGGCGCGCAGCGGTTGAGCATGCTACCTACTCAATGCATGCCGCAAAAGGCAAGGTCCTTACCACGTGTCTAATGCGCGCTATTCAATGCGCGCTGTTATCTGAACTGCAGCAGATTCGCTGCGGTGCGCATCAGAAAGGACACGTGAGCTGACGCAGTCAGCCTCTCTGACACATTGTGCGATTTTATGCGCCAGCGTCGGGATCGAATTGGCCACAGTCGCAGATGTCGAGTTGACAATGTCAACTGATCAGTGAATGCATCCGTGAGTGATAATGGTGAATGATAAATGCGCCAGCGTCGGGATCGAATTGGCCACAGTCGCAGATGTCGAGTTGACAATGTCAACTGATCAGTGAATGCATCCGTGAGTGATAATGGTGAATGATAAATATCTATTGTCAGTTTGGGAGGCCATGGTGGCAGGCCGGGGCAGGGAGTGGCTGTATGCGTGGCTTTATGGGCCACGCTGCGGCGCACACATTGTGCATGCCTTCATCCGCCGACGCCTGGATGGGCGCGCAATGCGCAGCAGCAGGGATCTCTTGTTTTGGTACAAGCCAAGCCAAGAACATGGCCACGCTATGTCCCACTGCTCAGGCAGGGAACAAGGATTGAATCCCTAGTAGCGTGGCCGTATCTTGCTCTCTCTCTCGGCCTGTCCCATCATGCATTCAACGCATGCGACTGTGTGGTGTGGAAGTTTTCAGGCTCGGCGTGGCTGTCAGAGCAAGCCTCCAAGTGCCCGTATATATACCAGAGGGCGATGCGAATTGACCAGTTAGACTGCTACGTACATCCGGCCAGGCCCCACTGCTGTCACTTCTGTCACTCGCCCAGTGGTTTAGACTTGTGGTGTTATTGAGAACCAGCAACACCAGCTGTAGTAGTTATCAATGTCGTCCATGACGTCCTCCTTGTCCGTCCTCGCCATGGCGCCGACCGCCAGCATGTGCATGCACGCCGTGGCTCCCATCTCCGCCTCCCCGGTGGTGGCTCGCCCCAGCCTCCTGTCCCGAAGCGCTGCACACCGTGGTGAGCGCCTCATGACAACCGACACGCGTCTTGTTGTCTGTCCCAGTCAGAATGCATGCGAGAACAGCATGTATCTTTGCTACCTTCCTCCGTGGACTGATACTCCTGTCATGCTGTGCTTCCTCCAGCTGTGCGCAGCCGCGTGCGCCCCGTGGCCTCCCCTGCTCTCCACCGCAGCACCATCAGGTGCCAGGCCACCCCCCAGAGCAGCGATGACAAGAACACCACCAAGAACACCACCTTCTTTGTAAGCCGCACACTCTCTGCTAACGGGAAGGCTGTAGTGTTTGTGTATGTAGTATGCTGCTGCTGCTTCCGCTGCATCCGCGTCGCAATGCATGCATGGTTGAGATGTGCGCTACACGTGCTCCTCTTCCTGGGCCTCGTGGCTCTTTCTCTTCAGTCATGGTTGCGAGGCGTGACGCTTTCGGGTGGCAACACCAACATCAACACCAACCCAACCACAACCCAGGATGATGATGATGAGCGTGCTTCTTCTTCTTCTTTGCGGCAGTCTGATGAAGAGCAGGAGGTGGATGATGGGCCAGCTGGAGGCTCGGGATCCCAGCGGCAGCAGGCGGAGTGGGTCGTCGTCGAGTCCGATGGTGCTACCGAAGGATCTGGCTACCAGGCCGCATCATTCTCGTCGAGCAGCAGCAGCAGCCTTGTCCGAAGCTCTCGCTCCGAGGTGTGACACATGCATACATCTCAACTACTCTGTGTCCATGTGCACTCTGCGAGTATGTGTGCATGTATGGCATGAGTGGCATGTGTAGATTGCGTAGAAGCATTTAAACACATACGCTGCTAACTGCGTTCTAATCTTGCGCTGTGCAGATCATCATGGTGGGTCAGGATCAGCAGTATGTGGACGAGCGCGAGGCTGTGACCGGAGAGGTGGCGAGGATTGCTGCTGACAGGTTCTCTCAGCTTGCCAGTGACCTTGAGGACATGACCAAGGAGCAGAAGGACGCGTACTACACCCGCCTCCAGGCTGCTGAAGCACTCAGGGCCAAGGAGGCGGACATCGCCCGCCTGCGCGATGAGCAGGACCGTTATCGCAAGAATGTGTATGATGCCATGCTCCAACAGCGCGAGAGCGCTGAGGTACTGCTGCTGCCTTTTGCTGCGGCACTGCTGCTGCTACCCATTTTCTCGACGATGTTTGTTGGTCTCTTACCCTCCTTGAATTGACCAGAGACAAGCCGACCTGGAGGCAGAGCGGGAGCGCCAACGTCTGCGTGCGAAGTTGGCGAAGGAAGCTAACGAGAAGTATGCACAAGTTGACGAGAAGCAGATCATTCTGCGGGACGAGATCACCAAGATTACAAAGTCCCGCGAGAATCAACTAGAGTAAGTCCCTCCCTCCCC
>RHPI01001248.1:0-19002 GCA_009103225.1 Chlorokybus atmophyticus | reverse complement strand
TCTCTCTCTCTCTCTCTCTCTCTCTCTCTCTCTCTCTCTCTCTCTCTCTCTCTCTCTCTCTCTCTCTCTCTCTCTCTCTCTCTCTGCGCGCGTGTCAAGCGTCTGCTTCTCACCATGTAACTGTGCAACATCTCCTTTGTGCGCAGAACAGGACGAGCTGGAAGAGCTGGAAATCTACTATAGGCTGTATTATGATACGGATGAAGAACCCCTGACAGGCGTCCACTGCCTGCGTGTGAACTTTTCTCTCAAGCATTGGCCGTCGAACATCATACGTGATGTTAAGAATCTGAAGTTTCAAAGAAGCCGCGGAAATATCAACTACCAACGCTATGCTCGCATCGTCACGGCAATTCGTCAAAACCATCCTGGTAGGTTGTTGCTGTTGTCTTCTTGCTGATTGTTGACAACCTGAGTAGGTGTTTTCGGTCGAACAACACATTCATGCAAAACTGCTTGCATTTTCGCAGACGTATATCACCACATGCCCGACCACTTGCCTCATATGATACCCGAGCTTACGGTTGTCATGCGGCATTGGCGCTTTTTATACGATGCATATATACATGACTTGCCTTTCCCTGCCAGCAACTGGCACAATCCCCTTGACATCATAGTCAGATCTCCCACAGGTACTGCAACTCGCATAGTCATAACAATATCAGCAAACATGAACCTAATGTTGCCTGCACCAACTTGTTTGCAGATTACAAGCCTCGAAAGCCGCATACGCCTGCCACACTCTTCTCCTCACCAAGGTGGTGTCTTCAAGAGTGGTGGGCACCCGGCAAGTCGTATCCACCAGTAGTCCAAGATGTCCAAGCGCATTTATCATGGCTCGATTTCACTTGGTGTACAAAGTGTGCGAGGCCTATATAAGCAGCACGATTCGTCCCCGTCAAGCCACCATCGGCAGAGTATCTAAGAGTGTTTTATCCGTATCTTTCTGTGTGATTTAATGTGTGTCTTATTTTGCAATAAGTGTTGCAAAGCTTACATATTGCTTGTCTAAGAAGAGAAACGACCCACATAAAGACCGGTGTCATGTGTCAATTTAATGCGTTCACTGTACCCCACGCAGCATGGGCCATGCTGCTCATTGTCAAGGCCAGCATTGCTCCCAACCAGTGACATGGAGTCCTCCATCAAAGCAAGCAAACCCTTCATGCCAGTAAAATCAACGGCACTTGTGAACGTGAAGCAAAGAAGCTACTGCACTCCGTCATATTCATAACAACTCACAAGTCTAAGCTGATTAGCATGCAACATCCAAGGTAAGGGGTTGTGCCCCCCACATTATAGCTTTGGGAACGAGCATTGATCAACACTTGTGAATGCATGCAGGGTGATGGCAGGTACATCCTCAGCAACAGAAAGGATCAGAGCCCCAGACTGTGGGATGCTAGAAAACTAGGCAGCGAGAGCGACTCCGCAGCGCTGCCCGCATTGGCGTGATGCATGTGGGATTACCGTTAGAGCATCCCACAGCACGAGTCGGCCACCGCTGCCATAGTATCCACCTGCTCAAAGATGCTTCGCTTGTCACGTAAGCTTCAACCTACCGACGAATCAATTGCAATAGGAACCACTTGCCAGTGCTGTTACCACTCATCATCATGTGGTGCTACTTTCAATCTTCATATGAGATGAGAACAAGTTGTCATACCCCATCTCATAATGTCTCGCCTTACAGCTACGCAAGGCATTCCGTCCTGCAGACGCTTGTGCGTGCGCATTTTTCGCCAGCTGCAACCTCAGAACAACGCTATGTGTACACAGGTTCATCATGCGCCGTGCGTGGTAAGCATGGTAGAGCACTGGAGAAAGAAGTGTTGCAATCTTTATTGCTGCAGTTGTTCATGCGGGGTTGTTCGTGCAGTGTACGATGTTGTGAGCGGTTGTTGGTGAGGAGGTTGGGCGGCCATGGTGCGACCATACGCGACGCCTCCCGGCATCCGTACGTCGCAAATATTACACGGTAACTGACTAAAGACTGAGGGACTGACTGGTGCCTGAGCCTGCCTGAGCCTGCCTGTTGCTGCCTGAAATATTACTTTTGGACTGTTGGGTTTGCCGTTGGCTTAAGTGGACTGACGCAGACGGCCGCGGGCCGAAAGTGGTTGTCAGTGGCACTAACCGGCCGAGAGTTGTTAACCAGTTACCCTTTGGTCGAAGTGCACAGACGGCCGTGGACCGGTAGTTACGGACAGCTGACAGCAATAGCCGGCAGTTTTTTTGCCGTTACACTGCTGTTAATATGTGACCCTTGCCGTTTGACGAAAGTTGGCAATTCTTGCCGTAAGCCAACAGTAACATGCCATGAAGCTTGTACAAACCTTGGACTGATTGTTTGGTCTTGCACCTAAAAGCCCACAATACATACAATGTACGGGCAGTGGTGAGAGTATGTCCACTTACAACTGAGCAGCCGACTTGCGCATGAAACTATCCTATAACATTGAGTCTAGCTGTCGGACTCATGTGCAGCTTGTCAACCCGTGGTGCCTGCCTCAGAACTCCTCCTCAAACCCCCTCCTCCTGTTCCTCCTCCGACGAGTCTTCTGCTTCAACGCCGGAGTCATCTTCATCCGCTGCCTCGCTCGCTGACAGTACAGCGGCTACTTCGTCCTTCAGCTTGAATGTCAGCGCCTCGCCGTGCACGCGCATGCGCTTGATGGTCGCTTTGAGAGTGACCACCTGCATTTGGTAATGCTGTAAGAGTGGCGTGCTGCCAGAGGACTAGCCCATCAGCATACACACGCTTACCTCGTCTTCCGCTTTGTTGCACTCCGCCAGGCAGACAGTCAGCCTGCCGCGCTGCTCTTGGTTCACTCTGACCAACATGGCAATCTGCAAGCATACTGCTTAATTACCGCTGGAAACATTAAACTAGGTCATAGATTACCCGTTCGTTTGACTCCGCAGCTTCTCTTTTGCGACTTGTGAGCTCCCGCAAGTAGAAATAGGCTGTGCATTTGCGAGATTGGTCATGCTGTTCATGTGCATGACACTGGAGGTTGTGCATGAGGGTGTGCATGTCGTATTGACAATGTATGTCAAGTGCAAGATACTTGAGGCTGTGCATGTGCAAGATAAAAGAACCCTAGCATGTGGCATTGACAGTGCATCGTAACCCACCTTGGTTATGCCAGTCTTGTTTGGTCCCTTCAATCATGTCGCCGTGGTCGCAGCTGCTGGTGGGTCGGATTTTCTTAGAGGCAATATTGTGGTGTGCCTTTGCCCACTCGGAGGGGGAGCCCTGTAAGATATCGCCCGAGTCACTGTTGTCATTGGATGTGCCCTTGGTAGTCTTGGTGGGGTTTGACACCGAGGACACCCCTCCGGCACCCTGCCCGCCCTGTGCGAACATGGAATTCATCCCGGACCTCGACCACAATGCCCACTACGCCCCTGGCAGCGCCGCCAACGATCTTCCAAACGCCACATACCCTCGGCATCACGCCCCTGTAAGGGCATAGCTTGGCGGAGCTATCAATGGTGTTTTCATGCGCAGGGGGACTGACATTGCCAGAGTTGTCAATGGTACGAACTGCCATTGCCATTGTATAAAGGTACCATTTCAATGGTACCTTTGTACAATGCCTATACCTTTTGGCAAAGGCATCTGCGTACCATTGAAACGGTTCAATCAGAATATATATGTATATAAAAATATCCAGAGACTCACCCTGGACGTGCAATGGCTCGATCGTACCATTATAATGGTACGACGGAGCCAGTGACTGGCGGCCAAGTTTCCCGGCTCTGGCATGCAAGGGTAGCGGTAGCGGTGGCGGTGGCGGTGGCGGCGGCGGCGGCGGCGGGTGTGCGTGTTGCTGGATATGATGCAGGTTACATTGGCGACACCTGTGTCGACGTTAGTAGTGAGATATGGGAGTCCTTTGTCCGTATTGCCACATGCGCTTCGCCACACGCAGCTCGGTCTACATGCACATTATTAGCAGCAGGGTGTGCAAGCAAATCAAGCTGTATGTTGGCCAGCGTCCATTACAGTACGATGCGGGTCATGTTGAACCGGGGAGTTTGATCCAGGATGCTTACATGCTTGATGCTGAAGGATTCCTCCAGGAGACACATGCATAGCAGCAACAGGAGGAGGAGGAAGTGAACGAGGGCTTTCGATGTGTGCGTGTGCCTGAGAAACCTGTGGCACGCCAACATGGAAGTGGAGGCGTCCCTTCGCACGCGTCGGAATCCAGGTGGTATGGCTCGGAGCATGCTCTGGCAGTGGCATTCGTGCGGTGCAACAACGGCCAAGGCCTGTCGGCCTCCGACATGGGGCGGATCACCAAGTGCATCCGAAATGCACACTTCCTGACGGAAGAGCTCCAGTGGGAGACCGGTGTGCATGCGGCCAGCTACCTCCGGACTACGATTGCTTTCTCTCAGTCTGAGGTGTGTTCACGGTGTGCGGTGCATGTGCTTCAACCATAAGAGCCATGTCACATATGCACATGCGAGTGTGCTGCCGTATCAGAACTATGTGACGGCTGACCTTCGCAAGCCTGGAGACCCTGAGGATCAGGACATCTGCGTCACATATATGCCGGCCAAGGTCTGTGAAATGCAGTACCTAATGCAGTATCGATGCAGTATCTATTCTGAGGCCAGCATAGTAAGTAATGCTCTTGGTCGGAGCAGGTATGGCTCGCGCGGTTGTATGGCAATCCACATGCCGCCAATGGCTTCAATCTCCAGTACATTGGTGACGAGCACAGCTTTGGCCATCCTTCCACGGGCGATTGGTGGAAGGATGTGGAGGTGGATTTGAGGAGAGAGGTGGGGGAAGCGTCCTACTTGGCGCCTGCCATTCTGTACAGTGACAAGACCACGCTGGACAGCGCGGGCAAGCGCTCTGGCTACCCTCTGATGGCATCGCTTGCCAACTACAGTTGGGACATGTATGCTAGCAACATGGGGGTTGTTATGATAGCGCTTCTGCCGGTGGTTCACGCAGTGGCCGGGCATCCCACCTGGGCGCAGGGCAAGGAATCGTTCTCCATTCGGAAACGTGAGATTTTTCATGACGCTTTGAATGTAGTGTTAGGGGATGTGAAGCGGGCGAGTTGGGAAGGTCTGCAGCTCATCGACCCGAATGGCATCGAGCGTCGTGTGTTTCCCGCGCTTGCCAACTACATCAGCGATTTGCAGGTAGTGGGCATGAATGGTTGAAACCGGATGCAGCCTGCCAGCAAACAGTGCATGGAGGATGTTGTCAGTAGAACATCAGAGTTTGTCGTGTTGTAGGAGACTGCCACACTCGCACGCACTGTGTCGGGCAACCAAACACGACATCCTTGCGATGTTTGTCTCGTCACCAAATCAGATCTGTTGGAGATGGATGAGGACCGGGAATTGAGAACCGAGGCCTTCTACACACCAGCAATACGCCAGCTGCGGGCAGACCTGCATAACGGTGTTAGGAATGCACGCCAGACAGCCAAGGCTTTCAAAGAGCAGCACTCCATGCATGTCGAGGAGGTAATGGTCAAATTATCGGCATTCGTGAGGATGAATGGCTTTCCGTGAAACCAGGCAATGTGGTTTGGCAATAGAATGCACTGTGGGGGNTGTGGGGTTGGCGACAGTCGCGGGTGCCGGGAGCTGACTGCTACTCTCGTCTTGCCCCTGACGCAATGCATGTGCTGGGAGGCATCATTGACCACCTGCTTGCTGCTGTGTACGACGCCGCGAAAGAACGAATGCGTCCGTCCACGAGACAGATTCTGCAGGCCAGGCACGTCTTTGATGTTGCTTTTGTGCTGAGCACAAAAGCCAACAACACGTGCTCACGAGCAGATGTGCACAGGCTGAATGCATGCAAGGCGACTCTGCGGGTTTCGCACTTCAAGGCACCCACAAGCACAGAAGATTTCTCCTTGTCCGACCACTCCTTTCAGGTGGTGGAGAAAGTGGCGGTGCTGCAGCTGCTGCCGGTCCTCGCAGACGGTTTGCTGCTCGACAGTGAGGGCGACGATTTCTTCACCATTGCTACCGCATCGCTTGCCCAGTGGAACAAGAAGTTGCTCAAGGCGCATGAACACACAAGAGAGACCCTGACCACAGCCAACAACGAGCTGGCTGCCTTCAAAGCTGCAATGTTGCATCCGCTACTGTCGTCATACTCTGCACAAAACTCAGGTGGAAGATTGAGAAGATGCATCAGCTCACTCATTTTTGGCCGGCAATTGTCAGCAGTGGACACCCAGATTGGTTCAGCGCCAACCGCATGGAGCAGACGCACGCCCAAAATATCAAACGGTGGGCGCGTGGTGGCAACAACCGGGACTACCAGGCACGTATCCTGAAGGCATGGAGCTGTGCGGAATATGTGAGAGAGGATGGCATGGTCGTGGATCCCGAGATGCGCTCGGTCATGGCGCAGGCGCGGCAGCAGTGCTGTAATGTCATGGAGAAGACGGACAAGTTGCTACGGATGGATGTGCTGACAAGGAGGGAGTCCAGCCCGTACTGGAGCGGATCTGCGCGTAGCCGCCAAGTCGCCTTGAAGACTCCATTCGCCGACAAGCTGCCTGCCACCCTGGACAGCTGGTTGAGGAGGGAACAACTGGAGTTGGCCGGCGAGTGGCGTGCTGTTCGCGTGGTGAACGGAGGCGCAGCGGTGTACATGACATCAACAGCCAGCATGGCGCGTNCATGACATCAGGAGTCAGCATGGCGCGCGCAACTGGGATGTTCCATGGGCGGCCTTGGTTCTCTACACTTGAGTTGGAAGGTGATGAGGACGGTGTGAACGTGACGTGGTGGGCTCAGGCACTCCTTTTTCTGCGCGTGGTGGTGTGGGGTGGTAGCGGCGAGCGCGTGTGGAAGGAGGTCGTGTTTGTCCGCTGGTACACAAAGCTGGATGTGATGAGCGACACAAAGTGCATCGCTCTGGAATGGGAAAAGCGTCGAGGCGATCCACATCTCGATGTCGTGACTCTGGAGCAAGTAAAAGGCATTGTCCAGCTGCTCCCCATGTTTGACAAGGACAGCGCCCGTGTACAAGAGGGCAAGTATTGGGTGAACGTTCACTGCACTTCCACGTGACACATGTACTTGTCTCACTACTCTCAGTTTGGAGCATATCAGTCAGTTAGGCATTGCTAATCGTATGCTAAGACTTTTGCATGTGGACGTGTACAATACCGGGCAGCTGTCACTGCACAACTGTCACCACAATCGAATGATCCATGCAACATTCAACAATCAGTCCGCCGTGTGGCATTAAGCATCAATACAGTGCACCACACTCAAGCCTCATAGTTCCATGACACAGGAGGGTAGTCACAGCGCATATCCATTGTTTCAAGCATGAGACGCCCTATGCACTCCGCCATTGCGGGAGGAACTGCATTCGCTATGGAAACGGCCGAGGTCATCCATGGCACTCCCAGCGCTGTTTGCCACGCAGCAATGCCGCCCCTGGTGCTTGGAAGGCCATAGACCGGGTACATCTGCTGTGGCGCGTTTGATGTCACGATTGTCTTCTTCGCGCTAGCGGACAGGTGCGGCGATAGCAGTCCAACTGCCTTGCCCGCGTGCGAGCAGCGTGCTGGTGGGGTAGCTACCACTGGCTGTGTCTCAAACAGACGGTGTCGGAAAGTTGATAGGCCAAACATCGTGCCACAAAGGGACAGATTGGGTCTGAATGAGGAAGCTGCTCCTGGCACATTCTCAATCACAAACTTGACCTGGCTTGCAAGCAGCAAACGTCGAACGAGCGGTATCATATCCTGGTGTCTCCAGGATGTGCCATGTGCCGCCCGTTGAGGTGCCGGGATAGCACCTGAATAGGCCTGGCATGGTGGACTGGCTCAGATGAGCTTGTACTCGCTCAGCTCTCTTGCATTTAAGGTGCATACATCGCGGTGTATGAAGGGCAGCGGGTACTCAGAGGAGGGACTTATGTCCATCCCGGTCACGTCAAAGCCTGCGTGGTATAGACCGACACTGGCACCGCCACCGCCGCAGAATAGGTCGAGTGCCCTTGGTCTGCGTGTGCGTCCCAGCTTGTTGTCAAATGGCGTGTATGTGGTCAAGGCTGGCCGTGGTGCTAGCCAGGGACTAACAATGATGCCGTCCGGGCTTACTTTGCGACTGACGTTTTGCCCTCCGGCGCGCAGAACATGGCGTGCCCCGTCAACTGATGTGTACGCGAATACGTTGTGCCCTTTGAAGTTGATGGTTTGTGGTCGATCACCGTCATCGAATCCTATACGGTGCTGCCCTGCAAAGACATTTTCCATTGCACCATGCATATATGATGCGTCCTCAATCTCGCACGCCACGAAGCGATGCTGACCTGACGCTTGCTTGAATGATTCCACAACGCCCGCATACCATTCCCCATCCAGCGGCCAATGCACCATGACACTCACACCGATCAGCTGCTCGCATCCCAACTTAACTGCGTTCCGCAGCCAATGCAGTGCGCTGTCAAACGGTCGATGGTCTGCCTCCTCTACAGCGGCCAGGCAATGGAACTGCCCACGCCCACACCGTGCAAGACTGCTCTGAATGCAACAACAGCTTCAACATGCATGAAATAAGCATACGCCCAACATAACATGCAGTGATACGTCGCGGTCCACTCTTGTGGATTACCTCCACAGCATCCACCACCTGTCCACTAACCACATGTCCCGGTGTTGTCCATGTGAAGCACACGGCTTGATGTTTGGGGACCAGGTATGGTCCTTCCACGGACCCCGCGGACCATACATGGTCCGTCCCTCGCGGGCCAGGATTGCCTGGTCCGCGAGGGACGGACTGTTCCTGGTCTGATCGGGGCCCCGAATCCTGGTGCGCAGTCGCGCACCAGACATGGTGCGCGGCCGGACCAGGTTTAAAACCGATCTGAATTATCGCGAAAAACCGGACCATGCATGGTCCACAGCCGGACCAGGCATATTACCGGTCCGACTGTCAATTAGTGTACGGACCTTGCGTGGTCCGCACTCCGTGATTAAGAGACCGTGCATGGCGCCTTTTGGTCCGTGGTGCGGCTCATCAAACCCTAATGTACGAACCATGCATGGTGAGCTCCCCTCGTCCCTTGCTCCGTCGTGACACGCTGCTACTCGTACTGATCACATGGATCAGTACGAGTAGCCAGCTGTACACGTCAGCAATGCACAGTGCTTGGACTTATCAGGGGAGACAATCAGTTGGCTGCTTGTAACTGCACCCACATGCTACCGCCGACAGCGGAGGTGCTGGAGCAGCCTGCTGCCCTGAGCGAGGCGGCGCTGGAGGCGGCGGTGTTGCGTAAAGGTGTTCAGTTGTTCACTGCATGCCCCATTGTGAATGCTGTGATGTCAAGTTTTAAGAGCTAATGTGTAACCTGTAACAGCAGCTACTTTGGTTGCAGCAACGGCGGCTCCTGCTGCTGCCGTTATCAGAGTGTTCTTGTTGTCGTTGATGTCGCTGTTGTTGGTGACCATGCTGTGATTGAAGCTGTTGCTGCAGCCTGCTGTCATAGCATCACAAATGGTTAGCAACAATTGCAGCTGCAATGTTGACAGTCGCACTGTTGACAGCCCTCGATTGTCACTTGGGAAGGTTAGCTACTCTAGTGAATGACTGTTGACAGCAAAAACTGCTGCTGGAGTGTCCGCTCCTTAAAACCTTCAGCCGGTAAGCTTGCTTGCTTGCTCTTATGCTTTGCTGCTAACTTATTGCCAAGTCAACGGAGGTATGCAGCATACTCATGCTGTCCAGCCGTTGTTGAACTGCATGCATTCAGCTTAGTGTGCACTCGGCGAGCTAGCTTGCTTGCTTGCACAAAGCAGGGTTTATACACACCTCGTGCAAGCAGTCACACATGTGTTTGCTTGTCTATTGTTATGCTGTGCATTGCTTGCATACATTAAGCTGAATGGTATTTCAATGCTAATGCAATAGTCAAGCTTAAGTGCGCCAACTACTACTCCCATTGCATGAAAAAATCAGCGACTGAGTGTGCTTATAAGCTTTGTAAGCTAGAGGTAATCCATGCTCGCCTAATCATGCTCACCCCCTCTGCGTTTCATTCCATAGGTGTATATGCTGGGCGCGCAGGGCAGGCTCACTCGGCTGCGCATGCTAAGCAGCGGGGTGATGAATGCTGCTGGCGAGGCGTATGCACATACACGGCCGGCGTGAGGGCATATGTGCAAGGAGGACGACTTAGTAATGGCGATAAGCGTGAAGGTACTTGTACAAACATGTATGCACGCACACACACGCAGAGACACGCATGCACACATGCGCATGGGTGTGATTGCATGTGTCTGCGTGGCACTGCATGGCATGCAAGTACATGCACGCGCACACTCGCTGAAGCACAAGTAATGTGGCACCTCCATGCGTATTCTCTATGTTTTGCTCCCCTCTCCCACCCTCGTTCCCCCTGTCATTATACTTACCTTCCTCCCTGCCCCTCCAACACAGCCGTTCCCACGAAATCTGCAGCCTTCCACTATTGGCTGCCGACAGCCGGAGACTGTCAATTATCTATCCCACAGCACTTCCCTCGACAGCCCTCCGCTGTTGTCGACAGTCCTTCCAACAGCACTAACAACAACCGACAGTCTACGACTGTTGGTGGTTGACAGTCGTTCCAAGCATCCAGCGCCTTGAAGGTGCGCGCAAAGGTTTGTACTCTGGCTGGCGTTTGCGCATCATGCACGGCAAATGCGCAGGCCAAGGAGGCTTATCGCACACTGTCGCAGGTGAGTACTGTGCTCCTACTCATGCACACACAAGCCTACGCACAGTACCGCGCGTGCATACAAACAGTGACAGTCCCACTCCCTTGCGCACGCACGCACGCTTACTTGCATGTACATACGCGTGCAGGCCCTACAATATACTACATCTATGCTTGCCACTTCTGCGGTTTTGATATAGCCGAGCTCTCGAAAAGCACACAAAGTGCACCGGTAGGGTGTATTGTCGCTCCCTCGCTCTACCGAACCTCGGCTACAACATCAACAGGTAATGCGTGTGTATGCATGCGTGGTGTACATGTGGTTTGCGTGCACGTTTGTAAGTGTGTTATTGCACAAGTGCCTAGTATGTATTGGTTTGCACAATGTGCACAACACGGTACCTCAAGTGAGGGTTATCATCAGCACTCTCAACAACAGCAATTGCTACCAACAACAACCATCACAACAACACGCGCTCAACCTTGACAGCCGAGGGCTGTGGGAAGGGCTGTCCTTTCAACAGTCCTTAGCTGTCAATGACAGCCCTCGGCTGTCAATGACAGTCGAGGCCTGTCAACAGGACTGTTGGCTGCGGACTGTCGAGGAATGTCAGGTGGCCAACCATCTAATAGTCCAGTCGAATGGTTGCTAGGCACGCACACACATGTTTACGCACGCATCTGTGCAGGCTGTGCACATGCGTGTGCGCAATCAATTCAGTTGTTCAACAGCCATGTAGACGGTCAAATACATGCTAAAAGCATGCACACACATACACACATACTCACACATGCGCGTGTGCAGTGTAGCTGCAGACAGTTTTCAGCAGGTGCAATCGAGTGATGTGTCATCGTGGCTTGCTCACCGGCCAGCTGTGGAGAAGCACGAGGCCACAAATCCAACTTGTGAGTCACCGCCAACAAGGTGCGGGCAACGCAAGGTCTGCTTTGTCTCTCATGCATGCAATGTCGCATGCCCACGCACATGAATGCATAGTAGCAAACCATTGCACAGCTCTGCACACACGAATACATACCATGCAACATACGCCAACAGTTCCACATCATATGCACGCATGCGCGCGCAGGCACGCACATGTGTACAGTCCTGCACAATGATAGTCACATTTGCGCAGACCTTTCAAGTGCTCTACAACGCTGGCGCAAGCTCGGCGTCCGAAGGACGGGGCTGTAGTGTAGTTAGCCTTGATAGGCATAGAGTGTTGCGTTTTTTGCTGATTATATATGCAATGAAAATATGCATTTGCGTTTCTCTTTTTGCAAACACAGTTGGCTGGTGTGGACCAGACCTGGTCTACTTCGCATGCATATTCACTCACATGCAAGAACCATCCTTAGTCCACGTTTGCATGTAAATTCGGGCCATGCATGGTCCATACATAATCACTCATATGCATGGACCTTGGTCCTCGTTTACATGTTCAGTTCGGACCACGCATGGTCCATACAACTTGGTGGAACTGCGCATCATACATGGTGCGACCCCCAAAAAACATGGGACCGTTCACATGAACTTCACACCATGTATGGTCGGACTGTCAATGACAGTCCGACCATACATGGTCCACGGAATTCATTTGGCAGGGGAAAATCCCGGTTCAAGGGTACAGACCATTCATGGTCCTTTCACGTCAATTGGTGTGAAGAAGCGCATGGGTTCCCCTCGCCACTCGAAGCATGAGCGCGAGCACGATTCGCACACGCACTGCACGCAATGGAAAAACTCGGGTTCCTTGCACAGCACTTGGCCGAGGCGGCAGCCAAACACGTCGACATTGTGTGTGGTGTGATGCCAGCAAGCAGCACTACAACCGTGGCACACTGTCTGCACTCGCTGGCATTCGGTCAAGTGTGCTCGCGTTTGCTGCCTACGGCCATTGGCACATACGTACGCATTGCATTGTGGGCACACCAATCATGGTCTCCTAGGTGAGGGTGATTCAACTGCTGCCGCCGACATCATGCAAAATAGGAATCGGCACGGCTGCCCACAAACTGAGCGAGACTTTAGGGTATGGGCATCAATTTAGGGTTGCCAGCTTACGAACCCTAAATGGGTCAAACTTCAAGTGAAGCACGACTGTACCTTATACGCTATTGCAGTACCATGCATGGTACTGCAGTACCATGCATGGTACTGCATCAACATGAATGGTACTCCATCTGTTAATGGTACTACAGTACAAGGATACTGGCATACTACCACGATCGTAGAGTAATACTGTGCTGTCATGCCATGGAACCCAGAGCGCTGTCCGAGTTTGTTGCTGTCAACCACACTCTAAACCAGCGAGGTATGCAAGCCATGCACTGACTCATGCGCCGGGCAGTCATCATACACATGTACAGCCAATGCTTCTAAAACAGCAGATATCTGGTGCACCATGCACCATGCTGCAACTATACATGTACCTACATGGTTCACTGGAAGCCAACACAAAACTACAATACATGCACAATTGGCATCAAGGCGGGGGCCAAATCACCGCCGACACGTTGGCGTCTTGCATCAGGCGTGGCGACCAAAACGGGTGAGGTTGCTTGCAGAATGGACACGCTTGTAGATTCTTTGATTTATTTGCCACAGTCTTCTGATGTGCTATGATGCAGACATGGCACATCGCTTTCTTGCAACAGGGCGTCTCCCCATCCGCTGGGGGGGGTGGCTCTTCAATGCGACAAATCAGCACACATGGTGCACGCGGGTGTGCAAGCTGCCTCTGCCACCAAACTCTGTTATCGCGTCGCAGGCGTAGCGACTCCCATCTGAATGGCGCAGCATAACGCTCCACTGCCTGCTCGATCACCTGACGCCCATCTGCCGCCATACACCACCTGCTGGTCTTGGTGGTCTCGTCCAGCATGCGTTCATCCAGGCCCTCGACATGGCTGTCGTCACTCGTGTACTCCCCCGCATCGTCATTTTCTTCGAGCTTCCACAGAATCAGCTCGACGTGCCGTATGACATACAGCCACTGCCAGCCAAAGCATGCCAAGTACAGCTCGAATGGTTTTACTTGCCACCCAGTATGTTTGCTCAGGTAGTGGCACACATCTCGACCCGCATTAGTCGACATCGACAGGTACATCTGCTGCAGCAGGTCGAAGTTCTGCTCCGCAGATAGCTCTTGCACATTGCCGGGTTGCTGCGGCAGCAACAACACCATCATATCGAGGACGGCGAGGGGCAACAACGTACTACGGATGGCCATATCGTGTATGGGTTCCAACCACGGCCAATCCCCAGAGGTCTGTTTAGACCGCATTCTCCGCGTTTGCTCCCACTTATTGCAAACTTTCGTCACCCACCTCGAGGCATGCCGCATGCGGTGATGCAGCGCGTCTTGGGCGTACTGTAGGGTGATCAACTCCTTTGCACTACGAGTCAGCCCCCCAAAGCGTCTGCGCGTCGGTGCTTTGAGCTTAGGCAGCTCGTGCCGCACCGGCTGTCTCTCTGGACGATGCTGAGCAGCCACTTGACGCTGTAAACCCGCCTGTGCCTACTCAGGACACACAGTCAGCCCCAGTGAGGCTTCAAGGCGCTGTGCTTCTTCTAATGTTGTAACGATGCCTCACCTTTCCTTTTTTGGTCCTGTCAGCGTCCTTTGTTCCAACAACCTTCTTCTTTTTTTTTTTGTCACCCTGCACATCCTGGCAGGCGCTCTCCGTGGCACTGTCACTCAGAGGAGGTAAGGCGTTATCTTCTTGCTCCACAGCCTTGCGCTTGTTGGTTGCCTCCCGTTCCTCCACGACCTCATGTTGCTTCATGAGGTCGAGCATGAAGCCTTTGTCTTTCAGCGCAGCTTTCAGGACACCTCGATCAATCTCTTTACCAACAAGACAGGCTGGGATCAATGTGGCAAGCTTAGAGGGAGAGGGCGAGCTACAGCTGCTTCTTGATGGAGATGCCTCCGGATGGTCAGAGTGCGGTGGCAAGTGAGTCTCCGCGGCAGGAAGGGAGGGTGCTGAATTGGGATTGCGAGCATGTGGCTGTGGTTGAGGGGAGGCAGGATGTGCAGAACACTCGGCTACTTCTTGCCTAGCACACGAAGGCGAGGCCTGAGGCGTTGGCGCAGCACTCTGGGTCACAGCCGGTGGTAGCGGGGAATTGGCAACGCCATTCCGCCACTCTCCGATCAGGTGTGTTACCTCCGGTGGCACTTCATGCATAGGCCACGACCACTGTTCGGTGCTTGCAGGCTTGAGGAGCCAAAAGTGTGCTTCTGGCTCATCAGGAGCAGTGTTGCCCACCACCAGGACTGAGTTGGGGGCTTCTTTATTTCCAACCCAAACTGCGCTGCCGGGCCGTGGCACCCACTCCCCATGCTCGCGCTGAACGGTCACGCAGCCAATCAACAAGCCCAGCTTGTTGGCAAACATGGTCATCTGCAGGTGCTCGACGTACACATCTTTTCTCCGCACGATCTGTCGCACCTTGGCCATGGCTAGGTCAATGTTGCAGTTGATATCAGCCAACATGGTCGCAGGCAGTTTGTCGTAATACTGCGCCATCTCTCCCGCGGCACCAGTGGCTCTGCAGAAGTCTAGGATTCTGCTCGCCACGCCTGCATCGACAGCCTTGGCGGTGATTTTGCGGAGAGTGTGCCCCCTGCCGTCGTCGTCCATGGTGTCCAGCATGGCCCAAAATCTGCTCGAGCTGGGGCACTTGTGATCATCCAGGACACTTTGCGCTATGGATGGCCTGGCGCGAAATACACAATGGTAGAAGCAGTTACCATCCGTTGGCGCATTGAAGTGGTCCCATGAGGCGAGCTGGCCACCTAGCATGACTGATGGCCGTATGCGGGTTGCGGCCAGCTCCTCTGATGACTCGCTGGCAGGTGGTGACCCCTGCTGCATGCGCATACAGCACTCACATGGTGTGTCCAACTGTGGACGGCAAGAGTCACAGTGACTGATAAAGTACCTGAGTTTGGGGCAGACTGCCGGCTTCAACTTGCAGCGGGTGGGGTAAGGTAGGTGCAGAAGCCACATCGGTTGTTGCATTGTGCTGTGGTCTCGCCGGTGGCGGCAAGAAGGATTGTTGCCCCGCAATCACCGGTGCTGCTCGTGGAGGAGATGGCAGTGCACGAAGGACTGGTGCCGCGGAAGGTGGTTGCGCTCTGGCTGGGAGGGGAGCAGGAGCTGCAGGTGAGACCACTTGTGCATGCAGCAAGGGGGGCTGTATACAGGACCCAGGATAAGATGGCTCACAATGTTGCAAAGGACGAATATAAGCTTATGCAGTGCCTGACGCATTGTTACCAAGGCACGAGCATAAAAGACAGCGACTTACCTCAATGGCCAGTGGGCTGCATGGAGCAGGGGAAGCCATGGGGGCTGACAAGGTGGTATTGGCTGCACTCTCCCCGCCAACCTCGATGGCAGACTCGTCACGGAGCTCTTGAGCCATGGGCACATCATGCGCCACTGCCCCAATGGACATGTCGGGATTCAATAGGCCAACATGCATGTTAAACTGATGCCGCATTGCCGCCGCGCCCATCAGCAAGTGGGATTGAAGGACGAGTTGATGGGATTGAATCCAGGCTTGCATAGGAGCTCCAACAGGACTTAGTGCACTGTGGTGCTGTCAACCAATATCATGTGGGTTAGCTGCTTGCGACACTGCAATTGCAATAGTCAACTGCGTCACACCGTCATCAGTTGGTTGCTTCGAACAGTCACCTGCGGCATTGCTGGTTGATGCACGAATGATTTGTTGACATACACACGTGCAAGTGACACGCCAACAACATCAACACAAGAGCATGACTGCTACTGCCACCATAGCATCCGCACACATGCTACATCGTGACCTCTCTTCATTGCAACAAGTCAGGGCTTTATACCCCGCCAGTCTCTACACACGTCTACATTGGCAAGCACCGCGTGCGCTATACTCAGCCGATTGCTATTCTGTAAGCTACGCTGTCTAGCTCACAACCAGAGCTTTCCAACAAGCTAAGCCACGCCTGCTAAGCTTACGTATTCACAAAGCTACGCGATTTCTCCCAACGCTCTACTCAGCATCTGTGTGACGGTGCTCGTGCCTTGTCACCTGTGAGTTGGTCCAATCCACAACCCTCTCACCAAGACACGGTATTCACACCGGAACCTTGCCCCCTTTGCCAAGCACACACGCGCGCCCCGCCACTCGCGTACGCACGCGCATGCGCTCGAAGCTACACACCGACTTGTGTAGCGCCTTGGATCGTCACACAAGCAAGCACACACCGGTGGGCACACGCTAGCAACCCCTGCTAACCACCACCAAGCTTGCACACAAGAAACTAGGGAGCTAAAGGTTATATTGCAAATTGTAGAATGTCACTTTTATACCTACCAGTCTGCACATGCTACTGTCTAGACGATTCTAGCGCTAGACGGAACTAGAAGCTAAGATATTCTGGCAGAATCTTGTAGTACACTTCTAGACCTTTCTAACGCACCAAAGATCTCCTAATTTGCTGCTCATATGGTCAAGTTATACTACTTGGCGCCAGGCCCTTCCAGAAATCTGGTCGAGCCCTTCTCGACTGGCCCTCCGTTTTCTGGCACCTTCCGGACTGGTCTTGGGGCCCCGGTCGATATCCGCGGCAGACTCATAACTCGCCGATATCCGCCACAAGTCATTAAAAACATGTACCTTACAAATAAGGCCTAAAACGGCCATGAAAATCACAGAATTTGGCCTTGACTGTTACACTCCTCCCCCCCCAGGTGAGCTTCGTCCTCGAAGCTCGCGAGGTTGTCGTCGAGCAAGATAGGCACGCACAACGTCTTGAGCATTAGTCAAGTGTGCCTCTGGCTCCCAGGATGCTTCATGCAACGGATAGCCCTTCCATTTCACTAAGAACTTGCGTACGCCATGCACAAACTTCTCACCAAGGATGTCTTCTACCTCCCACTCGGGTTCACCGTCCGTGCCAACTTCGGGGGGTGGCCTTTCTGGCGGTTGTCCTCGATATGCTTTCAGAAGGGAGACGTGAAAAACGGGGTGCACACGCATGGTGTCGGGTAGCTCCAACTTGTACGCCACGTCCGAGATAACTTTGCTGACCTTAAATGGTCCCAACCAGCGTTCATTCAGCTTGCGAACTCCCGTACGCACCTGGACGTGCTTCGCGGAGAGTAACACAATGTCGCCTTCCTGAAACGTGAGGTGTCGGCGATGCGCGTCCGCGTACTGCTTCTGCCGATTTTGTGCCACCAATAACGCATCCCTAGCTGCCTTGTTAATGTCCGCGCACTTTGTAAGGAAGTCATTAGCTGCCTCCACACGCACGTCATGTCGTCGCGGTGTCCATGCCGTCAACGGTGTCAATGGATGTTGCCCGTAGTTCATAAGGAAGGGAGTGACACCTGTGCTTGCATTGTGGTGGTTGTTGATCGCAAACTCAACCAACTCAAGCAGCTCCTCCCAATTGTCTTGTCGCGCGTTAACGTAGCAACGCAGCATGTCCTCGATCACACGGTTGGCCCGCTCCGTTTGCCCATCAGTTTGCGGGTGGAATGCCGCGCTAAACTTCAGTGTGGTACCCAGTGCACTATGCAGCGCCTCCCATAACTTACTTGTAAAGCGCGGGTCGCGATCACTCACAATGCTTCGTGGTAATCCATGAGAACGAAATACATGCTTCACGAACAAGCGTGCTGCCTCCGGTGCCGTGCAAGACTCACTACACGGTGCCAAGCGTACCATTTTGCTGGTTTTATCGACGAACACAAGTATAGCGTCGTACCCTTCTTTTGTCTTTGGTAGCCCCGTGATAAAGTCCATGGTAACTTGCTCCCACTTGGACAATGGCACAGGGAGAGGTTGCAGCAACCCACCTGGCTTTTGGTTGCTTGCCTTCACCCTTTGGCATGCGTCGCACAACGCCACGTAGTCGCGCACATCGCGATGCATCTCTCGCCAGTAAAAACGCTGTTTTAAGCTTGCCAAAGTCCTTTCCAACCCTTGGTGACCAGCAATGGGCACGTCATGAGCTTCCTTCAGCAACTTCACACGGATATGCGCGACGTTGGGGATGTACAAGCGCTCATGGTGCCACAGCAGCCCGTCGCGCATTGACCAGTGCCCACTTGTGTCCGGAGCTGTATTTTCCAGCTCTTGCAACACTTTCATACCCTCCGTGTCTTCATAAAGCACTTGCCGAATCTGGTCGGTCCACTCGGGTTGCACTTGAGCGAGTGCCTCAATTGCATTAAGCCGGCTCAGCGCGTCAGCAACACCATTTGACGTACCGGGCTTGTACTTGATA
>RHPI01001202.1:577399-590486 GCA_009103225.1 Chlorokybus atmophyticus | reverse complement strand
CACAAGTCATTAAAAACATGTACCTTACAAATAAGGCCTAAAACGGCCATGAAAATCACAGAATTTGGCCTTGACTGTTACAATCTGGTCCGGAGTCCGTCTTGGCTCGACCATCTTGCTAAGTCCGGAGTCCACGTGCTTCTTCCTAAGTCTGGAGNCCACGCGCTTCTTCCTGGTACCTTCGACCCTCGACTCCTGTATGAAGGGCAAGCTGACCGGATACAAGCATCACCCATGTAATACCTTCAACACTCCCACGCGGGCAGCTTGTCCTTCAACATCAGCTCCTCCATTACTCACGCACACCGCTTGCTCTCACGAGCCTTCACCTCTTTTTTTCTCATGCCTCCATGCTTCTCATGGATGATCTTGAAGTCAGTCACTTCCACAGCAACTCGAGCCTCATGGTTGACCACCAACCTTGCTCCTTGCTGTACATACATGTTGCCTTCATGCACCCGCTGCATCTGTCCTCGTTGACAGTGCCTCCGCCTCTGGTATCAGCCCATGACTCCTCTAGTCAACTTGCTTTCCACCACTTGCAGCTCCCACGGGCTCCGCAATCGCAACCTACTTGTGCCTCCTTGTTGCTCATGACCTTGTAGTATCTTGAAACTCCATCCTCAACCACCCTTGTCAATGCAGCAACCTTGCGCACACCATGGCCATCTTCACGTCCACATGCTTCTGCGTATAGCCTCCAAGCTTCACGCCTCCAGGATGCTCCATGTCCAGCTTCCAAGCGATCACGCTTCCAGGATGCTCATCACGCTTCCTCGCATGCACCTTCAGCCAAGCACTCCACATGCTTCAACCAAAGTACCAAGCACTTTACCGTGCTTCACCAAGGACTGCCCTCGCTCCCCTTCTCGGAAGGTCCATCAAACACTCCACCGTGCTCGACCTCAAGGGTTGCCATCTGCTCCCCTTCCTTCCACCAAGCACATCAACGTGCTTACCACGGGTTGCCTCTCGCATTCCTCAGAGCGCTTCACCACGCTCCACCAAGTACTCCTCGCACTCAGCAACACGAGCTGACATCTTCAGCTCCCACGTATCAAGGACGCCTCCTCTACCAAGTACTTCACGTACTCTTCTTCAGTCACCAGAAGAACTCCGTCATCTCCTCCTCTTGGTCCATGTACTTCCGCATCTCCTTGTGGGCCAGTAGTAGCTCCATCTTCACACTCCAAGTGTTGTAGTCGTCAACGTCCAGTAGTCCAATCGCAATCTTCAAGCTGTCCATGCTGGTGGCCTTGGTTGGTTGCCCTCTCTGCTCACAGACCTCACAACCCCACACTACCACAAAGCAACTACAGCTATACATACAATTGTAACACACTCCATCAACCTACACAAGCATGTGTGGGCCCATAACCTGTTGACATACACACGTGCAAGTGACACGCCAACAACATCAACACAAGAGCATGACTGCTACTGTCACCATAGCATCCGCACACATGCTACATCGTGACCTCTCCTCATTGCAACAAGTCAGGGCTTTATACCCCGCCAGTCTCTACACACGTCTACATTGGCAAGCACCGCGTGCGCTGTACTCAGCCGATTGCTATTCTGTAAGCTACGCTGTCTAGCTCACAACCAGAGCTTTCCAACAAGCTAAGCCACGCCTGCTAAGCTTACGTATTTACAAAGCTACGCGATTTCTCCCAACGCTCTACTCAGCATCTGGTCCGGAGTCCGTCCTGGCTCGACCATCTTGCTAAGTCCGGAGTCCACGTGCTTCTTCCTGGTACCTTCGACCCTCGACTCCTGTATGAAGGGCAAGCTGACCGGATACAAGCATCACCCATGTAATACCTTCAACATGATTGCATGGACTGCGTCATTGCTGGTTGAATGCCGGACGAATGGCCATGCGCTCCTGTGCTCAAACCCAGCCTACTTCGTTCGGCACGCGCGCGCGACTTCGCACGCTCACGCACATCCTAGCATGCAAAGGTAGGCATGCATTGGAGCCGACATTGCAGTAAACATGCACATCGAGATTGGCAACAACATACCGCCGCCCAGCTCTGTCTATCTGCTCTTGCTTCCGCAATGTCGGCTTGACTGTAGGGTGGGTATGGGTGAATAGTGGAGGCCTGCAGCCACGCTACATATATCACATGGACTGCGCTAAAAAAGAAATTGCTCTTGCAAGGAAATGCATGTGACTGTTGAGCGTACCTCTGCATTCCTTTGTGCTTGTTCCCACAGCCGCAATTAGCCCCGCATGGTTCTGACAAGGGGCTCCAAGGACTGCAGCTCCTGATCCACTCCCTGTTGCAAAAAGCGAGCCACCAAGCAGCTCTCTGTGTGAGAATGGTCTTTGATGGCTTGCCTGCTGGTTTGTCCAATGTTGGTGATGCATGTTGGACAGCCCCATTGCTGACGCCTGCCATGATCCATGACGTGGCGACCGGTAGTAGCTGGCTTCGCTGCTTGAACTCTTACGACCACAACTTCTCGCAAGATGTGCCACGCCGCCGCCGCCGCCGCCGCCTCCTCCGACTCCTGGTCCTCCGCCTCCTAGTCGAACCCAGGCCCATCAAGCCTGACATTCGACCCGTCATCGACCTGGTGCCCCTGCGTGCCATCATCCGGCCATCAATGAAGCGTGTTTGGGTGAGTGCATGCTAACTCCCATTTGGGCTGATCGAGCAATGCCTCTGTCGTACCATGGATGGTACGACAGAGCCATTGTACGGCAATCGCTGGGGTTGGACGAGAGATGCCTCTGTCGTACCATAAATGTTACGACACAACCATTGGTAACAATGGTTGTACGAAGCATGCATGGCACGAATGCATAAGTCGTACCATCAACCATAGGAGCAAGGACGCACTACAAGTGCGACTCTAGTGCGGGACTCTAGACGTTCAAAACCGCCTCATTTTCGTTTTCGCGCCTCATACATTCGGGCGGGCCAACCGGCGGCGGCAGCGTTGGAGGCGGCAGCGCCACTTACAGCTAAACAGGCGGCACCCGACTATCAGTTGGAGAGATGCCTCGTGGTCCATCCGTAAGTGCACCTCGTCGTGGAGGTCGGCGCCAGTTGTCCACATTGCCCCCAGTGTTCAACCAGGCAACCGTCGCCAACCAATCGCAGCAAGACCCCGCGCTAACGCCCAGCACATCACAACAACTCCACCTGACACCGCAGTCGCAAGGGCAAGCTAGACTGCATGCGTTCTTGATGCACTGTGCACGTTGCTTCTTGCTCAACTTCTAACTTGGATGCTTGCTTCTATCATGACTAGCACAGTGACTCACTGCATGCGTTCTGGATACACTGTGCACGTTGTTCTTCTTTTGCAACTGTGAGGGTTGCATCTTTCATGGCTGGCAGCATGACTCATGTGGTTGTGCTTGCAGAGGGTCGATTGGAACCCCCAACCCAAACGCATTTGGCCGTGACGTGGCAACCTCGGCCGTCAGCAACCCTTCCCCAAGCAAGTGGAAGATTGGCAACGAGGTAAGCACTGTGTGACACTGTGACACTGTGTGTATGTGTGTAACGGATTGTTCTTCTGTGGACAGCATTTGCGAGATGCCGTCGTTGAAATCATAAACGGCCACTGGGTAGAGAGCCACGTTTATCCCAAGGAGGACACTATTCGTAACGTCATGTGTCAGGTGCTGTGAATGCTTCATGACCGCACTGCACCGTGACACTGACCAACCTGCCCGTGACAGGTAGTTGGCTTCGACCATGACGACGAGGCCGATGCGGCCAAGTTCTATGAGGTGTACTGGACTCCCAAGGAGTGCCCCTTCCACTGGAGTGTCGCCCTGAAGAAAGCTACGCAGGTCCGGTCTGAGAACGTCACCAAGATCAAGCATGTCCTTGAGAAGGAGTACAAGTGGACACTGTTTAACAGCAACAAGCGCAAGTGAGTTGGGTCCCTCACCACCATGTCTGCTATGCAACACTGCCTTCTTACTCAGCCTCCATACACACGTACTCATCTCGCCTATTGTAACCGATTCAATCAGGCACATCGACGCCCTAATGGACCCCGAGACCCAAAAAGCCCAGATGCGCAACGCGCTCCAAAGTAAGTCACAGGCACTATTCTAGCCTGGTGCAGGCTCAACTTGAACTATCTATTTCGTGACTAATGCCTTGTCGGTATGACTGTCGCAGACAAGTCATGGCGGAGATTTGAGGTGACCGACACTGCAGACCCGGAGCGGAGGAGATACATCCATGAATGGGGCAATCCCATAATCTGGCAAATGATCGTGCAATGCTGGTCTTACGCCGTCACTACACCTGGTCGCCGGCAGCTGACAGTCAACCACCTCGCATACCTGTTGCTTACGGTGAGCACTCTGAACTCCATCATTAGCAATTCAGGAACGCTGTAGCCCCAAACTACAGGCTTGCAGACGCGTTGCAGTGAATAGTGGCTTTCGATGCCACTAAGACATGCCTGTAAACTACGCAGGTGGAGCGCATCCTAAAGGGCAAGGATGGAGACCCTCTCCTAGCTGCCAGCATAGACACACATGAAGAGTACCTCAGCGAAATCAACACCATGATCATGTCAATGAAGCGGGAGATGAGGCAACGGTACGCAGCCCTCCAGCCATTCACCCTTGTGAAACGCCGCACTGCATCTTGTGTCGAATACTTGATAGATCCCAATCGGCGCCGGCCGCAAGAGACAGCAGCTCGTGACCCGCTCGCTGAGGCAGAAGCGGCATTTGATTAGCTGGCACAACCGTTTGTGGAGGAAGAGCAAGCTCCGGCGTCTCCTCCACAGGCCCCAGCGCATGGTGCTTTGTTCCGTAATGACGAGCAAAGCGATAATGGAGAGGAGCTGTAGCGCAGTTGGTAGTCCGTTTAGCTGGTAGTGTACATAGCTACAAGGCTCTTGTAACTGAGTGTTGTGCATCTTAAACCAGCTCAGTCAATCGTCATTATGCTCATGCACATCAATACTTGCATCCCTATGATATACAACAGAACTGCATTCGAGTCACATAATCGAACTACAAGCCTTGGCAGGTGACTGAGAGACACTGTACACATTCCAGGTACATGTACACAGCACAGGCACATAACAATGCTGGAAGTCAGTGACAGTCGCGTGTAGTCAAGCTATGCAAATACATATGACGACAGTTAGGCGTTGGTCACCTTCAGTTGTTAAAGCATGCCTTATTTTGTCGATAATTACCTAGTTGGTGCTTGTGAATTAAGCTTAGTCGCCTGCGCTGGACTGGTGTGTAACCTGCAGGTGCGTGTCACATAGGCTGAGTCACCTAAGTAAGACTGATGTGTAACTTACAGGTGCCCGTTGATTAGTTGTAGTCACCTAATAAGGCCTGATGTGTAACTAACAGTTGCCTGTGAATTACACAAAGTCATTTGTTAAGGCCTGGTGTGTGACTACTAGGTGCCTGTTTAATTATATAAAGTCACCTGTTAAGGCCTGATAGGTAACTATCAGGCGCCTGTTACTTAGGCATAGTCAACTGTCAAAGACCAAATTGTAATAAAAAGGGCCTTAAAGTAACGAAAGTTACTATTGGGTCCCTGTATCAAGATTACAGGTGGCCTGAGCCACGACAGCCTAGACTGGTATCTTCAGGTGCACGGCCGTTGCCAATATTTAGTCGGCCGGCAGGGAAAACATATTGCGACGTATCTACTCATCTGGTCACATCTTCGGTGAGCGAATGCAAGATTGTGCATGTAGCTCGGTGGCTGTTTACAGTGGCTGATGTAATTGTTGCACTGTTGTTTTGGTGGGACTGTATGTTGGGCGTGTGGGAGCATGTGCGATGAGAATAGTATTACCTCAACATATGTTGTTGGGTTGCTGCGGCACCAGTAGGGGTATGAACTAGCAGCATTTGGCAGCTGGTCTTGTAGAAAGCACTAGGTGACAGTGAAGAATCGATTTTGAGATTGGGATGTTCATCCAATTTGGCCGTTCTGCCAGTTTGCAGTGGGTACCCGACTATTGGGACCAATGGAAGGGCCAGCACAAATGGTGCCATGCCGTTGAAAGGCATTCGGTTGGTAGTAGCGCTGATGCCAGTGTCCCATTATATTGTAGTGTTCGTTTCATGGCATTCCTGCACCAAGGTATTGATGCTCAAGTGCTACAAGTGCTTTGCAAAGCAATTGGCCAGTGCCTGAAGGTGCCAACGTGAGGATGTTTACTGATCCATAGTAAGGGGGTTGTGTATGCTACTGCTAATTGTACTATTGCAGGCACGAAACCGGGGTGTTGTGTGTACAAAGTATGCAGTGGGGTGTATACACCCCACTGCATACTTTGTACACATACTTTGTACACATACGTATGTGTAATAAGCATAGGGTAGAATAGGGGGGCCGCAAATGAATCAGCAGGCAGCATAGCACCTTGCCAAAGCTATTACATGCATGCTTATTGCTTCATGTCCGTCACTTCTTGCAACAGTCCTTGCTGATGCATGCACTCGTACGGCAAGAGGCAGGCAAGGTTAATGCATTAAGATTATCGCACAGCACACTGTCACACCTTAGAATGTGGACACTGTGTGTCCAGCTTACTGGCACACCTCAGACACACGACACAGCACGGTTATCAGCCACCGACATGCTATGACCCGGTTTACTGCGCCTTTTACAACTGCAGGCCATTTCTTCCTTTTTTTTATTTGACTTGGGTTCTCGGAATCTTCGAAAAGGCCTCTCGCTGCTAGGCCTGTGTTGCCTCCGGGCGAGGGAGTGAGGGAGGCCGGCTGATTAGACAACGTGTGACGCAAGTGTATGGTTGCGAAGTGGGGTTGAGAGGCGAGATGTGGTGATTGTTGTTGGTGGATTAGTAGGGCTGTTGAGCCTGGAGGCTGACCTGGCGTATGAGGAGGAGTTGCTGCTGCAGAACCGTATTGCCCTCAAGTCTTAGTGGCCGCTACCTGCATGCTGGGGTGGGCGCGCCTATACGCAAGTGACAGCTCATGTAGAGTGCGCCCGCAAGGCGCTACCTGGCGCTTGCGAGCTATGGACTGCTGTCTTACATGCCTGCAGTCGTTGCATTCCACCGCCTTCTTGTGTACTTGTGAACGCAGTGGGTAGACGGCTGTGCGCTGCGTTGAAGCATTGCATGCAATGAGCGGTTCCATTTGGCAGCTCAGCTGCCCAAAACTACGGCAGGAACCTCTGCCTATCTGCTTGCACAAAGCTTTGTGCATGCAGACAGGCCCTTATCGGGTTAAAAATATGGCATGCATGTTTGCATGTACGAGTCCATGCATGTATGCATGCATGCACGTGTATGTCTGCGTGCACAGCATGTATATGCATGCATGCTGTTTAGAGATTGTGTGTGCGTGTGTAACTGTGTCTCTGCCTTGGGTTCTCTCCATGACAATGTTACTTATGACTCATTGCTAATAACAAGCTGCTTGCTTCCGCCTGCACTGCACCGACTGAGCCAGACCTATGCCAGGGAAACCCTTCAAGAGCGTGGAGGACTTAGGCCCCAAGCGGGACGGCCTTGCACGACACATAGCAGGGGACGGGAGGCAGTGCCAGAGAGGCATTGACACTGTTAAGGCAACTGCGAGCCGCGGCGACCATGAAGGGGCCTGAGGAAGGCAACCCAAGAGGAACGCCTTTAGGAGAGTGAGGTGAGTAGCAGAAAGCAATGAGGCACGATGGGCTGTGCATGCGTGACATTTGCGTCTCAGCGCAACAGGCTGTTAAGGCACTCAGGTCGCTCCAAACGAAGTTCGTGTTGCGTGTGTCGACGGATGTGCTTGCAGGCATGTTGAAGTCACATAGCATGCACTTCCGCCGGCCTCACAACCATGCTAACTTTTGCTAGTCGTGAGTAGCCAGGTCAAGTCATTGAACATGCTGTTAGGAAGCACAAACCATGGGGGGTACCGGCGACATTACTCCATCTGAACATGCGGAGGAGAGCATGCAGGTACTTCAGACACGAATGTTGTGGCTTGAATGTGAGTTGTCAGTACAAGTATTGGTTGACCAGAAAAATTATTATCTTTTTAAGTTTAACGTATTGATGTTATGAGGAAGACCAATTACGTGTTTCAGGGTCCTGCCTTGCACATGCCGTTTGAAGAACCCCAGTCCCAGAGGGCCCCCAGGGTGCGGCAACCATCGGAGTTGGCGCTGTCATTGCCATCTTCGGTTGCATCTGCCCCGCCTGTCACGTTGCCATCGCAGTTTGCAAAACCTTTGTCATCTTCAGCTGCATCCGCTCTTCCGGCTACATTGCCTTCAATCGGCGCATCTGCAACAGCCCCGTCGGGCGCGAGGACAAATGACATACCCTTCCACATTGTGCTGCTGAGACACCACGATAACAGCAAGGTATGCATCACGAAACTGAGACTTATAGCTAATCAACATGTGTCACATATTGCGCTGTGAACATGAGGAGACGCATGTTGTGTGGATAGCTTTAGTACTCACCCCTATGTGTATTCTCAAACCTCATATGTGCTTACTGAAGATGTTATATCTCATCGAATAGTATCATAGCCACTAACACCACCACATGCATGCTTTTGCGTGCAGATCATATCACATACATTGCAAGCGGTGCTGCAGGGGTATTCTCACCTGATACCGCCAGGCAATAGCGATATTCAGGCCTCTACATTCATCCAGCTAGTGCGCGCACAGTGCACTTCTACAGATTCTGCTGCCAGTTTGCGAATGGTACCCACTCGCTGCTGCGGGCGCAATGGCATCTCCAACCCGCTCATACCGGATAGGGTCTTTGTGGTGTATGATGCGGGAGTAATGCTGGCGCCGACGGATATCGTGAGAAGGGATCACCCTGACGCTGACCACGTATACACACTCTGCGTGTATTCAGGTAAGTACGTTGTTTATCATATCATGCGGTTTATGTTAAACGGGTAATGTATGTAAGAGCGAACCATTAAGATCGTGCACACGGCGTCACACATAGAGTACTCCTCACATTGCACACACCTTTTCATCAGGTTGAGCCTCACGCTTGCATGCTATCCAATTCTACACCAACCCCGGGCTGTAGAGGGAATACCCTTTACAAACAAGCTAAATAGGGCCTATCAAGCTTGTTCGTAAAGCGTATTCCCTCTACCGCCCATACTGTTCATGCGTGCATTACAGCCTTAAGGCTTCATCACTTGCACATGCACACGTGCGCGAGTTGTATGCTGATCAAACTCACTTCAACAGATATTGCTGATTGGGCTGAGCCAGTCTTGGAGATGGCACGCACGACCATGGCGGCGGTTATGTCATTGGTACCAACTCTGGTGCTGCACGATCCCAACACAAGTAGGGGAAAACTGATCTGCACAGCCGCGCTCGCGATCCTTGCGATGTGGGATAAGGACTTGCCTGGCTTGCGTCGTTGGTGGCGGCACGAAAGGGCATTGGCTTGGGCAAGGTATGGTTACTAGATGCTCTTACTGATGTTTCACAACTGATATTCAATGTTGTGACTAATCGGAGCACACAGTGATACATGATATAATATGATTATACATTTTTGCAGGTTGCAGTACCATGAGGAGCTTTGGGGAGGAGGGAAAATGATGCTGCTCAAGGCACTTTTGCCATGCTTGGCTACGTATGCAGCGCTGGTAGTGGCAATCATTTTCTACTTAAAGAAATAGGGTACTCGGTAACACATTCCAAACCCTGATGTAAAGTCGTAACTTGTATATAATGTACTAGGTTGTAATCCACCAACGCGCTTTTCCAATGATGTTGTCAAACAATGTTACATCAAAACATTGCTGCACTTTCTTACTTGCCACACAACCCGCTATGATTGGCTTCATGATAAGCTCAACCTTCTGACTACACACCTCAACACCACTCTTCACATACATACATACATACATGTGCAGGTGATGACGCACGCATGCATGCATGCATGTCTAATGGGTATGCGCAGTAGAGAAGGTAGGTAGCAGCTAGGTTAGCAGCCCGGTGGTTAATGAGAGTGCTTCATAGTGTGGTGAGTAGACTGCTCATGCATGTGTGTGTCACACTCTCATGCATGCCACAATCCTTGCATTCTACTTATTATACATACATGCCCTCGTCTCTCTCAGCGCTATGATTCCACATGCGGCTCTCGCCATCATCGCTCCTCGCACGAGATGAATCTGGGGCTGGTTGAGCTCGTTTAAGACCAGCTGCATGCACCCACATCCAGTATGCTAGCAGCCATGAACTGTTCAGCTGCAAGCATTCCAACATAAAGTTATTCTGGGCAAAGCTGTTCTGTTTGCACAGGTGACAGTGCTGAGATGCTCTATTTTGAGTCAGTCATAAGCGACTCCAGCATCTGCATCTTGCTTTCATTCAGGAGCGTGGAGGACGCGTCCATTCACGATTGCCTGCAGGTGAGCATGCTCGTGAGTACGAGTGTTGTTGAGTTCCAACCCACCAAGATGTGGACAGTTTCAACTTTGGCCATGTGACAACCCGCCAGGTGATGAAACACAGCGCTGCGGTGAGGGAGGTGAAGTGCACGCCCGTGTTTTATAGGAGGTGATCAGTGTCATCGACAACGACTTTGTGTGGCGTGGCCTTGTGTCGTCGCAGTAGCCGCATAGCCACTGGATGTCACACTTGTGGGCCCTCATCCGCTCTGGCATGTCCTTGTCTTGAAGCTAGCGCATTGTGAGGCGAGTTGGCCCATTGATAATGCACTTGTGGCAGTCGTCTACAAGGCCTGCGCTCGCACACAAGCTACATGTCAATACTTCCTGTGTACCATAGACAACAAGCTCTGCTACGTGTCAACATGTACTATAAATTGCACTGCAACTCCCTCCCCAGCACTCGTCGGCAGCGTCCCCACCATCCAAGCATGCACTCGTGCTGCGCCTGCGTGTGCCATCAGGCACACTGCCGGCGATGCTGCGCATGCGCGCTTGGTTGCCCTGCGGCTTACTGGCCTGTGGGTCCACACCACAAGCGCTAAACGGGTGCTTGGGATCGCTCAGATGCTTTTGTACAAGTCATGTACCTGTACAAGTCCGACTTGCTGTCCCCGTCAACATGTGGACCTGCTAATGTCCCCTCACGTTGGTGTTGCGAGCGGTGGATGTCCACCTGTGCAGGGCCGGTGTCAGGTTGTTGTTGAAGAGTGCCTTGCCTGCCAGCTGGCAGGCCGGCGAGGCTGCTGCTCGGCCGCTCCTGTCACAGCTGCTCTTCAGCACTTGAAGCAGCGACAGGTACCCTTCTTACTGGACCCTTTGCTGATGGGAAAGCCGCGGGCGACTAAATCTACTAACTCTACTAACTCTACTCTATCTTCCTCTACCACTTCTTTACTAGCGCAGGTGCGAGTTCTGCTGCGGCGTCTTCCAACACAACTGTTGGGGGATGTGTGGGTGCGCCGGGCACGTCTTCCAGCTCAATTACTTCAGCTTCCAGGCATGGGCAGCGGCAGCAGCTGCGAGCAAGCAACATTAGCAGCTGGAAACTACAGATCAACAGCACGCCCCGCACTGTGCATGTAAACCTGTGCGCATATTGTCAAGGACTGAGGTGTTGCGCAACATGCAGTGTGAACTTGTGAGGACAACCGCATGCAACGGGTCAGCCGTACGCACATGCGTAAATGACAGGAAGAGACCAATTTGTAAGACATCAAACAGTGCTTACCTTACCGGTGGTACATTAGGCTCAACCTGTGAGCCTGCGGTTCACAGCTGTAGAAGCGCATGACAGGATCGGCCAAGACTGGCAGCTCCCGTCTTGATGCTCGGTTTTACTTGCAGCAGGATGGACGGCTCGTTTGCCTTCTCTTTACCAAGAAAAGCTTCAAGTCAAAGTGCTGCTTACCTCAACAACACTGTCAGCTTGATG
Organism: Chlorokybus atmophyticus; assembly: GCA_009103225.1. Taxonomy (NCBI): domain Eukaryota; kingdom Viridiplantae; phylum Streptophyta; class Chlorokybophyceae; order Chlorokybales; family Chlorokybaceae; genus Chlorokybus; species Chlorokybus atmophyticus. The sequence goes on along the minus strand of RHPI01001202.1, from coordinate 578,622 downwards.
CCTTAAGTAGAGGCTTGTACATAACGTTTCCTGCGTGTGCAACTGAAACGCACAGTTACTGCGTGTTCGTCAAAGTACCCAACAGCCATAGGCAATGTGAATAGCACTTTGGAAGTATCAAATGGATCCAAAACGGAAAAGTAGCAGGCATGACCGGCTTCCGGATGGTAAGACTTTTCCAGTTGCAGTCAGCAATCGAGCCACCTGCGCACAAGCAATGCGCACATCAACCAGTACATCACTAAGCAACAAGCATTCAGAGTCAGCTTTACATGGCCTACCAGGCTTCATCGGACCAAAGACAGAAGCATTGATGTCGTGCACGCATGTCGTCGCTACCACTGCCCCGTCCCTGCAAGCCTGACTTTACATAAATCTATCCCTGCCCTTGGATAGAATGCTACTATTGACCATGCCGACTACTACTACGACTACTACCAACACAACTACTGCTGCTACTACTAATAGTAGTAGGATTTGTGGTTTGAGCAACTCAATACTTCAGTAGACTACTAACAGTAGCACTAGTCTACTGAGCTATTGGGTACTTCAGTAGTAATCTATTGAAGTATCCAAGACCTCAGTAGGTTACTACTACTAACAGAATTAGTCTACCAAAGCAATTCCGCGCGAGTAGTTTCAGACGTAATTCAGTCACACGCACTGCCTTTTTTAGAGTGCATGTTAAAGCACGTGTAGCGGGTTGGCACGTTGAAGAGGACAGTAAGGGCTGTCATTCAGTGAGGCAAGACAAGCCAGCGACATATTGCAGAGCGACGTGCTGTGTGGCCTTACTTGCACGCAAGCGCGCGTGAGGAAGTAGCGCCAGGCAGCCCCGTCTTCTCCCCTGCAAACCTTCCTCGCCTCCCTCACTTGCACTACCACGAGTACACACCTCGCAACGACAAAACGAAACAACACAAAGCAGCAGCAGCACACGTGTTTGTAGCACACGGCGGAGTGCGCAAGCTCTTCTAAGGAATTCCTGCAGCGGGCGCAGCCTAGGCGGCGCGGGCGCGGGCGCAGGCGCAGGCGCAGGGGCAGGGGCAGCTCGCTCCCCTGATTCCTGCTGGAGGACGCTTCTGCTGGGACAGCCCAAGCAGGACAGTCATAAGGTGGTGGTGGGCGGGGGGGGGAGCCCAATGATGGATGAATTTTGGCGGCTGTGCGAGGATGATGATAGTAATGATGAGGCGTGAGCTGTCATGGTTGAGGTTAAAATG